>LT669793.1:8910249-9288887 GCA_900128785.1 Arabis alpina | reverse complement strand
CTGACGCTCTTCGAGTATCAGAGGCGCGTGGTTCTTGTCTGTTGCCTTCTGCACCTTCCGCGCGTGCACGCTTTGTAGGAGCTGGTTCTTCTTGGCCAGAGATATCCACGACGCGTTCGGGAGACTTGTCCGTTTCCCGACGTGGTGGTGGTGGTGTAATCCTCTGGGTTTCCCCTGAGTAGTGCGAGGGCTGAGAAGTCGAGGCGTTGAGGGTCGACGCGCGCCTGAGTCTCGCCGTTGGTCTTTCGCGTTTTCTTCGCGAAAGAGCTTTGAGTTCCTTGAGTTTCCTCGATCATCTTGGCTTGCTTCTTCTGCTCGGTGAGGAAGTCTTCTAGCATCTTCTTCACCTCAGGTAGGTCATCATGAGCAGGGGTTTTTGCAGCAGGTAGCCTCGACAAAGGTTCTCTTTCCCGGTTCTCTCTGCGGGACGTGTTCTCTTCGCCGCTCACCATCTTTGAGTTGTTACGTAGCTTTTTGGTGTAAGAAATTCTCTAATCCCCTTGGTCGGCGCCAAATTGTGGAAGCCGGAATTCGCACAATTAGATTTGTAAGGGTTTCGAAAGGAAGCAGAGATTTTTGAAGATAAGCTATGAAGAACAATGATGAGCAGAGAGAAATTAGGGTTTGTAATTGTTTTGTATTGCTTGTGTGATAAAAAGTGTCCATCTTTACAAGTGTTTTTGCATTCCTATATATAACCCCCTAAGTCGGCTAAGCCTTTTTCCTAAACCTTTAGGGATTTCCTTTTTCGCCTATGTCGGTCGAGCCTATGTGGGCTTCGTTGCTGGGCTTTGACATGTTGAACCTTCTGGAACCCTTGCTGAAGCTCTGACGGGCGTTGCAGGACCTGAAGCCGATGGGAAAGGCTCAGGCGCCGATGTCAACTGGCAGGCAGAAGGTTCAAGGGACTTAAGGGTCCTCACCCTTTCTTGCAGGTGAAATCACTTAGGGTATTTCAAGAGGCCTTCACCCTTTCTTGTAGGTGAAATGACTTAGGGTATTTCAAGAGGCCTTTACCCTTCCTTGTAAGTGGAATGACTTAGGGTCCATATTATCTATGCCCGTTGAAATATGCTCGTTGCTGATCATAACTTTGAACGTCAACGTTCAGCGGGTGAAATCCGACCTCAACAGTATACACATGAAAAATTATATATTTGGCTCAAGTTTTAATAGAAAAATTGAACGGAGACTTTTGGTTTTTCTCAAATAATCAAAAAGTCATTTTTATCAAGTGATGCAAGGCATGATCTGATGTAGGTACATCGATAAGTTTAAATTTCCTCTCTCCTTATTTTAACGTTTTAAGATTGAATGAATAAACGAAGACTTTTTTCAAACTAAATAAGTACTTATATGGAATTCATCTAATCCAAGCGGTTCATTAAAAATTCATTAATATTTTTGGTCTTACACTAGAAAGTCTAAGATTTGAATATAGAAAACTTGTCAGCTATAACATCATTCATATAATAATTTTCATAATTTATAATAAAACAATTAGGTAATACCCCGCGCCTTACGCCGAAAAGTGTTTTGCAAGTAAATTGTAACTTCGATATTTGAAAAAAAAGATTATCAATTTTGGATACGATTGTAATAACTATATTAAACTATGAAAATATATTCTTTAAAATAAGATAAAGAAAAGAAAAAGCATAAACACACAGAAAATCAGAATATTCTGAAAATATGAAATTATAAAGGTCGATATACAAAATACAAAAGAACAAAAATACGTACCTAGAGATCCTTAAACAAAGAACACGATAATACAAAATAAAAAGAGAAAATAGTATCAAAACGATAAGAAATAGATCGGTGAAAAAAATTCTGCAAAACCATGAAAACAACAATAAAGCAAGCGAGTTGATCAACAATAAATATAAACCCTAAAAGTTGCACTAAATTGTGGTGAATAATTTGTTTCTTTCGTGAGAGTTCAGACTAGTATTTATAAGAATAGAAAACATGGTCCCAAAAGGGTTGCTGTTTTCAAATAAAAATAGAAATAAAGATTTAAAAGGAAGATATACGTTAAATTCAGATTTATTAATCAAATTTCGCATTTATAAAATGGTATTTACATTAAATTCGAATTTAGAAAATAAAATCCAAAAATGATGTAAATAGAAAATAAGGTATTAAAAGGAAGATTCACATTAAAGATAAAAATTGAATAAAAAATTTAAAAGGATAATTTACATTTAATTCGTAAAAAATATATATATCTAAAAATTTAAAAGGAAGATTTACGTTAAATTCGGATATATTAATCAAATTTCGAATTTATAAAAATATATTTACATTAAATTCGAATATATAAAATAAAATCCAAACAATAATGTAAATATGAGACAATAACAATGTTGCAATTAATTCGATTTCATTAAAGGTATTTTCAGAATTTAGAAGTTTCAAATCTCTTTAGAGTCGCCACGTAGGAAAACTCATTTCGCATTTATAAGTATAGATAATAAAAACATAGTATCAAAAAGTATTCTTTTCAATTTATTTGTTTTTCTTGTTTCAGAATATAAAATGCTTTTATATTTCAATGCAATCTTCAATTTTACTTGGTATCATGTATCATCACAATATCTAATTATTTTTAATTTGTTTTTAATTATTATTCACATATAAGGCAGAAAGTCACCTAATATATTATTTTTATAATAGAATCCGATCAAATATTTTTAGTGGTGATGTAACATACGCAATAATGAAAATAGAGGATTTTGGAAATTGGGTTGCTATAATTCCCTTTTATTAAGAGAAAAAATCAAAAATATTTTTGTTCGTGAAATTTGGTGTACTCAAACGTATTAATTTATGGTAATTTAAGAATACTAGTTACTCATTTTTAAAAGAATAATTTTGTAGTTTATATTTATTTTTACGTCAAAAAAAAATGTTATCTTCAAAAATCTGATTTTTTCGTTTTTTATAATTATGTTTTATTCACTAATGTTAAGAAATACTATCCATTTTAAAACAAGTGCCATGTTGTTCACGCAAATTAATACAATATACTAATATTATATTATTCTCTCCGTTTCATTATATAACATGTTGAAACATTATTTTTTATTTTATTTTATAAGATGTTTTACAATTTTTTATGTAAAATTTAATGTGTATAACCATGTATATTCTGCACTATTTTTTCTTATTGGTTGATATATATTTAATTAGATATAAATGATATTTTTAATGTTATAACCCTAAAACAAAAAGTAAATTAATATAACTTTTAAACTCCGTGTTTTTAACTAGAAAATCTTATATAATGATATGGAGGGAGTATATCTTTAAAACAATTTGATTTTTGATATTCTCTTCTACTATTAGTTAAAATTTAAATATTTATGCTTAATGTTATATTATATATCTCGTGATACTCGTATATTTACCGTTTTCATGTGTATGTTTGCATCATTTTAGCATCCTTCATGCATCTTTTTCATCATTTAAAGTGTATTAAGTCTAGATTACTTAGGCTTGCATTTTAGGACCTTAGTTTAGGTTTTGTACATATTTTCTTTTCTTTTACTCTATTTCAGATGGTATTTGTGGATAAATGGTGATATATGGCTAGCTAGAGCCTGGAGGAGTGCAGAGGTTGTGAATTTTGGTGCAAAGGAGCAGAGAAGCTTGAAGACTAGAGCAGNAAGAGCAGTTATCAGGCGCTTAAATATCGGTGAAGACCGATAGACCGCGCAACTGACCATGGTACACAAACACAGAAGAAGATTCATTGACCGCGGTACAAGGCGCCGACTTATCGACCAAGACCGATAGAGAAGATAACCGATACCCCGTGGTATTGGTGAAGATCGATAATCAAGACCGATATACCGCTCCTGCAAACGTACATGCGGGATACTGACCGCTTGGACTGAAGACGGACCGCTCGGCTACTGTTCACAAGGCAGTATAAAAACCATGTTTTTCGCCTTGTGAAGAGTAAGCACAATGTCCTGATTTCGTTTTTCGCTTAGTGTTCTTGAGATTTTAGCTTCCTTAGCGCATTTCGCAGACATTGATGCATTAAATACTTCTTGTTTTTAGATTTAATCAATTTTAAGTTTACAATTTCTGCAAGTTCTTTAATCACTTTTATGATTTCATGTTCTTTACTTTCTTTGAGCTCTATCATGGGTTCTTCCATAACCATGAGTAAGTAATCAGCTCGTTGAGCTCAGAAGTAGTAGGTTAGAACTTATAAGGTTTGGTTAAGGTTGCGGAAGGTCCAGAGGAGTAGATCCTTGAGCTTAGGTGAGCTTAATGCTTGATCCGAGACTGATCACTTGGATCTTGAGCTCAAGCGTTTCTCTGCTCGATAGGTGTTTGTGGAAATGCTTGATCAACCTTTTACTCGGTGTAGTGTCCTCGGCCATGACAGTGATGCAGTTGCGTTGCGTGGGCTCGATTGGTCCTCGATCTGTAAAGCTTGGAGTATCTCTGAGTCTCGCAACGATAGTGAAGCAAGAACATAGACTCTCCAAAGGAGTTTTGCACCACGACAATGGGTGTGCTTATCTTCGTGGTCCATGTCTTAAATGGTTCTTAAAAGAGAGACCTTTCTCTCGTTTAGCCTTGTCTTGCTAGTCCTAACCAGTTGCTACTCCAAAAGCCCATCGTTTTAATCATCCCTGCATCTAGATATCATATTACCTGCCTTTAAAGTTTTTTCATTTATTTAATTTTTAGCTCTGTCACATGAAACAAACCCCTCTTATGATTGCTTAAGCTTATTCCGAATTTTCTGCATCTTAGTACCCTGTAACCATGCTTCCTTGTGTACTACCCCATACCTTATTACAATTGAATCATGAGATAGGTTATTAGATTGCATTGGTTTTATTTGATATAATTCTTGTTTCTGTTTTCATACATTGTTAGCACTACATTCCGCTCTCATCACTCCGTAAAAAAAATGTTATATATCTAAAATGATATTTATTTTTAAATAGAAAACAATTACTCCCTCCGTCCCAAATTAGATGATTTTCTAGGAAATTTTTTTGTCCCAAATTAGTTGATATTTTCAATTTCCAATGTAAAATTTATTTTGTTTTTGTTGTTTTAATTATGCAGATTACTTTTTCATTGGTTGAATCATCTTGGAATTGATGTTTTATATTGGAAAGATAAATAATTAAATGGTTTCTTAATCTGTGTGTAAAAACCTTAACAATCATCTAAATTGGGACAGAGGGAGTATAAAAAACTGAAAGAGTAATAATCTTTAAAAAATATTACTCCCTCCGTTTCATATTAGTTGTCGTTCTAGGGGATTTCACACAAATTAAGAAAACATTTAAAATTTATGTTTTACCCTTAATTAATGTGTTGTTTTGTTTGATAAAAATAATTATTAAGCTGAAAGTTAAGGGTAAAAGATGGAAAAATAGTAATAAATATGCATTGGAAATACAGAACGACAAGTAATATGAAACAAAAAATTAAACCTAGAATGACAACTAATATGCAACAGAGGGAGTAGTTGAGAATTAGTGGTGGGGATAAAATTATTTCTTTGGGTTAATCACCAAAATGGGTTGAATCGATCCAAATGTAAAATTTACCGTTGGCATAGTAGTCACTCAGTTAGGCCTTCATCGACCTAACACTAACCCTAAGCACTATTCCAGGCTCTATAGTCTCTTTGTAATTAACTGTTCAGAGATGAGCGGACCCGAGAGCAGGTCAGAAGCCCATTTATGAGGAGTGTAAAGCACACCAAAGATAAGCGAAAAACCATAGTTTTCTCACCAGCAGATCATAGAAGGTAAAATATATCTTCTTTACGCACTCAAACTTTGTTTCTTTCTCTATTTCAATATTTGAACTAACTAGTCAACAACTGAAAAATCTTTTTACCCTACTCTATATAAGGTAAATACAGATGATCCACGTTGTAAGTGCTCATTAAAGCAAGTTAAAATAGACATGTGAGACACCCGAACCCAAAACATGCACAAGAGGTGCTGCTAGTGGTACGAAGAATCAGAAGTCCATCATAGCTGATTGAACAATCAGATAAGTGGTATGCAAAGTCATAATATGCAAGAGCAAAGCACTGAAGTAGATAGTAGATAGTAGATAGTAGATATCTAAAACACAAGAGCAAACCCGAAATGGATACAGAACTTTGTACCTGGTATCCGAACTTGGGTATGTAAAAATCTATAAATACTTTGTTGCTTCGTTTATTATGGGAGCTTGTTTTTTTTTTAATCTTATCTTCATACCTAAAAGGCTACAAATAAAGAGTAAAAGATTCCTCGTCTTAAACACATACTTTCTGGCTACTCACGACTAAGTTCCACAGTTAAAATCTTCTTACTTTTTTCATTTTTTTTCTCCGGTTCCGATCAATCTTTCAACCAAACCTTTTTAGTATCTTTTTCTATTTCCTTACTTCGTCTTCTCCTCCCACCAAAATTTGTACCCTGTGGATCCATCTTTCTTCCGGCTTTTGGTCACTTATTTTACCTTCTTTCTTGATATTTGTGTCTCATTATTGTCCTTCTCTTTCTCTTCTTTCCCTAGATCATTCTGACTTGAGCGTTGTTAGAAAACACTCTCTTCATCATCATTTTGTTTTCCGAGATCTTCACATGTTTACTAAGTGTATTATTTTTTGAAAAAACTCAATTCACAAATATTTTTGATTGATATATGCTTCGATCAATCATTTAATGTCCAGACAGAATATGTTAACTCTACTTAACACTAATTTATTCCCTTTACTTTTGCAAGAGCTAATGCATTGATCCCAGGACAAAATATTACTCTTTCTGTTTGCTTTTAAGTGATGGTTTAGAAAAAAAAAATTTGTTTTTTTTAAATAATGTTTTCAAGTTTCTATACAAAATTAAGTATATTTTTGTTGTTTAAAACTGTTTGAATTCTTGATATACTCATATATTAGCACTATTTAGCGATGTATTTGCATCCATTATTCTGCATCATCTTGCATCATTTAAGACATTTTTAGCTTTGAATAGCTTAGAAAGGCATCTTAGTGTCCTAGAATTTGAATATAGTATATACATATTTCACTCTCTTTTACCCTATTTCAGGTGGATTCAGTGCATATTTAGTGATACCTAGCTAAATAGAGCTTAGAGGATGTAGAGGAATGGCATCTGGGTGCAAAAGAGTTAAGGAGCGTGAAGATGAAAGAATAGGTGTAGTTATAGGGCATTGCGTACCGGTGAAAACCGATAGACACACTTGAAGTTGCGGTACGAAGGACGGTTTATCTGTTGGACCCGATAAAGAAGACAACCTATATCCCAAGATATCAGTGAAGACCGATAGACTCCACTTGACAGAACATATACCCGCTACCAACCAGCACACACAAAAGACGGACTGCACAAATTATCGGTCACATACCACATCGCTTTTGTTGACTTTTTTCGGACCGCTTAACTTTTGTTGATTCGTGTTGAGTAGGGTTGACCCGAACACTATTCACAAGCCTATAAATTCATCGTTATGACTTTGTGAATAGAGAGCTTCTTTTTGGTTTTTTCCGAGTTTTAAGCTTCCTTGGTGCATTTGTATAATAGTGAATACACACTAAGTACTTCCTCTTTTAGTTTAATCGCATTTAAAGTTTCGATCTGTGCATTTTGAGTTGTTATTTTGTTTATGCTTTCAAGTTCATCACTTTCGCCGAGCTCGGTCATGGTTTCTACCATAGCCATGAGTGAATAGTCTCGCCGTTGAGCTAAGGGGTAATAGACTAGAGCTTATAAAGTGTGTTTAAGGTAACCGAAGGCTTATTAGATAGAATCCTCAAGCTTAGGTGAGCTTCATACTTGATCCAAGATTGATCACTTGGATCTTGATCTTGAGCACATTCCCGCCTAACAGGATTTTTTTGAAATGCTTGAACCACCTGTTGTTTGTTACAGTGTCCTCTACCAACGACAGTTGATGTAGTTCCGGTATGTGGATTAATTGGGTCTTGAGCGATTAAACTTGGAGATCCTTTGAGTCCGGCCAGGAAAGTTGATGCCGAAACAGAAGATTGACAAAGTGGTATTGCGCTACGACAGTGAATTTGCTTGTTTCCGTGGCCCATGCCCTAGGATAGAGCTAAGGGTAGGAGCCTTTATTCTCTTTAACTGCACCTTAAGAGTTCTATGGTTTGGTACTCTAGAACGATGCTTCTTTGTGTTCGATCTCATCCTTGCTTCAATTGAATCATGAGTTAGGTTGCTAGCATTGCTTGGTTTTATTTGAAGTAGTTGCATTCTAAGAAAGAAATTAGTATTTGCATGCTAAAGAGAAAGAAAACTGCTCATCAAATCTACAGATTGATTTTCTATTGGTTAAAGTATTTTAGTATATAAAAACTAATGTTTAATTTCAGAAACAAAAAAAATTATTAATTTTTTAAAAGAGTGTAAAAATCTTAAACATCACTATCAAAGGGAGGGATACTAAATCCTAAAAAAAAAGTATTATCTTTTTGTTTCATCAAATGGAAAAAAGAAATGATTATAATTTTGTCTGGTAGCCGAGGGGAATCTTTGCATTGTTGACGATGAAGGCAACTCTGCAAGAGACCAGAAACATTATCACGAAAGCGCTCGGCGACCACAAACAAACTTGAGAGTTGGTTTCGGATGCGAATTGGATATTGTCAAAAACAGAAAATTTCCAGCAAATTAAATCTTCTATACATCATCTAACGGCAGAGACAAAAAAAATCATGACGGATAGTGAAAAAGCTGAGCCAATCGTCTACATCAGCTGCATAGACGAGGTACGATACTCCTTCGTCAGCCACCTCTCGGACGCTCTCTGCCGAAAAGGCATAGATGTGTTCGTGGATAGCGACGATCAGCTATCTGAAGAGGCGAAGGCAGTGGTCGAGAGGGCTAGGGTTTCTCTGATAGTTTTACCTCGAAACCTCGAGCCTACCACGGCATGTCTTGGCAAGCTCGTGAGGGTCCTAGATTGCAAGAGGAGAATCGACCAGATGGTGGTTCCAGTTTTGTACGGTATTGGAACATTTGCAGGCAATTGGCGTCGCGCACTGCAGGAGATTAGCGGCTTATCACAAAGCCACTATTCGAGGTATTCTCTTTATTTTTACTATCTTTCTGTCCGAAGCTATTCACATCAAGTTTCTATATCAAGTTTCTAATGAACAATTCATCAAGTTTCTATATCAAGTTTCTAATGAACAATTCATTAAGTATTGTTCACTACCTTGTGTTTGTTAATGAGTTCTCCCATCGAAATATATGTTCGTAAGCTCTAAATCTGGAAGTCAGAGGGTAACTCGTGAAAAGAGTTGCAGGAACTTTAAAGTTTATAGTTATATATGTAGCCTTTAAATCTAACTAATATTTTTACCAATCACACTTTAACTTCCTATTATTCTAAATGGGTAAATAACTCCCAATCCAAATTTGATTTTGTCTCTCTTTGTTATGTTGCTTTTTTTTTCTGAAAACCAAAAATAAGACTTTTATTCTGTAAGCATTTCTTACCTAGCCAACTAACCCACATATCGTTTTAGTCAACATTTGATTAACGTTGACTAATAGAATTTGAGTCAAGGTACAATTCGGCACAAAACATGTTAGTTCAGGTATAAAATTTAAATTTAATTGGAGTTCATGTTTAAATTAACCATATGTAAAAGTTTAGATCCAAAAGGACACAATGCAAATTGTCTGGGTTTAAATTGGCATTTTTCTCGGTTGGTGCAATGTACTTGGAAGGTTATTGGTTTTAGTATTATAATAGATTTGAAATTTGAACAAAATGGGAATTTTCAAGACTCCACATGTGACTTTCCAAAAATGCCATTCTTTAAAAAAAATTGCAAAAATACAAGTTTTTGTAACATCATTCACTCAAATATCATTTATATTTGGCTTAACTATTTAATATTAGGATTTAGTTTTAGGGTTTAGGGTTTATTAGAGTCTGGACTTTTTTTTTAAGTTCAATATTCTAGTCTTTAGGCTTTAATTTTTTTTAATTTGTGATATTTTTGAAAATAGACAATTCATTGTGGTATTTTTGTAAAAATAATTTAAATCTGGCATTTTTGAAATTCACCTAAATATAGTCATGTGTTATTCAATCGGTTATTTTGAAATTCTTATTAATATTATCTGTTATTTAATATGTGAATCTCATATATAAATTTAAATCAAGAGTTTATGCTGGTGACATTTACTTTGACGAATGTTGACAAAGTTGAGAAATGGTTACCATTTGTAGTTGAAAAATATCTCAAGTTAGTAAATGACAAAAATATTAAATTTCTACTAAAAGCCAAAATATGCTGAATTATTAATATATGTATATATATGTAAGACTAATGTATTTTTAATTTGCAATGTTTTTAACGTTAAATGTTGAATTTATTTTTTGTTTACTAAATTGCTACTATTATAAATAAGTAATTTTCGAAAGTTCTTACAAATTTTAAGGTATAGACTTGTAAATTTTTCTAAACAAAAATAAAAAATATTAATGACATAAATTAAATTTAGGAGATCATTTCATAAAAAATATTATAACTTTTTTAGTAAAACTTTATATAATTATAAACATAAAAGTTCAAGTTTTACAAAATATTATTTAATTTAATATTTTATAAGTTTATTCTATATTAATATAGAATAGTTTATAAACCCAAATAGTTAATTTGAATAAATAAATTTTTAATTGATATTTTTATAAATTTAATTAATTTATTTTCATTAAATTCTACTCCATTCCACAAGATTTAGTTATTACCATTTTAATTTAATACTATTATTTTACGAGATTCTGCAAAAAAATCATACTGAGTGGAGTCTATGTCCGGTCTGAGCTTATGGATTCCGGTTTCGTCTTGGGATTGGTGTGCTTTTCTGAAAAGTTGTTGATAAGCCTTGCTAATCACCCAAAAAATTACTTTGCTTTGTCCTCGTACATACTCTACCGAAAATCACTTCTAAGTGCCATCCATTTTAAAATTACTTAGGTGATTTACTCTTCCTTAAAGACTTTTTTTTTTTTTTTTTTTTCAACTCCTTAAAGACTTTTTATGCAATGAAAATAGTCTTACAAGATGTCAGAAGGTCTTGAGTTCTTAGTTCCGCCTAAGAACGACCAAATTTTCTAATGGGTTTCATATGTCTACTAGAAGCAATGTTCACATACTGTTATACACAAGTCCAAACACACTTAGGTGTGGAAAATTTTCAGGGTCGCATAAAATTACTTAAGTACAAACACACTTTTGTGATATAGATACTAAATAAATTCCTCTTGTTGAAAGTTGGCTAGAGTAATTTTTCCTATAAAGTACGTTTCTTATATTCGAGCAAATACGACGCAGGAAGGAACGCACCGACTCCGAACTTGTAGAAGAGATTGCTCGTGTGTGTGAGAAGCTCCTTAGTATGGAACGAATTGGAATCTCATCAAAGCTTATGGAGATAGAAAACATGGTTTGCAAGTCACCGTTGATTCGTTCTGTTGGCATTTGGGGTATGCCTGGCATAGGCAAGACGGTACTTGCTAAAGCGGCCTTTGACCAATTTTCAGGCCAATTTGATGCTTATTGTTTTATCAAAGATTATGACCAAGCCATTCGTGAGAAGAGTCTTAATCGTTTGCTGGAGGAAAAATTCTTGATAGAGAAGCCTGGTGCTGGCCGTAGTACTATTCCGAAACAGAGCTTACTTCGAAAAAAACTAAACAATAAGAGAGTTCTTGTTGTTCTTGATGATGTGCGCAATCCTCTTCTTGCAGAGTCTTTCCTTGGAGGAACTAATTGGTTTGGTCCTAAAAGCCTAATCATCATAACCACTAGAGATAAACAAGTGCTTCGCCTTTGTCGAGTCAATCAAATATATGAGGTTCAAGGTTTAAATGAGGAAGAGGCACTTCAACTCTTCTCTTTGCGTGCGTCTATACATGATATGCCAGAGCAGGATCGCAGTGAGATGTCAAGGAAAGTGATTGAATATGCTAATGGAAATCCGTTAGCTCTAGATATTTATGGCAGAGAGCTTAAGGGTAAAATAAAACCATTAGAGGTGGAGACTGCATTTATCAAAATTAAGCAGCTTCTTGTTGATGCATTCAAGAGCAGCTATGGCACACTCAGTGACAATGAAAAGAACATCTTTCTGGACATAGCTTGCTTCTTCCACGGAGAACCTGTCCACTATGTGATGCAATTGCTCAAGGGTTGTGGTTTCTTTCCACATATTGGAATCGATGTTCTTGTTGAGAAGTGTATGGTGACTGTTTCAGAAAACCACGTGTGGATGCATAATTTGATCCAGGACGTTGGCCGAGAAATAGTTAATGGAGAAACAGTAAAGACCGAGAGGCGCAGCAGGCTGTGGGAACCTTCGAGCATCGAATATTTATTAGTAGATAATGAAGAAAAGGAAACTGGAGAACCCGAAACAACCATCAATCATGCTCAGGTATGTAATATTTTGATAGTCTCATATTTATCCTACACTATAAGCCAACGTATTAATAGATACACTTTCAATATTCTTTCAGGGCACTGAAGAGATCCAAGGCATGTTTCTGGACACATCAAACTTAAGTTTTGATGTCAAGCCGACTGCTTTTCAGAATATGTTGAACCTTAGATTGCTGAAGGTTTACTGTTCTGCTCTTGGAGCACATCCTGTAATCAATTTACCCAAAGGCATTGATTCTCTTCCTAATGAGCTAAGACTCCTCCATTGGGAGCACTATCCTCTGCAATCTTTACCTCCAACTTTTGATCCTGTACACCTTGTTGAAATCAACATGCCTTACAGTCAACTTCAGACACTTTGGGATGGAACCAAGGTAAACAAACTTTGATACGGATCTCTCATCACTATTAATACTCCATTAGTTTTACAAAGAGTGTCATTTTAACTAATTTAAATATACCAAAATAACCATATCTAATGCACAATAGTTTGACTTTAATACTCTCCTCTATATTAATCTTTAAGGATTTATCACACAAATTAAGAAAATTTAAATTTTTCTAGATTTTTAAAGTTAAATAATTATTTACCATGCAATTAAATATAATCCAACCAATAGTAAATTAAACTGTAAATTTCAAATAGTTAGAAACAACAAAAACACAATAAATTTTGCAAATTTTTTTTTGAAAACACCAACTAATGTGATACAAATTTATTCTTCTAAAACATCATCTGATATGAAAGATAAAAGAAGAGTTACATATTAAAAGTTACAGTGGAAATAACACTTTTTGTGAAGAAAAAAAAAACTATAAAGGACCCTCTTTATGAAACATAGCAGTACTTGACAAAGACATTATGTTATTCATTTGCATTTTTTCTTCTTCTCAGAAACTCGAGACATTGAGGACGATCAGGCTTTGTCATTCCAAAGAACTAGTTGATATTGGCGATCTTTCAAAAGCTGAAAATCTTGAGGTAGTTGATCTCCAAGGTTGTACAAAACTGCAGAATTCCCCAGACACAGGTAAATTACAGAAACTACGAGTTGTAAATCTCTCAGGAACAGAGATCAAAACTTTCCCGGAGGTTTCACCGAATGTTGAGGCACTGTATCTCCAAGAAACTCACATAAAAGAAATTTCAGTTGTTAAGCGGAATGGTAGAGATCATGTGGATATTTCAGAACTCGAGGGTCTTTCAGATGTCTTGATACTTGAGCACGTAGCAAGTCTAAAGAAATCTAGCTCATCTAGTCAAAATCTTGGCAAGCTTATTTGCTTGGATCTGAAAGATTGTTCTCATTTGCAAAGTCTGCCAGACATGGTTGATTTTGAATCTCTCAAAGTTCTTGATCTCTCTGGTTGCTCAAGGCTCAAGACTATTGAGCGTTTCCCACGGAACCTGAAAGAGTTATATCTTGCTGTCACTGCGGTAAGAGAATTGCCACAACTTCCTCAGACTCTAAAACTCTTAAATGCACATGGTTGTGTCTCTCTGGAATGGATTCTTCATTTGGACCCCGATAGGATTCCTATGCATTACACATTTAGTAATTGTTTTCATCTATCTCGACAAGTGGTCAACGTCTTTTTAGTCAAAGCGCTGGCTAATGTAAAATGCATGGCAAAAGACTGTCATCAGGTTATACTTTCTTTCTCATCCTCTCTCGATTCGCTTAGAATATCATTCCAGCTAGGTTTTGTTTTACGATTTTATTTAATTTAGTCATGAAGTTTAATATTAATATAGTATTTTAGTATGAACATAATTAATTGTTCTTTTATTTATATTAAATAAAAATAGGAAATGGTTCTCAATCACTTATAATGCTTTTTCAAATTACTAAATGCTTTTTCAATTTTCTTCCATAATTTAATATGTAAACAAAGTTATAATTATTGTGTGTATCAAAAATATAAATTAGACATACATAATTCTAAATAAAAATACGATATGACATTGTAGATGAAATAGCTTTTATGAGAAGTGAGAAAAAATAAACTATTTATAATATACTCCCTCCGTTCTTTAAAAATTAATTTTCTAGAGTTTTCACACATATTAAGAAAACAAATTAATGTTTGACTAGAAATGTATTGGTTTTTGTACTAAACAATTTTCCATAAGTTTGACCTAATAACAATCCAATAAAATCAATTAATATGTCTTGAAATTTACAATTTATAATTATTATTGCATAGAAAATGTAAAAAATCAATTTTTTTAAAACAAATTTTTTTTCTAGAATATCAATCTTTAAAGAACGGAGGGAATATATCATCAGAGTTATCACTGGCATGCGCGTGGACTTTATTTTAAAATATTTTGGCAAAATTGTTTGTGGTAATTGTTTTCTTCTACTAATAGTCTAATATTGATGTGTATTCCACACTACATAATTTTAGTTTTACATTCATAGTCTTTCAATATTATATAATCAAATATCAAATAGGAAGACAAATGAGGATATACTTATTGTTCGTAAGTTTCTTATGTTAGTTTTTTCTTTCTCTTTTTTTGATATTTTGCATTAGGGATATTGTATGTAATAACCAAGAAAAAAAAAATAACTAAAAACAATCAATTAACCTAAATCTAGTGGTCATAATTGTGCCACATATATCACTTTTAGTTTAGTTATTTAATTATAATTTTTTTATTTATTACACAAATTAACCCTTTGCAATACCCAAACAGGAACTCAACAAAGCTTTTGCTTTCAGCTTCTCTGCACCCTCACATGCCGAAACATATGCCAAATTTGATCTGCAACAAGGATCTTCTGTAATGACACAACTAAATACTTCTTGGAAAAGCATGCTTCTGGGCTTTGCTATGCTGGTGGAAGTTGCATTTCCGGAGGAGGATTACAGTTTTGCTACCGCTACCGGTTTTAGCATTAATTGTGTTTGCAGATGGAAAAACAAGGAAGGTCGCTCTTATAGGATAGAAAGTAATTTGCTCTGTTGGGGTCCAGGGAAAGCTGTTAAAAAGGATCATATGTTTGCCTTCTGCGATGTCAACATGCGACCAAGTACGGATGAAGGGAGCGACCCCGATATCTGGGCTGATTTAGTAGTGTTTGAATTCTTCCTTGTGGACAATGAGAAGAAGCTTCTAGATGATAGTTACAAAGTGAAAAGATGTGGTGTCTCTGCAATTGATGCTAAAACTGGCAATAAAAGTCTTGAGAGTATATCACCAGTTCTGTCCCTGGCTCCAATGGAGGTTTATGGTAATAAAGTTGAAGTACTGAGAGGCAGATATGATGGTTTACACGAGATAGAGAAAGATTTATTTCTTTACATAGCATGTTTGTTCAATGACGAGGATCTTGGTTTGGTGGCCCCACTTATTGCTAATACGGACCTGGAAGTTAGCTCTGGGCTCAAAGTCTTAGCCAATAAGTCTCTCATAGGTGTATCATCCAATGGAGAAATAGTGATGCATTGTTTGCTACGAAAAATGGGTAAAGAAATCTTCCATGCAAAATCCATGCCGACAAGGAGCTTAACCAGAGACTTTTATCAGAAAGAGATGGATAACGAGATTATTCATTCAGAAAATCTTGTGCCAACAAAGTAAGTGTTTATTTTTATTTTAATAAAGTTCTATGATCGATGCAAGGAATATATAAACCTGCTTGTCTTTGCGTGTGTTCTCTTCATTGTGATAATTCAATATTTAGTAGATATAACCATAACTTAAAAGATTGAAAATATTTATAATATAAAAACAGCTTTTACTTCGGTTTCCCAAACCTTTGCCATGTCCTTGTCAAAAAAACAGGTTATTATTTTTCTACTTTTTATTATCACTTGACAAATGGTAGATATGATTATTTTTGTTCGGATACTAGTTATAGTAATAAGTAATAACTCTGTACGATTTTGTCTATAACCAATTCATGGTGGTCTAGTTGTTGAGGATTTGCTATGTTTGTTGGTTGAGGACCAGGGTTTCCAGTCCATAGTTGGTCACCTGTGAACTCCTTAGATGGCAAGAAAACAAAAAAGATTGTCTTTTGCTTATAGTGTACTATACCAAGTATAAAGGAAAGCTAGTTAACCCATTAATTTTTTCTTCTTGTTTTTTGTTACATCAAAGTGACAAGTCCGATCAAGATTCCATATGTTCAATCGTCCCCGAGGTAAAGAAAGTCCTGCCGAATATCTCCAGAGGTATAAATGGAGAGAATGACGATGATTTCTCGGCTGGAAGTAAATTCACTATCACTACGTACGCACCAAAGTAAGATACTGTCTTATGATTTCGTTGCTCCATACAATTTCTGATATTGTGATGAATTATAGTTAACGCTCTACTAGTATGTTAACATGGCTGTATGTGCAAGTAGAGCGGTTGAATAGGATCCCGATTCAAATACAACTTTTTTTAATATAGTTATTTATTTTTGCTAAAGTTTTTGTAAACAAGGGCTACAAATATTTTAACTATATTAAAGATATGTTATAAATTTAAACAAGGGCTACAAATATTTTGAGATATTCATATTATATGAACGTAGTAGAATCGTCAAATGGTTGACTAGCAAAATCAATTTTAGCTAATAGAATTTCCACTAAAACAAACAAAAAAAGAATTTCCAAAAGACAATAAAAAACGCTAAGAGCAGTAGATTATGACGTTTATATATAGTTTATATTTATTTCCATGTTTTTTGTTTTTTTTTAAGTAATATTTATTTGATGTTTTTGATTTTATGATCAGTGAGGGAGCCGTTGCAGTTCTGGCGCCATCGTACGAGGTAGGTGAAAACATTTGCTTTTCGTATTGGTCTATGAGCATGTTTACTCATGATTTTAGTAGAATATTATTAACATTAATTTAATATTAATTGATTAGTTGAGACTTAAATACTGTAGCAAAAAGATATGATATAAGTTGAATTTAAATGAACTTCAAACATTATATTTTAATTCAATTATGCTTTAATGATACTCTATTAAAATCATGAGTAAACATGCTGTGTTTAATTGTATAGCACTATATGAAATTGACATGTAAAGTTATATATCGACAGTTCAAATTGTGGGAGTGGGACCTCCGTAGACCAAATGGCAACGTTTTCATTATCAACGCAAGGGATCTCTCAATTGAGTGGTCGGAGAATCCTGACCATTGGACGTGGCTCCCTCTCCACAACGAATACACAAAGTAAAACTCCTCTTAATTACAGCATTTAATTATAGGCCATAACTGGTAACTGCGGTAGAATTTACATAATATGTAGAATTTGCGGAATATGCATAATATGTAGAATTTGTGGAATATGCAAAAATCGCTGAATTTTTAGTGATTTTTGCGGAATATGCTGAATAAATACCAAACATAAATGATAACCGCAGAATATGAAGAACTAGATTAGGATCCGCATAATATGCGGGTATTAAATATTAAAATTGAAAATTTGTATAGTTATACATGTATAGTTATATTCTAAATTAAAACCCGTTAATATAGTAATAAATTACGTTTTGTTAATTGTGAGTAAGATAATCAATAATGAGTTTAAATCTTCAAAAAATTATAGAAATAATTCATCAATGATAAAGTTTTAAATAATATTCAAAATCTTATATACTTTGAAACTGAATCTATTTTATAAATAAACATCAATTATCTTTTAAAATGTAATTCTTTAAATGAATTTCCTTACATATTTGATAATTTTTAAATAAATATCCAGTTACGAAAATTTAAACATGAATCTTTATATTACAACATGAATTTCAGAAAATACAATTACAGTCACTAACAAAATATTATAAAAATAATTTATAACCTCCCACTTTCGAAGAATTCATGCAATAGTTCAACAATAATCACGATTTCGAAAATTAAATAGTTTAGACTGATTTGTGGGATTGTGGTATTCATGATTTGCGAAGTAAACTAAGGATTTGGGGTGTACGTTAAATTGTGGGAGGTGTGTTATTATATAGTTTTTAGATTTTCTTTTTCTGAAGTAATAACATTTTCGAAAGGTTGATCGTATGTTTACTTTTCTTTTTTAAATAATTTATGGTTTAACATTTATAAGGTTAAACGTATGTTTACTTTTCCTTTTAAGATAATTTATGGTTTAACATTTATTTATTTTTTATATAAAGTTTCATTTTTGTGATGTAACATTTTTTTTTAACATAATGGTGTTTATATTTTGCTTTTTTTTTAAGACTTACATAAGATTTGGTTTGATTTTTAAAAATATGTTAATGAAACAATAAGAAAAATGTTAATGTGTCTTTATTTTATTCGTTTAACATAATAAGATTTTTATTTTTCGAATTACTTGATTTTAAATAAAGTATTTTAACATGTGTCATCATCTCGATCGATAATAGACACATGTCGCGATTCTGTGAGTTACAATTTTGACAAACTCTCTTTTATATAATAAGATATGCAGAATTTGTGAAGATCTAAATAGATTAAATAAACTTATGAACAAATTAAATGACATTTTGATAAATACTCATTATATTTTTTTTTTAAATTGATTTTTTTTATTTCTTAAAATATTATCTAGCTAAATAATTTTGAATTAAATTAGTCAATTTTAGATACATATAAGTAGTTAGTTAATAAATTGATAAAAGAAATTATAGTACACAATTTTAAAATTTATAGTTTATGATTTAATAATTTGTTAGTATAACTAAATTATTTTTCACTAGATTCATTTAAAATACTAAAAATTAATCTAGAATAATAACATTTTTTAATAATCATACAACTTTAAAATATGTAATAAAGAAATTAACTTATAATATTATACATATGTATCTTATAAAAATATTAAAAACATATCGCAAATTAAAAAATTACTTATGTAACTTCATTTTACAAATTAATTTAACAAAATATGTAACTAAACATTTTATGTTATTTGAGGAAGAAATATTGTAGTATCAAAAAATATTTGTTGTAAATATTAAATGATGAAATATGTATACATAATATGAATTATACAAAAATGATGTAAACTTATTCGATTCTTCTCTATGCTTTGATATGTTTGGGAAAAAAAAATTATCCTTTCAAATAAACAGAAGACTCCGAACAGTTTTTTTTCTTCAACGAATATGAATGAACTTTTATAATAGAAAAAGATTTTATAGCCAAATTTGTATATGCCCGTGACCTTCTTTTCAAATAATTCAGCTTTGTCATTGTTTATTTACGTGAAGCTCTTGTTAGCTTTGTGAGACATGCATTAAAAAGAAGAAAGAACTTGTCTTTTCGTGAAAATTACGCATATTCTCCAGGTTCTGTTTTTCCTCAAATGGTAAAAGTATAATATGCATAATATGTCTAATATGGTTACCATTTGCAACCATAATGTTTTTGAGAACTATTTTAAAATACCACAAAACCCTTTTAACTAAAACGTCAGATTAGCATTTTAGAAAAGTCTTTTTAAACTTTTAGGAAACTTTCATACCGCTGATTTTATGGAGGTTCTTTATAAGTTTATAGCTATGTCCAAGAAAACGCTAAGCACTAAGCGGACGGCGATCCAACGCCTAGTGCGGAGCCTAAGCAATTTTGTAAAGAGTCTAAGCGTTTTACAAAAAATCATAATATGTTAGATATATATAGCAAAATATATAAAATATCATGACTTATAAATAACAAAATTTATATTGTATTTACTATCATTACTTTATAGCATAATAAATAGAATTTCATAATTTATAAATAATAAAATTTATATTATTATAATATTATAATACTAATTATATTCTACGCGGCATAAGCTGTAATGTTCATGGTCTATAAGGGTCTAGCGCCTACGCGGCGCCTAAACTGCTTTTTAGAACACTTTATAGTAAGGTATTCTACGCATTTTAATTTGTGGTGTTTTTAGTAAAAAAAATTGTAGTTTTTTTTTAAAATGCTCCATACTATTTTGAATAAAATAAAAAAAAGATATATTAGAGAATTCTATTTCTAACAATATATTTTTCTCAACTATTTCTACTAGTATTATTTATGGTTATAATTATCTTGTATATAGAAAAATGATAATTTTGATTATGGTTATTTTCAAGTGACAAGCATGATGATTACCACGAAAATATATACCTTTTTAAACATATTTTTCAAAGAGCTATTGTCTATTACTTTTGTTTTTATCTGAGTTATTGTCTATTACTATAAACAATTTTTTTTTCAGGGAAACCGATGAAGCTGCGTTTTTGAGAAAAGCTAGTTGGCTAGACGTAGCTGGAAGGTTTGACACACGGTATCTGACCCCAATGACAAGGTACGAGGTGGTGTTTATAGTGAAGTTGGATTACACCACATTAGCATGGGAACCACTAGTGAAGTTGGATATCGCCATGTTAGCGTGGGAGACACCAGTGAAACTATATCTGGTCTTGCATGGCAATAGGAAGAAAAGGCTAGAGCGGACTGTGGACATGGTAGATTACATGAGTAACCAATGGGTTGAAATTCTTGTCGGTGAGTTCACTACATCGAGGAAAAACATTGGGGAAATCTCTTTTGCAATGTACGAACACCAATGTCAACGGTGGAAATCAGGGCTCTTCGTCAAAGGTGTTGTAATTCGTCCCAAATACTAAGTCATTTGTAAGCATGGAGGATCTCTTTGTCTCTCTGTTATGAATTTGAAGTATATATTAAACCGACTATAACTAAATTACATTGAATATATTATATTTCCTTAGCCTAATACTCTCTTTCTTTATCCATCATTTGATGTACCATCAGCATGTGTTGTTTATCGTAAAAATATGAGTTCCCCTAGTGAAATATATGCTATATACATGCAGAGCCGGTCCAACAGTTTTGGAGGTCCTAAACGAGAATAAAATGTGTGTTTTTGTATAAATAACTCAACCGTTTATATAGACTTTTAGATTCAAAATACCAAAAAACTATCCCAAGAGTATAATAAAACAAAGAACACATTCGAAAAAAGGAACATACTAACTCTAAAAAAACTAAAGAAACAACATAAAAAAGCTCCAAAGAAACAAGAGAAATATACCATAAAAAAAAGAGAGTAAAATACAATAGAACCTCCATAAATTAATAATCAAAAATTAATAAAATCTTCCGGTCCCGAGTTGTGCCAATGTAAAAATTGATGAAATTCGATAAAATGATAAGATAATAATTTTTTTGAAAGTCTTATGTAAAATATGGTCCCCGTAATAGTATAAATTAATAAACATATACAGTATAACCTCTATAAATTAATACTCGATAAATTAATACCTCACTATATTAATACAATTTTTAAGTCCCAAATTAAGTTTTCGACCCAATTAATCTCGCGATAAATTAATATTTCGCTAATTTAATAAAATATCATGGTCCCAACGTTATTAATTTATAGAGGTTTTACTGTATAATTATATATAACTATGATAATGTATTAAAACAGGGTTTTAATGATTTTTGTTTGGACTTCAAATTGAAAATCTGATTATAGTTTATCTTTAACTTTACTAATTGCATCAAAAAACTTTTATGATTGTTTTCTTAGTGTGTATCACAAACTTGTGAACAAATATAGATAAAATAATTGATTCTTTATATAGTAAAACCACTATAAATTAATAATGTTGGGACCATAATATTTTATTAATTTAGCGAAATATTAATTTATCGCGAGATTAATTGGGTCGAAAACTTAATTTGAGACTTCAAAATTGTATTAATTTAGCGAGGTATTAATTTATCGAGTATTAATTTATAGAGGTTATACTGTACATAACTCTTTCTAAATGTATTCATCGACACTAGAGGTAATAAGTATGATTTCTTCTACATTTTATGCATAATATACCAATTTTGATTGTAAATTATAATAAGAAATCTACTCAACTGCTATAATCGGGTTTTTTTAATCAAAATTTCATGTCATTTAGGCAAATTTCATTAAATTTCATAATATAACATCAAACAAAAAAACAAATTAAGAAAATTATTACCTAAAAAAGATTTCTCTCTATAAATTAATTTCTCTCTAAATTAATAATATTTCAAAGTCCCAACATATTAATTTATCGAGGTTTTACTACTTGAGATACCGAGACTATGCAAAAGTAAAGAAGAAGAGAAATGTCATTTTACTTTTAACCTAAAAGTATAAAAAATATATTCAGATTTTTCTTATTTTGATGACCACATCTTATATAAAAGCCCATAATTTTTTTCGAGCCTTAAGCGGTGGGTTATGTGACTTATGTCTTACCCTGACCCTGTATAATACATGTAGGACCGTTCCTAGATAGGCAAAATAGAAGCCATTGCTTGTGGGCTTTTGTTTTTAGTTAAAAAATATTATGGCCTTAAATTTTTTTTCGACCAAAAAGAAATTAAAAAAAAAGCAAATATTGGGTTCAAAGTTCAAACACAATGCTATTAATTTACAAAAACAAAAAATAAACTATCATAATTAAACACTAAAATAGAAAAATTAAGATCATGAATACATCTTATTTTCACAATCCATTTCACCACTAAGACATTAAGTTTGTTTCTTATGTTTTATTTATTTATTTATGTAATGATGGTTAATATTTTGTAAACTTTTAGTATATATGATTTTAAATTATAGTTTTTTTTTACGGCCTATCCCCTAAATATTATTAGGGAAGTGATTTTTTCAAATATGCTTATGTGTCTTATTCTCCTTCAAAGTTAGGTAAAATAAAAGCCATGTCAAATGTGACATGACAAAAGACTCATTCAATTAGCTATGAGCTATTGAATACTTAACCCATTAACTTTATAAAGATTCATAATTAATTAACTTCATACTTAGCCCATTAACTTTGATTACTCTTATTCAATTGGTTATTTTATGTAAATTATTAGTAAACTTCATATATTATATATAAAGTTATACACAAATGACAAAATTTCAACATGAACATTTTTATAAGTTTACGTAGAATTACAAAAAAATAATGTTTAATCCAAATGTCCAAATATACTATTGAATAAAATAAAAAACAATTGTCTATTGGAGAGAAATAATATTTTGATTAAAAGCCAAAATTAAACTATACAAACTTATCCATAGTAGATTATTTTTATTTTGTATATTGTTATTCACAAATAATTCATATTGCTTTAACCAAATGGATATTGAACACAATTAGAAAACAATTAATCACAAAATATTTTTAAAATTTTTTATTGGATATTTTAACAAATAAATAATATTTAGATACTAATTTATGTGAGATAAAAAATATTTGATCAAAATTTAAATAAGAATCGAAATCATATTATCGTCTCACTATATACTTTATTCTAGATGTTATTATTCATAAAAAAATATTCAAAAATTATCATAAAGACCAAAAATGAACCAAAAACAAATTATAACATTATTGGCAATTGTTAATTTTTACAAAGTATTAATCCGCGTATAACGCAGGGAGTCATCTAGTATATAATACATGGCTTGATAAATTAAGCTTGTGTGGAATATGAACACGTAAGATCGTTAATGGAGTAGCATTGGATACATGTGCACTCGGTTTCCTAGTTTGAGCCAACATTGGGGAAGAAAGTCCCTTGATACTTTGGGTTTACTTTCAAAAAAGATAAAACGATATCTACTACTTTTGGTTTACCGGTTTAATAAAGAAAGTTTAATTTCAGGTTTTGTTCTTCACTTATGTGACTTTTCTTAATTTTTTTCTTCATTCGTTTTTTAGTCAAGTGACTTTTTTTTTTACCAAAATTTGGTTCCACCTCTTAAAATATTGAGAAATGCTCCAGTAAATTATGTTGACAGAAAATTAACAATTACTAGGTAAGAACCTGCGCATACACGCGGATTTATTTTATACACAATATTTTTACTCAGATTTTATGATATGTTATTGTACATTAAGTACACGGCTTGTTTTTTTTTTAACCTTATCTTCTTTTGTTTCCTATATTCGTATAGGATTAATATTGGGTAACTTTATGACGCCGTTTTGAAACTTAACGGATAAAGTAAATGGTCGTTAACGATTTTTTAACGGTTGTTGAAGTTGTCTAATTCTATACCTAAGTTAGCCGAGTCAACCAATAGTTGGTATTTTGTTTTGACTTATTAGAATGTTGTTACTTATTCTGGTTCAAAATGGATAGTTTGATATTAAAAAGACCATTTTCCCGATTAAAATTGCTTAGTGACTAAATTAGCATCTATGAGAAACATGAGTCGAAAACCAAACATGAACGATCTTATAATAGTTATCAAGTTCTAAGAAGATAGATGACCAAACGGAAAAAAAATCTTTACGCGCCTTGAAGAAATTAGACACAAATTTTGATTTATTCTATGTGATTAAATTACGCACGAAGAAAATGGACAAAGAAAATATACACAAATCTCCTTTATATAAAAGGGGAAGAATTGGAGCTCTCTTAAGCTATCCACATCAGCCAAAAGCTGAATTTTCTCAACCAATCAAACTGCCATGTCACATACAAGTTCTGAATTTTTTCTTTTCTACGTTTAAAGACAAGTTTCAGCCCAAAACGTTTTCAAAAATTTCGGACAATTTTTTTTCTAAACAAAGCCAAAGCCCAATATCAAAAGTTTTTGATCAAGCAGCCCAATAAATTTCTTTTCCTCTCTTCTTCTATGCGA
The DNA here is from genome assembly GCA_900128785.1 of Arabis alpina. Lineage (NCBI taxonomy): Eukaryota > Viridiplantae > Streptophyta > Magnoliopsida > Brassicales > Brassicaceae > Arabis > Arabis alpina. Next base: position 9,263,738 of record LT669793.1, on the reverse strand, counting down.
CCAAATTTTCTGGATACATTAAATTAGTTCTACAACCCTAATTGAAGATCAAATCACTTCTCATTCCAAAAGCTCAATCACCGTTACAAAGAATCGACAACATAATCACGATTCACCTCCCAAAATCACTTATATGAATTCAATAAGTGTCATGTCATCATATGCCTCTTACTATTCCTAGGGTACGTTCCAATCTTCTCCTATATATTGATCGATCTTCTCCTTCATTCTCATTGATCGCATCGTATTGTCTTCCTCCTTCACTCGCTCACTCACAATTATAGAAGTGGCTTTCATTCGAAAAGGATTTGGTAAGCTTCGTTGTTTTCCCTTTTTATTTTTGTTTCTATAGATCTAATCGAAGTTATGTAATGAAACAATGTTCTATGGTTCGATTTGTGCAGGATTTAAAATGGATAAAAAAAAAATAGACAGAGGGGTTGAGGACCAAAACGAAGAGGGACAAAAAAACGGGGAAAAAAGGATAGATCTGTTATCTAGAATATTATGGTCTACGTGATAATTACTGTTAGTATCTTAGCCCTCTTAAATGATTTCTACAATTAGCCTTTCTCATTTCTTAATGTGTTTTTGGGGTCAATGATATTGGTTTAGAGCAAGCACTTATTCTTGTCAAAGTTTGGTGCAGGAAAAAATGATACTCCAACAAAAATCAGAAAACAAATGAGGAGTGCAATGATGACATGAGTGAAGAAACAATAGATGTCCAAAGAATTAATCAGGAGGTACTACTACTCTTTCGATAAGCCTATTATAGTTTATTATTATCACAAATGAGTTTTTGGATATTTACCACTCCATCTTACTAATCAACCAGTTCAGATAAATTCAAAGAATAATTCAAAGGAGTAGCAGCAAGAAACCTATACATGATCTCTTGAGAAACGTTAAAGAGATGAAGAAGTTGAAGGAAAAGGCTATTTCCATTGGTGCATTGGTAGGCAACCGCACAAATCAAGACGATATGAAAATCTCTACAAGTATCGAAATAAAGGTAATGAACATTCATGACACTATTTCCTTTTTTGATCTCATAGACTTTGGTTTTTAAAACTAAAAAATTGTATTGCCACTAGCTTCTGATCAAGCTAATCAAAGATTTGGAGAAAGAGAGAAGAGATCATACATAAAATAAGATTAAGTTATCGAATATGATTATGACTTTGTATATTATTTATTGGTTTTAAATAACTCTCCATAAAAGATATTTATTATACGGATTTTTAAGACCTTGGAAGATCGAAAGTTGATTTTCATGCGTAGACTAGATAGTGAATTTTTTTCTAAATCTATTCGGTCAGCCATTTGTGTTGGTACTGCAGTTTTATCCTAAAGGTAACTGCATATTTGTATTGTTTTGGCAGTAAGATAAGCACTTGGTGGTACAATTCGGTAAGGATTTGGTGCTACGAAGTCAGAGGTTGTTGTTTATGGCATTTTACATGAATTCGTAGTGTGCAAGAGCTAAGCATTGTTTGAGAGCAAGATTATGATGGTATCATAGGAACACGCATGACTCGCACATCAAATAACCTTTTTGTTGAAAAGACTTATTACATTAGCTGCTCTGACTCTCTATGTAAAATGTGTACAAATGCTTTTGGAAGATATATGTAAAGTTAATTTGCTGGGTAGAAACAAAAACATTTTTCTTCATTTCCACGTTGAGCATCTAAGAAAATAATGTACATCTCTTTATCTTTCAAATATGTTGTATGTGTAAACATATTTTGACAATATGACAATTTATACGTTGTACATATGAAACTTAGGAAAATAATTTACATCACGAAACAAATCAACAATCAGGTTATAGTGAAAGATCACTCTTTTTTGGTGATTTGCTCTTGAAAAATGATCTGTCTCTTCATCTTTTATGTAAGCTTTTGATCTGAAAGTTGCATACTTTTTTATCGGCTTTTTCCCTCTCTTCAAAATATTTTACATGCTTCAAATGATAATGTGGAGAATATGGTGAAACGTTAGATGACCAAGACGAAAAAGAAAAAGCAAAAGTAATTTAAAGAAAAGAAAAATTAGCGTACGAAAAGATAAATTTTTGAAAACAAAGAAATGACCATTTAAAAAAGGGAATTGATAATTTATTTCTAAATTACATACTGCAAATAAACAACTAACTAAAGGATTATCCTTTGTTTCCCTTTCGTTTCATTCAAGACTAAAAAAAATCATTGGTTCTACAGTAAGTACAACCATAATTAAAAACCACTCCGATTTTTTCCATATTGAAATGACACCCAATATAAAAAATATTCAAATATCAATATAAAAAATAGCATGAGTCTTAAGAAGAAAAAATTCAAAACAAAAAGAATCCACATAAATTTTAAACAATTTCTTATAAAACCACTCCAATTTCTTTTAAACAATTGATAATTTATATAAAAGGGGAAGAATTGGAGAGCTCTAAGGCTATCCACATCAGCAAAATGCTGAATTTTCTGAGCCAACCATTTTGCCAAGTGAGCAACTCATTTATACCAAAACAAAACATAGATTATACACGCTCATTTATACAAATTCGTTTTCTTCAGCCCAGTTGCGGCCCACCAACTGCCTTTTTGAATTTAATAAGCCTAATTTATTTTTTAACAACATTAAACGCTGCGTTTTGGTTCATACACCAAAATGTATCTTTAGACGGGCCAAAAAGCCCAACGACATAGAGCAAAAAATTGCATTACCCAGCCCACAAGATTATGCACTCCATATTCTCTTCCCTGCATCTGCATCTGCGACGACCAAGATTTTCTTCAGGAACCCTAATTGAAAACGGCGAAATCATCAGTACCCTTTATGGCTCCTTAAATTCACTCTTTCATCTTCCCTAACGCCTAAACGCACGATCGTACATGGTTTTAATGGCATCATTATCTCTATGGAGAACCTCTCCTCTATATATAGAACCAAAGATATTGTTGTTATATGTCATGTTTTTGCTTTTATAATCTATTCCTTCTTCTTTTTTGTTAGATGTTCTAAATTTTTGGTATTTATCTTTGTTAGTATGTCGTATTTTTGGCTCTTAAGTATTAGATTATGTTTTTGTTTGCGTTGATCTCAAATAGACATGTATTACACCATCGGAGAAGCATTTGAGGCGTGGAAAGGTAAATACCACTTTTCCGAATGATCACTTTTTGTTAATGTATTACTTTTTCCCCTTTATATGTAGGTTTAGCGTATTGAGTCTCCTTTCAATGAGGTATATATGATTTCTTTCAATATTAGTTCCCCCCATCGAATCAACAAGGTATGAGTTTTCTTTCGATTCTTGACTTAAATTTTGCAGGCTGGAAATTGGAGCCCTAACTTTCTTTCACAACACGTATGTTTACTAAACCATGGTCTCCAATCTCCATCTCCAATGTTCGATATCGGCCTCATTCCTCTGGTTTTGAAATAAATAAATAAAATCGGCCATTGTATGTGATTCTAAATTATATGTCTTGATGATTGCTATCAATATTTTATTGTAGTGAGTTGTTCTATTTGTTTAGGTATGGAGGACGTGTAAGGATCAAGATGGAGGTCATTAGATAATAAAAATTTCATTGAGAAGGTCTTCCTTCCATTTAGCAGGTACTATCTTTGATTTGTCAAAGTTCATACCTATATATCTACGTTCATGAATTAATCACAAACTTGATAGAGTTTCACTAGACTATTTCTATTTTCCTTCTAAAGATCCTTAAATTAAGGAAGTAGTACGTAGTACATGCCTTCATGGTCCACACCATCTCAACTCAGACTTTGGGTACCTCGATCTTTAGTTATCATATTCCATATATGGAGATCTTACGATTATGGGAGTTGGATCAGTTCTAATTTCTTAGTTTTCAGTAAGTAAGTCTTCTTATGTTTTGACTTTTGATTAGTCATTGGCTTCTTTTATCTTATTTTCTTCAATTATCTGGGTTTTGTTTCTTTTTGGTCTTTTATACGATATATATGTTTTCACGCATGTATAAATTAATTTTGCTTGCAAAAGCTCGGTTTCCAAATATTTTTCCTTATTTTAGCAGCAACAAAAGTTTGAAGAGTCTTGATGCAGTCCTTAACCACACAAAAGGCTTGCTTGCTTAAGCACATTCAACGGGAGCGGAAGTTAAGAAATTGGTAGTTTCTTACAAGTTTTTACTTTTCAGCGTAATAAGTATATTATTGGCTTTTTTACTCATCGTAAATGAGAATTTAAAGTTAATTGCGTGTGGAAATACTACCACTGATAGAAAATTTGAATCGAGTTGTCATTAGGACACAGTCAAGTTCCAAATGTCATTATAATGTTGAAAAACATCCTTGGCTGTTATGTTCATCTATATAAAGATTTTGTTGAAGTCGTTGTTGATCCAATTATTTTTTTATATTGCATTTGTTTAACCTTAAGTCTCCATATTCCTGGTATATTATGTAATTGATCAGAGAAATTGATGAGACGGAAAAAAAAGTGATGTTGGTTTCTTGGATTAGAAAGGTGCAACAAAGGTTAGGTGTTATAAAGAGTGATTGGATTAATAATGAGAAAATTCATGCGTCAGATAAAAAAATATGAGGAAGATGAACAAAAAAGATTTCGAAACCGAGGGAAGACTGAGAAGTAAGTTTGAAACAGAGTCATCAAAAGCTTGGAACTCTATCATAAGTTTAAAAGAGAGCCATCAAAAGCTTTCGGTGTGATCAGTCATTTTGTGACATAGTTTGGGTATGAACAACAATTCATCTCTCCCTGCCTTGATTGGTAATTTCTTTCCGATTAGAAACTTAATTATGTATGTAGCTTAGCTTTGGCGTATCCGATCTGGGTGGCCGTGACAAAGGTCAAGACAAGTTCATATGTCTAGCTATCTTACCTAATACATCGACATCTTTGACTAGACATCTATTTACATGCATATATGTAAAGAGAATGGACCTTTAATTGGTTTCAATTTACTATTGGTGTTTTCATCAAATATTAAACTCTGGTTTACGAGAACTAAATTGGATGGGAAACTAGACTACCAACAAAACTCCATACTATAAAATACCCGGCCCATCTTAGACCCCTATAATTCCCCAATCATACCAAACTTTCTCAAAGGTTGATTGCATATATCTTTGAAATCATCTTTAAACTTTCGCTTCCAAAAACTACTCAAAATCTCATACTCATTACGCTAAACATACCCAATCACGCACCCATCAAAGTATTAACAAATTGATATCTAAAATGATGCCTTCCTCATATTTACCAATAGCATGGTATATTCAGATTCAGAGTTTCCAAAATAAAACAATAACAGTTAAAAGTTAAAACCATCGAATTCTACAACATTCATATCATCTATATAAAGATCATTAGCTTTAGAATCCCAACCTCACGTCCACTATTTATATTTTTTACTCACAAACGATACTTTAATAATCAAATTTTACCAAAACAATGTTCAAAGAATGAACGAAGATGAAGGAAATTGATGAGGGGTCCCAAACCCATACACACGAGCAAGTAAGTTTGCCGATGATTGTTCTATAGCTTACTGGCGTAGAGAGGATGACCGAAACTTTGTATCTAAACAGACTACAAAGCTCAGTAATCGTTTTGTTTACCCACAAGATCTTGCTCTATAGGAAAAATACAAAGCCCATATTAATGTTAAAATTCATTTATAAAATTAACCCGATAAAGTATTTGTTCAAATATGTGACCAATGGAGTTGATAAGATTACAATTGTTGTGCAAAAGTTAGATAGTTCAAATAAGGTCAATGGAGCAAGAAAAAAAAAATCTGCTGAGATTGAGACGATAACAATGAGATGAGAGATTGAGTAACTCTTCTTATGATCATCAACAGGAAAACGTCACCTAAAATGCTTACAAAGAGACAAAGGGGTTTTACTGCTATCATTTCAACTTTCAATTCATTACTTATTTCTCATTTTGTTTCGTTTGAACAATAATTGATAATACATTTACTTTCCTACACTTAGTTTCCTACGTTTCAATTAATTTGAATGTGACTTAAATAAAATGAAATCTTTTACATTTTATACGCTACCATGATACAATTCTTTCATATCAAAATACCAAACAAATGGAAGTTATGCATTTTCCATGATGCCCCTCTTGATATGTTTGTTGTTTGATATTTAATTCTGGTTTGGTCACGTATTCTGGTTTGTTAAAATATGGTTCATTCTCTTTAAGGGTTTTATTATAATATTAATTTGGATCCAAACCACTGTGCTCTATAGTGAGCTTTGTAAAAATTATTTGATCTATGTCTTTTAGTTTGAAAAACATTTAGCACAAAAAGTAAGAAAAAACCAACCAAATGGTTAAAGTTCCACATATACACATGACGTATATATAAATTTTCCACCAGCTAAAAGCAAACATAGTACTGATAGTAGTATAAGCACACCAATTTTAACTCCGATTGAAATGCATAAATCATTTGTCGCGTACAAATTCCTATTTATAACTACATTTATTATCACATGAGAAATTTCTTATCTAAATTTACAACTAAAAATTTAAGGAATAACATATATCATATAAAAAATTATCAAATCATTAAGAGCCTTTAAAATTTCTTTCAACAAATATACAAATATAAATTATTTACATAAAAATAAAAATAATTAACAGTTGAAAAGTGAACAACTTAAAGATAAAAATTTGATATTTTATCATAAAATCCGCCCGTAGGGCGGGGAAGCCCCTAGTCTCTTTTATATAAAAGGAGAAGAAATAGAGGCTTCTAAGGCATGCCACATGGGTCAAAAGCTGAATTTTCTCAACCAATCATTTTGACATGTCAATAATCTCAATTCATTCTTAAATATTATCTTAAAAAAAACCATAATTAAGATTTAACCAAAAAAACAATAAAACATCCGTTGAAAGAAAATGATGTTTTTGGATTTCTTACCTGATTTCACATAAAGCCCAATAGGTCCACCACCAAATTAATTTACCTTCCCATGAACAAACCATCGACTCTGCTCCTGCTCCTCTTCACCAACCCTAACCCAAGAACTTTGAGATTCTCAGCCGTTACCATCTACTGTAACTCCATAGCCGATTCGAATCCTCATGGACTTCATTTCCATCCTCCAATTGCTTTCTTCTCCATCCTTCAATGGCCTTCAATTCTGACACCTTCATCTCCCCTAACCTCCACCATCGCTATGGCCACACCTCTTCGCCAAGGCCAAGCGATCCTATATATATATAGAACCCGTTCCTCCACCAAACACTACTCAAACCTTTAACTGAGTATGATGCTATACAATTTTCAATTACTGTTTTTCCAAATGATTTTGTTGATTCCTGGAATCTTTGTGTTCACTTCTCTTCTGTACTAATGTGGAGTTTTCCTTTGTTTTCAGTTGCAGTAACACATATCTCCGCTGTTACCGAGTTTGTTGCCCAACTGCTTGTGATAATCATGTTTGTGAAGAATGGTGATATTGTTACCTGTTGTATACAGGTCTATGGTTCCTTCTGATTCTTTTTTTCGTTCTTTCTGAAAACTTTTATTCACAGCCATTGGTTACACAGCTTGTTATGGTATAAGTTTATATTCTAATCAAAGAAAAGCTAAATTGTGTTTTGATTACACACACACATCCTCTGTTTTGGGATTCAATGAGTTATGATTTATGAATTGAAAACTTCTCAGAAAAATCTTTCGTTTTTTTCTTTGTAGGGATTACAACGATTATTATGGACGCGAGATATGGAAAATTAATGGTGATTGGAGAGGAGTTTGACGTGTCGGGGATCCATACCAAACTCAAAAGGAGATGGAGAAAAGCTGAAATAGAGTCATTTGGACCTTACAATCCGACTGCTGCCACTGCGGAAAGCGAACGCCCAAGATTTGAGGCTGACCGTGAAAATCATAGTCATTATTTTCCAACGCAGCATCACTGTTATTTTCCTATGCAGCATCACTGTGATGTAGGCGATCATCACCATTACCATGGCTGCACAATCTCTTAGGGCGTCAAGAGACAAAAATAAAGCATATGGTAGTTTTTCGATTTGCTAGACTTGGAGTTTGACCTTAACTACTGTTTTAGATTCGATCATGGATTTTTTATTTGACTATGTTTGATTAATCAGCTAAATAATTTAGATGAATTTGTGAGCAATGAGTATTGTAAGCTAGAGTATTGATAAACTATTTTAAAAGAACAATTACGTTCTATTAATGGGTTCATAAGTTACCTTCTAATGAGTACATGAAGGAATATAATGAAACATAGTCACTTCTTCATAAGGAGAATAACAGTGTGAGCTGCAATGCTTCGGTTTTCTCCGAGGCTATCGACTTTCTCGTGTGTTTTAGCTTTTAAATTGACAACAGAAGGATCTGCACCAAGAAGCTTGGACAGATTGGATCTGATTGTCTCTTTGTGAGGACTTATCTTCGATCTCTGTAGAATCAATGTTGCATCTAGGTTTCCTATCTCGTACCCTGCCTCGTCCATAAGTCTCACCTCATAACACAAAGACAAACAAAAAACTTGTTTAAAAAGTTCATTAAAGCATTCTTCATACCAACAAGAAACTACATTTGTTTTGTTAGAACTTAAAACTAAAGAACCTCATTTCAAGTGATCAGTGCCTAATTACACTAGTGATCATAATTCAGAGTTTTATAGCTTGATTCACATTAGTTTCTATACAATCAATATTCACAGTCAACAACGGTTTTTAACCTAACAAAGACATTACACTAAACTTGAACCATAATTTAAAAGACCAATCTAGAAAGAAACACTATAGTTTCAAACTTGAGTACCCATATCGCCATACATAACATCAAATCATATATATTGCCTCAAAGGAAAAGAAACACTACGAAACTTGTTATATAGTTCATTAACCGAAGATGCAGAAATCTAAGGTAAACTCAAGTTACGCCAAGGCTTCGCATGGTAAAACTCATGTATCCTATAATGATCAGGTTTTGTTTCAAACTTAAGTACCCATACCGCCATATGTAACATAAATCATACATGTTTCCTCAGAGGAAAAGAAACATTACGAGACTTGTCTATAGTTCATCAACCGAAGATGCAGAAATCTAAGTTGTGCCAAAGCTTTGCAAGGTAAAACTCATGTATCATAGAATGATCAGGTTATCTCACAAGAGTTAAGATGGCACTAGAAAAGAAATTTAAAACCAATTTAATCTACTCAAGAGTATTATTACAGAGGCTTCGACAGTAACCAACAACTTGCAATGTGAGTAAATTTCCATCAACTTATGAATCTAGCTTGAAAATGTTAACCACTCTATAAAAACACCGCAGAAAAATCAGGCTTAAACATCAAATCATATGTGTTGCCTCCAATCAAATGTAAGTATACGAGTTGTATAATTCATCAACCCAAAATGCAGGATACTAACTTAACTAATAAAAACTGAGTTATACCAAGGCTTTGCAAGACAAAAAAACATGTATGCAATTGTAAGTGGGAGGAATAAAATGTTACAACTAGCATCGTTGAGTGAAGAAAGCCATTGAACATACTTTAAAACCAATATTTTTCTTCTTCATATCTCTTCTACTCTCTATAGATGAAAGGATTCTACTCAAGAGTACTAATCCGGTTCTAATTCAGATTTGAGCTCTTACATAATATTCAGATTACAACTCAGATTAGTGAGTGAAGATACTTTAAAACCAATATTTTTCTTCTTCATATCGCTTCTACTCTCTATAGATAAAAAGGATTCTACTCAGATTAGGTAAAAATATTAAAGGCCTTACATAACATTTCTAATTGCAGGCTGCTGAAGCAAGGTTGCATCCGTTGCCTTCAACAAAAACACCTTTGCCTTGATTTTTTTAAGTCAAGTCGTCGGTACAAGATGATGGTCTGCATGCATTACTAAAATGCATGACTTGTGTGGATGGATTTAATGGTCAGCACAATAAACTTCGATAGTTTTATATGGCCAAACGACTATAAAAGAACATGTGATCATGATATCAATATTAAAAATTGATTCACCTTTGCACGTTTCTGTAAGCATTTTCACCATTTACAATGAAAAATGCAAGAGTAAAAACAACTGAAAGAGCAAGAATAAATTTATAAGGAATTTTTCTACGTAATAGCAAATACGGTAATCAAAGATACATCTATGTCTATGCTTTTTGTAAGTTAAGTAATAAAACTTCTGTTTTCATGAAGGCTGTAAGAAGGTTAACAAAAAATTATTCATATAGGTTGCATAAACCACCACCATGATCAAGGGATCTATTCAGTTTTTTTTAAGCAAAAATAGTGCAAGATTTCATCGAGCAAAAGACGTGATACAACTATAAGCTATTATAGTATGTATTGTGGCAATACACGAAAGCCAGAAAGAATATAAAAAAAGAATATTATTTGGTATCGAAATATTTTAAAATATGCTTAGTTGTGTGTCTTTTTATCGACCTACTTTCAATTTGGATTCGAGCTCTTATCGAAACCGAGTACGGTACTTGACATGAGAGCTTTGAAGAATCAATTTTTCACTCTGCGTAAGCCATATTGGTTTTCAGAACATAAAACTTTGAATTTTCTGTGTATACCTATTGGTGATGTTTTACTTGAATCTTTGTAATCCCTATTCATATTATTCTCATAGTTATAAACTATCAATTCAGTTTTAACAAATAAGAATACATTTTGCTTTCGCTAAATAAGTATCTATTTTCTTTCTATTGTTTCGGTGGTCAAAGTAATATTGTGATAGACTAATAGTGATTGAGAGAGTGATAAAGATTTTAAGAGCTTAGCAGAATAAACAAAAAAGTTGTCAAGAGGAATAAGAGGGGGAACAAAATTTACATTATGTTAAATTATTACTTCGATTTAGCTAAGTTACAACCTGTTTTTTATTTTATATTAGCTTTAGTTATAATTTCTAATTCTTTGGAAAAACGCGTTTATTTGCTGAAGACTGAAGAGTAATATATCATAGAGCCATGAATATAAATTATTTACAAACAACAAAAATTAGCTTACCGTTCGAGAAGAAAACAACTAAAACAAGTTCGAAAATAAAATTTAGTACTTGGCTGGGGAAGCGCCTAGTCTCCTTTATATAAAAGAAGAAGAATTGGTGAGGTCTAAGGCATGCCACATGTGCACATAATTCAGAATTTTTTTAGCCAACCAAATAGACATGTCATTTTTCTCTCAGTTAAATATATAAACAATTTTTGTTCTGAAATTCTATTTAATACAAAGCTTAGCATTGAATTTTGAACTCCTATATGTTAAAGGCCGTTTGCAGATTATAAAATGTATATCTCAGTCCAATATCAATAACCTTTCCCCTTTTCACATTTATTACAATTAGGTCTAGCCCAGAAGTTTTCTTCCACAACCCTAATTGAACATCGTTACAGAAAATCTAAATGGACAACTCAATTCACCTCCTCCATATTCAACACGATCCTTCAAATCGGTCTCACTTCCAACTTTCTTAATGCCGAAAGACAAATCGTCCATCGTCTTTATGGCTCCACCATCGCCACAGCCATATATATAGAACCACGCTCCTCCATGATGCTGTAGTTTCTTCTTTTTGCTGGTTATTGTTCCTATATTTCATGCCTAATCGATTCTCTTTTTTCTTTGAGCTTTTTTTTATAGGTGTTTTCACTGCAGATTATTTTGGTATGTGCTATGTGTATGAGTTTGGTTGTTCAACAAGGTTAGTTCGTTTCTCTTAGGTTAGTCCGACTCTTGACTCAAGAGTATATGAAGTATTTCTATTTGACATTCACCTATTGTAAATGAGTTTCTTTAGCTCTTAAAAACTTTAATGTGCTCTTCTTATATGTAATATATGATGAGAAATGATTATTTTAGGCTTCTGGTATGTGTGAAGCTTTTGAGAGTGACAACCAGATACGCAGAGACCGTAATTATGGCTCTGATTTATTGTACTCTCTCATGAAGTTTGAAAACTCGGTATCAAAGGAGATTTAGCAGAGCTTACTGAAAGTCGCGGTATTAAATTTACTTTGGGTGGCCAATGAAGCAATTTCAATTATAGGGCTTTGCTTCTTGATGCTCAAAAGCAGACTGAGCCATTCGTGTATCATTGTGGTGTTTCCCTTGCCCCCAAAGTAAGCTTTGTGAACATCATATATGGACAAACTTCTGATTTGCCCTCACAAGTTTAATTTTAATCTCAAATGCCCTTAGTCAAAGGAAGACTTTTTGCTATGTCGAAAATCAAGGAAAAGACAAAATAACCAGATCTAATCTCATCTATTTACGACCCAACCAGTACTATCCAGTCGAATCCGACCCAAGACCCGATCCGTCGAAAAATCTGAGATTATTATTAAATTTAAAACAAAATCAAAACTATTTTTTTCCCTTTTTTCGTTCTTCTTCTTCTTCTTCTTCTTCCAGGTTGCTCTTCTTTTTAATCTGGGTTTCTTCATCCTCTAAATTAGGGTTTTATTTCTTGCTAATTTCTCCCAAATTCTCTTTGCCACAAACGCTCTATTATTCTTTCTCTTTTTTTTGCCTGTCGTTTTCTCTCTCTCTCGTAGTTCATAAGAAAAAAAGCTTCGATCTTGATAACAATAGTGGCTACAAGATCTCTATCGTGATTCTCACCGCCGGTAATTTAATCAAGTTCTTCTACAATGTGCGAAGGTATAAAATTTCTCTTATAAAACGGGTTTCAATCTATGTTGTGTCCCGAATTCCATTGATAACGAAATTCGTAGATGCAACCAAAAGAGAGTTTGCTTCAAATTGTTTTCTATTGGTTTAGTAGAGAGTGAGAGAAATTGTTGAATTTAGGATATGTGTTTGAATGGATAGATGCTAATTTTAGTTTCGTATGTGATTACTTATTTGATTATACTGAAAAAGCTTGAAATTACACAAACTAAGTTTGTGTTTGAATGTTGTCGTTTATATTCTTCGTTTCGTAACTTTGTTGACTAGTATCTAATGTAGTGATTGGGGCTTTGAATATCATGAATTCAATCTCTACCATTCAATTATATGTCTCTTTAGCAATTGTTGTTCTGGAATTGAAACTTAAACAAGTAGCAATAATGGAAATGAAACATTCATTTATGTTTTATTTTGTATGAAAAGGTAGAAGTGAAAGGAAACAACATTGAGAAGAGAGACATCAACAACAAAGAAGACAACAACGACAAGAAGGAGAAAAACCACATGGATTTCACTATATCTACAATGTAGTATAAACTATGGCATTTGGTTTATTACTTTTGTTGTATTGTTTAATTTGGTACTCGATTTGGATGTACATGTGCCGTATAAACAAAAGTAGTTCATTCAACCTATAAAATTTATTATTTGGTATGTATTTATTTGAAATCCCAAAAAGAAACCAAACTAAAAATAGGATAATAAAATTGGGTCAATCCAATCAAATTTGACCAAATGGCTTATACTCTCTGTTTGAACAACTCCGTAAAACTGATTATTGTAATGGTACAACTAAAAAACAAACTAGTTTGTTTAATATTTTATTTTTCATAAGAATTTTATAAATATGTTTTTGCAACTTATAGGAATTTTACTAGACCAACTATACCAGTGAGTATTTTACTACACCATTTAATATTTTCAAATATTTTTATAAAATCCAAAAATAAATAGTATTTATTAGAGGAAAAACTAATCAATAAATAATTTCACTTCAGTATGCAAATTAAAAAAAAAACAATTGTTTTATGTATTTACAATATAAACAAAATTTTATTAATGATTTATGGTATATCATAGTTTATTTTACTACGATCACCTTATACTTTTAAGATGACTTCCATGATATTATCTAACTTATGATACAAAATTTCATAGAAAATATAGTTTTGCATATATTATGGCATGGAAACATAAGAAATGTGTTACAAATTTCAAAAATGATATGAACAACTGAAAATTTGTTTGTCATATCATGGTACCACTAAATAAATGGCTAAACCCGAAAAGTACTACTATTAACAAATGTGTACTACTCGGAAACTCGGGACAACTATGTATAAAATAACGGCACACGTGATGAATATATCTATATAACGGTGCACATGTGTTAAATGTATGCAAGAAATGATGTCATGTGGTCTAATTTGATTGGGGTTTCATTATTTTGTTAAAAGTTTATTTAAATTTTCTTCTTCTCTCTCTCTCGTCTGCTAAACATACAGAGAATGAAACAAAGCAAATGAGAATCTTCAAGAAGACTCTACAGTAAATTCTGAGCTTTGTGATGATGTTGTTTTCGCTCAAGAGTCTTCTTCTTCTTATTCCTAAATTGTCTCTGTTTTGCTTGCTTCTTGTTCCTCCATTAATGTTCAATCATAGATCTCTTAATCCATTACTATTCACTACGATTCAACTATTATGTTCCATTAAATACCATTGCAATATGTGAATCGACCTAGAATAATTGTTTAAATCCAATTGAAATCCCTAAATTACTTTCTCCATTAGAAAATACATCAATGGTTCAATTTGATTCACTACGATTCAACCACTACGTTTTACTAATTACCAATTCACTATCCTAATCAACCCAGAAAACAAGAATACCAACCCAATTTGTATAAGAATAATTTTCCAAATCTAATTGAAATCCCAAAATTACATAACCAATGTGCATAATACAACGAAAATTAATTATGCATCATAATCTAAAGGCACGAGAATTTGAAGTTGTTAAAACATAATCCAACACACTTTAATGTTGATTTTGTTCAAGGTTTAAGGATGCATCAATGGTGAATAGAGTATGGGGAAGAAGACGACAGAAGAAGAAAAGGGAAACAAATTTGATTGGTCTATTTCTTTTATGATTGTTTTTTGGAACAATTTTCTGATTGGTCAGTCAAACTTTTATTTTTCATTTTCGTTTAAATAGTTTTAGTTAAAATGAAGATTGGTTTTTTGGTCATTTCCCCCTTCATTAAAGGGTAAGAGGGCATTTTAGATTAAAGTTTGGTATGCTGATTTGGCATGGAGAGAAAAGGGTATATTAGAAGTTGATTCATCATATATTCTTATATTTTTATTCTCGTAATTATCACACTGTTTCTTTTTATCTTTGTGGACAATGAAGACTAAAGTCAAGGAAAATAATGTACTAAAACATCATCTTCTAATTTTTTACATAGAGATTGTGAGAAGAAGACATGGATGATCTGGTTGGACTTCTCAGAATCCGAGTCAAAAGAGGCATTAATTTGGTTAATCGAGATTCTCTTGAAAGCGACTCTTTCGTCGTCATAACCATGGGTTCTCAGGTTCTGTCAAAACTCTCCCTTTATCTTAAAACTCTGGGTTTCCATAAATTTTCTACGCGGTTATGCTCTGAGATAGAAAAAGGTAGATTTCATTTCCGAAAATATGAAATTACCAACAAAAACTAGACCTTAGAAGATTTGTGATGGAACTTGTAATATTGTTTAAGAGCTCTCTGAAGTTATATTTTGTGAATCAATTCACATTTTAGCTCAGAAATTGAAGACTCGTGGTGTGTAAAATAACTGCAACCCAGAGTGGAACGATGAATTGACAATTGGAATCAATGATCCTAACCAACCTTTGAATCTCAAAGAGTATCCTTTCGTTTAGTTGTGGGATTATTACCAACATCTCTTCAAAGAAGATGTTTTTCCTTTGTTTATCTGAAGTTTGGTAAACTAGATTATGTTTCTTTATAGGAAGTGTATGATAAAGATACGTTCACTTCTCATGATAAGATGGGTGATGCGGAAATAAACATCAAGCCGTTTCTTGAAGTTCAAAAAATGGGTTTTCAAGAAATCTCTGATGGAACCGAGATCAAGAGAGTGAAGCCGAGTGGAGACAACTGTTTATCTGAAGATGTCAGAATTGTGTACAGTAATGGAAAGCTTGTACAAGACATGATTCTCAAGCTGAAAAAGTGTGGAAAGCGGTGATGTTGGGATTCAGATTGAGTGGATCAGTCTTGCTGGGTCAATTGATCTATGAAGGTGACTGTGAGAGGAGAAGAGTGTGTACATTTTGTTGAGTGTAATAATGCACAAACGTTGTTGATATCCTCATAGTTAACTAATAATGGGTACAACTTGTATACACAGAAGACTCTGTTTACGAAACAGTTTTTGGGTACTCCACTTAACAACAACACTTTCTTTTATGTATAGAGAGTTCTATAAAGAGTAAATAAGAGACGTTGTCATGCATGATATGACTAATTTTGGTCTCTCTACCATGAGACCGTGTAGATTCTAGCCTAAGACTACAAAAGCTGGAAAGGAGACAACATCACTTTGCTAAAACGAGTCATTTTTACAAGTTTTAAAATACAATCTTTAGTTTATAGTTCGAGATAATTTTTAAAACTTTAGCTCTCCTCTCTCTCTCGTCCTCACTCTCTCTAAGTTTTTTACTGCTCTTTTGTTGTTTCCCATAAGGTGATAGATGAGTGAAGTGGTAAAATTTTGTTGGTACAAGAAAAGAGGTGTAGAGGATGGAAGAAAATGACTAATTGGATAGTTTCTGGCCAAGATCAGAGTAAAGAAACACTTGACAGATATTTGGATAATTTTTGAAACAGTTATGACTTAGAAGATTCATGAGACTCATTTTACTTATGAATCTGATTTTGTTTTTGCATTTATTTGACAACACATTTGATATTTAGATATGATTCGATGTTTGTGAAGTTTGCAAAAGACAAAAAAATATAATCAAATAAACTATGAATTTATATACTACTTTTTGGTTTAGATTAATTTGATTTGGTAAACAAAAAATGTAACATATTTTTTCAAAAAATCCCGGATAAATATTACTTTATTGTGTTTTTTAAAAATGGTTTTCATATAATATACAAATTAAAGATATAAATGATACATAAAGATAAAAATGATAGAAACATATGGGCAAAAATTCGACCAACATATTCTCCAAAATAAATCCTAAAAAAGTTAACTAATTAAAAAAACAATTATGGTAGATTTATTTAATTAAAGTGTGGTTGAAAAAGAAAAAAAAATATTACTTAGAAAACTAAATGATACTCACACAAACTTAAGTAAAGTAATAAACCAAGTTTTAAACAATTACTAAAAACATCAATACAGCTAAAAATTCATTATCAAATGAAGCCAAACTAAAATTCATAAAAAAATAATATAAATATAAATGACTGAAATACATATAAAAGTTTCACAATTCATCATAAAATCCGGGCGTAACCCGGAGAAGCCCCTAGTCATATATATAATAGCTCACTTCACTCTCCTCTTAGGGTGTCCACATAAGCAAAATATTTTTTGACAATTAAATTTAAATTTCATTTAATATTTTTTTATGTATATTTATTGTTACTTATAGAGAAATTTTGAGAATTACCACTTTCAACATGCCACATAGCAAAAATGCCACGGATAAAAGCACTTTAACAAAACTGCCACAACCTTTTTTTAATATTCCCAAATTAACCCTAGATTTATTTTATCCTAATTTTATATGTTCATCGTTTCAGAGAATTTTTTTTTTCCACAGATCGAAAATCGCTCATGACCGACGAATGTTGAGTCCTCCGATTCAGAGTTCATATGTCTGGAATGGTAAGCGACGATGACGCAGATTTTGACGGTTTCATTGAACTCGGCTTTCCATTTTACAGCCGCGCCTTTCTCGAGCTAGACATCTCAACCTCCAGATTCGGGATCAATTCAAATCGAGAGAGAATTTGACTTGGATTTTTCATAGATCGGGTCAGGATTTGAGATGAATCTACTGATTTAGAGAGGATAGGTAAGAAACCATTGATGGATTTGAAAACAGATCGAAAGAAGCTAGAGATTGGAGAATCAATATCGGAGTCGCAATCGGTGGTGGTGGTGATTCCGAAAATCTAATTGAATTGGAGAAGAAGCAAGTCAGACTGAGTAGATAATGAGTTGAATTGTTTCGAGAAGATGGTATTGGAGAAGAAGAAGATGGATTTTAGTATGTATGCTAGTGAAGATTTGGTCGTTGAGCCGATCGAAAGCCATGCTCTCAATATCCAGAGATAGAAAAGGTGTTTGTTTTAGCTTTTAGTTGCTTTTGCAAATCTCAATTGACTTAGTCATGTGCATTTCAGTCTCGTAGAGAATTTGATTAGATGTTATGAAAAGTTGATGGTTTTTACTGTATTGCATTCTAGAGTATTATTTTTCAAGAGTGTGTTAAATCTTGATAGAGCTCTTTATTCATAATTATCGATGATGTACATAAACTTAGAGAACGTGAGTTGATTTCAACTTATTGTTTTCTTGATGCATGATCCTTTTTGTATTTTGATTTGGCTTATTGCATATTGAGATTGGTTATGATGGGATTCATAGCGTATGATGAAATGGAAGCTGAATTGAAGATGGGACTTTGTTGGAAATGGGAGTCCCTGTGATGTTTGTGCAGGTATCTTATGTACTCTTTATAGTAACATAATTATGGGGTTGTACATGACTAAAGAAATAATCGTATGGATTTTGTATCAAAGGGTGATCCTATGTGTCCTTTGGATAAGCTAGAAGCTGTTTGCAACAAAATGGAAGTTGTGACTGAGATTCATGTGATTGATGGTGGAGATCACTTTTTCAAAATCTTTCATATAAATAACGTTTTAGCATAATGTACATGAATAAGTATTGGGTAATGCAACGTCTTGTTTTCCCATATAACCCAATTTACACAATCTATGGTAATAATCTATTATTCTCTAGATTATGTGAAATTGTGATTCGAGAATACACTAGAAAATAGCTTTAATTAAGCATAGAATTTGATTCTTCTATTAAAAAAGTGGATAGATTCCATAAAAAAATTATTTCTGCCAACAAAGTTAATAAACCATGCAAAAAGTTTTAATTTTTTTATTAAACTCCATACAAACAATTTATAAACCATACAAAAAAATTATAACCCATACAAAAAGTTTCTAATACCTTAAAAAAACTTTATAATATACTGTTTTATAGTTTTATAGATCAATTTTAAATACCTTATAAACCTTATGAAAACCTTATAAAAACAAAATTTATAAGGTTTATTATGATCTCATATTACGTGAAGGGTTTATAAAATTTACAAAAAGCTTACAAAAAGAAAGCTTATAATCCTTACAAAAAGTTTACAAAAAAAAAGACTTATAATCCTTACAAAAGGCTTATAACCCGGTAAGGATAATAAGCCCTGTTTTCCTATGATTTTTATTTTACATGACCTTACAAAAAAACATACAAAGAAGGCTTTATAATCCTTACAAAAAGTTTACAAAAAGAAGGCTTATAATCCTTAAAAAAACCTTATAATTTTGAAAGAAGGCTTATAATCCTTACAAAAACCTTATAATCTTGAAAAGAAGGTTTATATATCCTTACAAAAAGTTTACAAAAAGATGGCTTATAATCCTTACAAAAGGCGTATTTCCCCATAAGGATAATAAACCTTGTTTTCATATGATCTCATTTTACATAACCTTACAAAAAAGTTTACAAAGAAGGCTTTATAATCCTTACAAAAAGTTTACAAAAAAAGACTTATAATCCTTAAAAAAAACCTTATAATTTTGAAAGAAGGCTTATAATCTTGAAAAGAAGACATAAATAATCCTTACAAAAAGATTACAAAAAAGAAGGCTTATAATCCTTACAAAAGGCTTATAACCCGGTAAGGATAATAAGCCCTGTTTTCCTATGATTCTCATTTTACATGACCTTACAAAAAAAAAGTTTACAAAGAAGGCTTTATAATCCTTACAAAAATAAGTTTACAAAAAGAAGGCTTTTTAAATACTTTATAAAGCTTACAATTTTTTTTTATAAATACTCGTGTTTGGCGATTCATTGAGAATCAACTAATAAAACTCTTTTTCTAACATCTTCCTAATAAAACTTTTTACATACCTTATAAACCATACAAAAACCTTATAGTTTACAAGGAGTTTGTAAGGTTTATAAGATATTGATTTTTTTGCAAGGTTTAACACAAAAACGTTTTAAATTTTTTAAGTTTGGGTTAACTATTTTACATGTAAGGTATAATTTTTGGAGTAGGGTTAGGGTTTTAGCATTTTTATTTACACTATAAAACTTTTAAAACTGTCTTTAAAATCTCTTTTAAAACGTTTATAAACCATACAAACAATTTATAAACCATACAAAAAAAATATAAACCATACAAAAAGTTTTTAATACCTTAAAAAATGTTTATAAACTTTACAAAAATCTTATAATTTATAACTTATTACATTTTATCTTATAATTTGTCTATAAAATCGTTAATTTTTTTATAAAGTTACTTATTGTTATTTTTAGCGCATATTAGACTCAACCAATAATTTATAAAACATTCGAATGAAATAGTTGATACCTTATATTTTTTTAATACCTTACAAAAACATTTATAAACTTTACGAAAACCTTATAATTTATAACATTATTTTAACATATCATAAAACCGTCTAAAATATCTCACCATAAAACCAACACAAAGAAACTAGGTAAACAAGACGATACTAGCAACAACATTGATTATTGATTCGTAGTTTTCAACAAGAATCAGTAAGGGCCCTTACTAAAGACACATATTCAGTCCAGGACCAAACAACACTAACATGAAAAAGAAATACAAAGAGATGAGAAGGTAATTCAGTGACAAGCAAGAAAGATTATGCTTCTTCTACTCTTTCTTGGTATACTGACATACAACAATAGCCAGTCCCAATATCAAGATGGGAACAAGGAACTGCAGATTCTTGATAATGAATTGAAGTCTTGTCTTGTTTGTACGCTGGTTGCTAGAACACTAGTTGAATCGATCTCACCAATGTAGTATTTCTCCATCGTGTCTCTTGCAGTGTCGCTGTGACCAACGTCTTCAAAATCATTAAAAGAACCATGAAAAGAACATGGCCCATGTCAATCAAATTCAAGGCAAGAACAACAAATCTTATAAACAATCAGATACCTTAGAAACCTTATAAAAATGTTATAAATACAATTTTATTCCAAATCTTATAAAATGAAAGAGGAATTCCTTCATATACCACTCTTTGAAGTTTTTTTTCTAAAAATACCACCTTGAAGTTTTATTTCCAAAAATACCACATTTTTTTCGAAAGTTCAAAAAATACCACTTTTTTAAACGTTGATTTTTAAGGTTTAGAATTTAATTTTTTTGGGTTTGGGTTAACTATTCCAAAATTAGGGTATAGTTTTAGGGGGTAGGATTTGGTTTGGGGTTTAGGGTTTAGTTTTGAATGTTAAAAATGATTTTTTTAAAAAGTGGTATTTTTGGAAAAAAACTTTAAAGTGGTATTTTTGGAAAAAAACTTAAAAAGTGGTATTTTTGGAAATTGTCCAAAATGAAATACCTTATAAACATTATAAAAATCTTATAATATAATTTATAGATCAATTTGTAAAACCTTTGAAATACTTTATAAAGTTTAACGAAACAAAAAGACTTATGAAGCTTATAAATATAGTTCTATGAATCAATTTATGAAGCTTTTTCAAATACATTACAAAAACCTTATTAAAACCTTATTCATATAGATCAATCTATAAAGCGTTTCAAATCCTTTACTACTAAATCACAAGTCACTTGTGCAATAAGAGAGTGACAAGTGGAAAATCATTCAAAATTATTAATTAAAAATAGAAAAATAGCTAACACAACGGTTTTAAAAAACAAAAAAAAATCTAAAAAGAAACCTAAATTTTCTCATCTATAACTACCATTTTTAATTTTTAAAAAGAACATTCAAGTGATTCTTAACCCTTACGTAGTACGGGTCGAATACTAGTAACAAATAAAGCTGTACAAAGTTGAAGATGCTTGGAAGTAGAAAGGCTATAGTAACATCACATGGAATGCCAAATTCACAAGAATCAGAACTGTCTCCAAGTAAATAAGATCCCTAATACAAGAATCCGATTACCAAACATAAATCCCCTGAAGTGTTGATCCTCTAAACCAATATCAAAATTTCCAAGTTCTAAGCTAATTACCAAACAAGAGAGATCACAAAGAGCCAAAACAGGAAGCGAGAGAGAGATGAAGAAGCCCTAACCGGAATGAGGAGAATCATTGACGAATTTTCCGGCGTAGGAATCGACGCCGACGATTGTTGAGAATTCGTTTAACACTTTAGTTTTATGGAAGACATTTATCTCATGTTTGTATTCATCTCTCAACTCTCACGACACTCGTTTGTATGAATTGATAAAGAACAAGACACATAACACCAAGTATTTGTTCACCCTGAGTTCGCCTTCCAATGTGGAAGAACTACATCTCAGGAGAGGGAAACGGTGTCCCTCAACTGCATTCACTATCAAGAGAGTTTTACATAGAGAGATTAGCTCGAGAGATGTTTTTCTCTTAGCAAGAGGAAGAAGAGGATAAGACCAGAAAAACGGCAAGACAAGCCTTTTATAGTGATCTGCTTTCCTAAATTAGGTCATCCTCTAAACC
Source organism: Arabis alpina (assembly GCA_900128785.1). Taxonomy (NCBI): domain Eukaryota; kingdom Viridiplantae; phylum Streptophyta; class Magnoliopsida; order Brassicales; family Brassicaceae; genus Arabis; species Arabis alpina. The sequence continues at coordinate 9,241,171 of LT669793.1, read as the reverse complement.
AGTTTGGTTCATACCTCTAATTGCTGCTTACCGGTTTCCTCTTCAATTAAACCGAAGCCTTCTCAGCATAATAGAGTCTCTCTCTTATATCTTCAGACTTGAAGTCTCTCTCTCATTCCAAAGGTCCTATGGACTTTAGCCAATATTCGACAAATCTCCACCTTTGGCTACAATCCATCACCTTCTCATCTTGATAGCGGCAGCCTTTGTCCCTTAACTTAGGACGAACTTCAACAACTTCAGAAAACATTCCGACACTTGATTTCCTTGAAGCATTTTAGTCAACATCTTTTGATTGAGTCTTGTAGACTTCTTGTGCTACCAAAATCCAAGCATTTGAACATCCATCAATGAACTATACATTAAATTTAGTGCACTCCAGCTGTGATATGAATCACCATGCCTATGTCGATCAAGTTACCAAACCAGCTTTGACATAACTTGTGCAAAGCTTAACTTCTTCATTGATCCTCCTTTTGTTACTTTCCATAAGGTGGAAACCTGAGGTCACTACTCAGCAATACCATTAACAGGTTTAATTCACCTCAAACCTGTTAACTCAGCACATACCTCATAAGCTTTCACTTTTAACTAGTATAGCTCAGCTTACACAACCCTCTTTAAGTCACACAGATCCGTTTATGACATGTGCCAATGCCATAACACCTGTTGCAGCAACTAAGGAATAACTATCCTCCTGCATAATATGATTCTCTTGATATTCTTTGAATTCCTACTTATCAACCGAAACTAGAACCCAAAACCTGTAGCTTGAATCAACTGATTACACACAACAGAAAAAATCCACAAACTTTACAGCCTATGAACTTATCAACCACACAGCCTCCTCCATAGCCTCTGCTAAAACCATAAATCTGTTTTAGTGATTGAACTAAACCTTTGTCCCTCTGCCACTTGATTGATTCACTTACCATTGATTCTACTCATATACCCTGAGCCTTGAATCAAATTCCCTGAATTTAGTGCAGCTACCTTAGAATCATACATGCTCCAAACCCGAAACAATCTCTGATTCGATATTCCTCTGATTATAAAAATTGTCAGCCTTGAACACTCTTTTGTACCGCCGTTACTTCTAACAGAACACGCCATCCAACCATCAACTTTGCTAGACAGACTTTCGGCACAACCTCGTTTCATTCTTGACGCTATAACAGAATCTTGCTGCCACAAACATTCCTCTTGAATCAACCATAGTAAGCAGAACATAACCACTTTAGCTTCACAAACTCGAAACCCCTTCGGTTTAACCATGTAAATAATCTTAACATCCTGCTAAGAAAACAATGAATAACCTGAGATTAGCCTTTTCATCTGCCTACTTAAACAGACCATTTCTCCAACAGACTTGAACTGTCAGCTTCCTTAAACCTGCCCCACACTCACAAACCTGTGACAAACCCTGAGACAATTCGATACAACAACTTTCTCATCAAATCTGTAACCTTTGATGTTCCTTTTCAGCTGTAGAGAACACCCTGCAATACCTTTACTTGTATGCAGACTCCACCCAAACGAATTTGGATCTTGCAACATTCAATTTGCAGTCATTAGCCAATGTCTTCTTCTTCTTAAGGATCATTCAATTGAGTGATCTCCAAATAACTTCCAATGAGTAAACACTTGCGTATTCTGCTCATAATGCAACCAAGACAACGTAACAAAGTTGAGTTGTTGTCTTGTAGGACTCCTTTTCAGTTTATGGACTGGAGTTAGAACACCTATTCATTCATCAATTCTGCCTCTGACATTGATGAATAATCACTTGACTGACCAGCAAGTGTATGTATTCTCCTGAGTATATACATACGTAATCTCCTCATGATACGAATACTTGAATCTCCTCATTGTTGTCTTCCAAATGCAGTTTCTATCTCTGCATTTACACTCCAATATTGAGATAAGCTGTTTAACCTACTAGATGCTCACCAATATTACCATCTTCTTGAAGTGAAAGACCATGAGAAAACCCCTGCATCACCTGCACTTGTCTGTTTCAGTTTCTTCTTTGGAGAACCCACTGAACCACTTCAATAAAATCATCTCAATCTACATCTTGATGCGTTCTCTGAAATTTCCAGAATACCTGCAACTTATATCTCCGAGTGTACAACCATATAGCTAGCCCAAAAAAAAACCAAAATCTGAATCATTACTTTTCATCATCCGATTATAACCACAACCATGATTGAGCTTGACAATCTGTAGACACTCATTTATACTTGGACTTCCTTTCTTCTTACCACACTGAACCAACATGATTCTTATTCCACAGTGAATGTACCACATTTTAACCCTTTACTCAAGCTAACAAACAACTCTACAAACCATTGACAATCTGAAGTGTCATGAGAAACTCTCTGGAAAATAAAACGATGCTCCACCTGGAACCAAAAAACATCCATTGATGTGCACTACACTTGTTGTAGCATCAAAGACTCCACCTCGAACAACAACCTTCCATATTTCTGTGTTTCTCACAGCTACCGCCACTTCTTAGAGCTAAAACCTTTCTCCACTGCCATCTTTGATCCATAATCTTGTTCTGTGTAACTGACTTGTTAAACATGACTTGATGGTTGATTTAAATGTCACAAGTAATTCCCTTCTTTCAACAGCCACTCTAACTCAATCACTAACCAGAAGAATCACCAAGAACCCTGCTTCTTAGAAGCTTCCCAATCTGATTTGTATACCACAAACCGAATAGGTATACACTACCTTGATTCTGATGTAATTTGTTATAGCTTTTGACACCTTAACTCTCTTCACATACCATTATGCCTTTTACCCACCACAACTAGTGGTATCTGCAATGATCTCATATGCTCCACCAACTCTTGACTTCTCATAAAAATATCAGCTTGTTTCACAATGATCAATTATGAGTTTTCAAGAACTAAACCATGAGCATCTTGAGATACACTAATGAAACGTGAATCTTGAGCTTTCATGTCCAAATAATCCTATAGCCAGCAAAAAAACACATTCCTCTTTGATACATTTTTACCACGAATCTTAAGAGCCAGAAACTTTAACTGATGTTTAAACAGCCACCAACACACACATAACTCCATTTTCTAAGGCGTCCCCTAGTCTTGTAACTCATGTGTGTTACTCCCAGCTTAATTTTCAGAAAAACACTTGAACACCAACTGCAACATACCTTTTACACACAGATTTAACCAAAGCAAAACAACTTGAAACCCAGTACAACTTTGGCTAGACCTTTTGTAAAATCAGCATGCAACCATACGTGTTATACCAAGACATCAATTCCCTTGAATATGCAGACCATGAGTAACCAGAAACAACAATACAGATCATCACAAATTACATTGTGATCGCAGCGGAAATAGACCAACTTGTCTTCTTGATTTGAGCCTTGAGAATTGATGAGACGATTCTGATTTTAAGATCTTGAGCCAACAAACCGTAACCCATTCCCTTAAATCTGAACCCTTCTTTAACCATCGAGAAAACTCCACCTCACATCAAACACTTTCTTAACAAAAAAAACGCAGATTCCAAACAGCCTTTTGTTCTAAGAGTTATTGCTTCATTCCCTTTATATATCCCGTTCTTATAAATGCAATATCCTCATATGCAAGTCTCTTAAACCAGACCTCACATAGAAGTAGAACTCTAAAACCATTAGAGAAAATACGTCACAGATTCTCTTGATTTTCAGACAAGAAATCACTTTGAATCATCTTTCTCTAACACCGGCGTCTTCTACCTTAGAACAACCATGACTCTCTTCTTCCTTTGCTCTCAACACCGCACATCTCACAACATCCTCCGCTTCTTCTCTACTGAAGTTGCGACGTTGCCGAAACCTGAGAATCTTCACTGATTTCTCTTTTCTCCGGTTTGCGATGTCTCCTTCTTCCTCTGTTTCTTCTAGATCTGAGACATTCTCTACTGAAATCTCAGTTATCTTCCATGCTTCACTCATGTCTAGAATCACTAGATAACCCACGAGATTTCCCTAGCATAAAACACAGCCTTAATAACCATCAAACCTTAATAACCTGGCTCTGATACCAATTTGTTAGGATTTAGAGGCTTTAAAGTCGTTACCTTTAAGAGCATAAATCTATCTCAGACCAAGCTAAGAAGTTGTTGATGTCTAGAAACAAGACTAGCACTATAAAAACAGAGTAATGCACAGAGAAAACAGAGTATGACAATGGAGAGAAAAAAGAGAAGAAGATGATGGAGCACACACAACGTTTAAGGAGTTCACGCCCGTTAACGAGGGTCGCTACATCTCTCCGAGACTATTGCTCGGAATCCACTAGATTGATAGAGATTACAATAGAGATCCTTAATGTTTCACACCTAAGCCCTTCACTAGCACTTGGTGCACATTCAAGCTAATCCCTATGTATTGAGAAACACATTGTAAAGCTTAATACTATAACAAGTTTTCTCCTCTTTCTCTATCTATCTTGTTTGTGCGGCTCAACTCTCTCCAAAGGCTTCACTAAGCCTTTATATATGTGCAACCTTCAAAACCTAAAGAACACTTCTGCTTTTCGTTCAACCAATAGGAGCTTAGACACAAATAGACAAGCTGTCCTTTTCTTGTGCTCCAAAACCATTACATCTGTTACTTATGGTCCCAAAAGTAAAGCCTTGACTTGACCCAAGTTAACTTACATTAACTATAGTTAGAGCTTATCCTTGTTGTGGTTTGAATAAACTTGTTCATCAAGTTCTTATCTTCACAAATCTCCACCTAAGAACATGATGATCAATCCAAACACGTTGCACACCCTTGAGAGAGAGAGTACCTTCTTCTAGCTTCTTGGATTCCAATCTCGGATCCTGAGTATGAAATACTCAGCCTTGATACTGAGCAGATTAATTGCCATAAAGCTGCTCGAACCTTACTGCATTTAACATCACGTTCAATGCACTTCATTTGTAACTAATCACATTGCTGAACCTGAGCCATCAACACATCTTGAGTTCACTAGAGTTGTGAAAGCCAGCATCATTACAATCGTGTATTGAGCTCAACTCTTTAGTGATCATCTCATAATGCATTCAACTCTCTGGAAAATAAAACGATGCTCCACCTGGAACCAAAAAACATCCATTGATGTGCACTACACTTGTTGTAGCATCAAAGACTCCACCTCGAACAACAACCTTCCATATTTCTGTGTTTCTCACAGCTACCGCCTCTTCTTAGAGCTAAAAACTTTCTCCACTGCCATCTTTGATCCATAATCTTGTTCTGTGTAACCGACTTGTTAAACATGACTTGATGGTTGATTTAAATGTCAGATACTAGACAAGTAATTCCCTTCTTTCAACAGCCACTCTAACTCAATCACTAACCAGAAGAATCACCAAGAACCCTGCTTCTTAGAAGCTTCCCAATCTGATTTGTATACCACAAACCGAATAGGTATACACATCTTCCTTGAGATATAACTTGCTTCTCCTTCTTTTCCATGACTTTGGTGTCTCTCCACGTTTTCTTTAGATGATCCTATTAGGTTTAGTCACCGCCGTTGCTCGTTGGGGAAAAAGGGAGTATTGATGGAGACAATGAGAAGATGAATTGAAGAGAGACTATGTAGGGAAGAGTTGATGTGAAACCGAATCGGAGATCGACGATGAGAGTAGGAATCGCAAAGGACGGGTTTTTTCTTTTAACCGACGTTTCTTTGTATACAGTCTTTTTGGTTTTTTCTTAATAATATTTTGCTGAATTGGCTATTTTTTAAACATAAAATAAGGGAGAAAACAACTAAATAGATAGAGCGCCAGGTGTTTCATGGCTGGGGAGTCTTGGCCAAATTTTATAGATAGACTAGGTGAATACCCGCGCATACGCGCGGGTTTTTTAATATCTTTTATTTAATTTAGCTATAGAGAGCAATATTTTCATAATCATAATCCATAAGTCTATTTAAATCATACGCATATCCCTCCCTCAGTAATCTTAAATATTCAAAGTTATCTCTGAAATTTTAATGCACATAATAAATTCTCTATCGAAACCGATACATATGGGTACTTTCATCAACTTTAAATAGAAGATAAGATTAAAATTTTAATCATGAGTTACATTCGCGTTTAAAATAAACAACACTTAAACAGAAAAAAGCGTAAAAATACTCCAACTAAATTTCGATAAACAATTTAATTCCAATTGATTTTGAAATTCAAATCTGAAAATATAATTTTATTTGTTAACCCAAATTTAATTTTAGTTTTCTTAAAAAAAATAATATTTTTTTAGAATTTCTTTCGGATTCTTTTTCGAGAAAATAATTCATTCTGGTTTATGGATTGATGTCGCAAAAAGTACATTCTCTGTAAGATGACTTTATTTGCCTTTGATGCCATGCAAGAAAACAAATTATATGGAATGTGGAGATAATTTCGTGACTTATTATATATAGTAAACTTGTTTAACAGACTTTTAATCGGACTCTCATACTAAAAATTTAGCAACTCTAATTAGGTGTGTTGAAATCATCTTTAGAATACTTCACTGATACAATCTTTTTCCAACACACAAATAAATTTCATGTATTCATGTAAAAGAAATGATGTAGAGATGGTAATCCACATTAGATTGATGATAGTAATTGTCAAGTAGTAAATCCAAGTTAACTTCATATATATTACTCCCTCTTATTAGGCTTGTTTCTCTTCCTCTCCTCCATTTCGAAATCTCTCTCTTACCAAAGGTCCTCAAGCTCAGCCAGAATACGTGGGATACAATTACCACCCCTATTAGCTATCCAATTCCGTGTTTGTGTAACATATTCATTATACCCTCTCTTTTTTTTCCTCCAGAGCCAAAACTCAAACCCAAAAGACAACAATGAGTTGATATCGTGCCACAACGGAAAAGACGACTTAGCTGAGAAAGTTTTAAACAAGGAATGAGCTCTAAACAATTGTATGTTGCTTAGCTAAAAATGGCATACATGTTGTGCATACACATGAATGGCAAGTTCTAGTGTAGACAAGTCTGGCTTTAGCTATATTCTCCACTATGGATTTTCGTTTACAAACTATGCTCGACAAATACCTAAAGCGAAATTGAAAACAACCACCATTCAGATATGTTGTCTAAACCTTTCATTTCACTTTTAAGTCGTACCTTTTCCGAGGAGTTACGTAATCAATTGCTCTTTATTTGTTAATCAAGAAGGTCATCCATTTTGATAGGCGAACTCCTGTATTAAAGTTAAACACAATGTTCAGTACTAATAAATAAATGGGAATGAAGATCAGAAACTTCATTAGTCACATGAGAATCGAGATCGGAAACTCACTTTCCCCACCAAAGCTTAAAATCTGTCATGACATGGAGAGCATAATATATTCTTGTTGAAGTACATCAAGCTTAAGGACCAAAATATCCATCAGAGGAGCTAGGATGAGTGCTCCAAGTAATCGCAGTGGAAAGCTTCATTGACCAAAAATGGCATTGGATCTGATGGGTAACGAAGAAACTCTATATCTTGATAGGCTTTTGAAACTCGATCCAACATTTGTTTGTTACTTCGCATGTACCACTAAGAATTTTGTTGTTTTAACAGAACCAAATAAAAGAATTTAAAAGACCATGGAGCATGGAAGCACATTGGAAGATGTAAGAGGGTGCTTCGCAGGTAATTGCTGCTTCGTTATTGAGAGTACCAAATTGCAACAACTTACAGTTTCAAAGGAGCCAAAGATTTCCTGTACTCAAGTAGGTATTAGTATTGGAGTATACTGAACCTGATAAATATATAATGGGATAACTCCAAGTAGCAGCTACAAAGTTAAATCTTGCAGATTGAGGTCAGTATCCATCCAAAGCTACTACAAAGTTACAAACATAGACTCAATTTTGCTAGACTTAGACTTGATTATCTAGATTTTATGGTCCATCGCTCAAAGATATTTAGGCATTGTACTTGTTGTGCTGATAAGACCAAAGAAACTGTCATATGTTTTAGGCTGACTTAAAGATTGAGAGGCACTTTTCTTAGGTTTCCTCACACACTCAAAATGGCGGCTTTTCACGAAATCAGCCATAATGGTACCGATAATTTTTCAACATTGTCTACTAAAGCGACTCAGCATTGAAATCGAAAGTAGGAGTGTGAAGTTGCCAGGGAATTGTATCTGGCCCGACGTACCTGGCGTAATCGGTCCCGTTTTTATAGATTGCTATGACAACTCGGAGTTGCAAACCTACCAAATACGATCAAATTTATGTAACGAATTCAGAATGCGCAACGAACGAGAAATTAGAAAAGAAACCATTCTGAAATACAGAGAGAAGCCAGAAACGATTTCAGAGACTTACCAGAAATCGAAGAGGTTAAGTGACGAAGACAGACGATGATATGATATCGAGATAAAGTGATCTTTAGCGGAATTACAAAGAAGGGGTTAGAATTTTCGATGATGAAAAAGGGGTTTGATGATTTTGAACCTTTAAACAGATTAGAAGGAAGGTAATTGGCAAAGAAGCCCATAGTCGTCTCCTTGCTCTCTCCGCCGTCTTCTTTGAATCGTCTGATAACCCTCAATTTTACCTTTTTCTTCTCAAAGCCATTGTTTGTAAATTGCATCGTATTCTTGCCGGAATCACCGAATCTGTGAAGTCACACAATGGAGACTCGTGATTAAGAAAAAAGAGAGTGGTATCATTAGAGAACACGCCCATCAATTTATCAATGCTGAAGATTGTTTGTTGAAAACATTTAGAAGGAAGTGCTATCGTCCTCAGAGAACATGATCGATCTTGAGCAGTTGAAGAGTTTGAGAGATAAACGGTTTTTCCAGACGTTTCAAACGTCTTTCGACTAAAGAGAGTTGTGTAAATGTGACACTTTGTTAGGAGCTGATGTGGCATCTCATTGAGAGAGCACTAGCCCTTTCATATAGTAGATAAGCAAATTGCTTGATGAGTTGATTCGAAAAATGGATTTTTTTTATTTATATGGACAAGTAGGCCTTTTGTGAGAGTTACAGAGATGTTTAGCACTTTCATCAGTATTTGCATAAGGCGTTAATAGTCGTTGCAGTCTTCTATTTATATTAAGAGTTGAGGTCTATGACAAATTTCCAAAAGATTTGGGAAAATATGTCGAAAATCAGACTGTTCCCTTTTTGTCGAGCAGGTGAATGATGGCTCAGCGTGTAAAGGCGGCTGGTCTTCTTTTCCCAGGAGTTGGTGATCGATCGGTCACCTCTTGTGATCGATAGAGTGATCGATCGGTCACTATGTAAGTGTGTTCCTCTTTGATTCCAAAGACTTGGTGATCGATCGTTTACCGGTGAATATCGCAGAACCGACTTTCCAAAAGGATATACTCGAACAAAATTCAGTATCTTGTGAGCAGAATTCGTCCAAAGAATATTCATTCTTTTTGAAGCTTAGGTCCTCCTCTTTCTTATGTTAGAATATGGTGTTGATCCATTGGTGAGATCATCTCCATTTGGGCCAGAACATTTGATGAACAAAATATGACTTCTCTAAAATAGGTTTGTTTTCTGCATTTTTGTTCCTTTTTCATAAAAAACTCAAATCCACGAAAAATGCTAGAAAAGATAATTAAGTACTCTGATAGAGAGGTTTTCATAAAATTATTATACAAAATACATAGTAAAAAATGGTAAAATATATTGTATATCAACTCCCCTAGATGAGCTAATAGTATTAAAGAGTGTTTAAGGGTTACCGAATGCTTTTTGGTGGATCGACATTGTGCAAAATCGCAAGAGAGAGTAGTCCAGTTGATGCCCACAGTTGTCATTCATTTGCGCACTTTCCTTCGGATTAAGATTATGCCCCATGTGAGTACTCCTCATTTTAAGTAATAAACATCATCCCTCCTCTCGATCCATATTATTCCTTGGGATTTTTGTAGAATTAGCGACTTATTGAAAATAGTTATCCTAATCAATTAATTTCTCTTCCAGGGCATTCTTGTCGGTCTTTTTTTTCTTTGAGATTTTTACACATGCTTGCATATAAGACAATGTAAAAACAAGAATGCGTGAGGTTAGGAAAAAGGTAAGAGTTAAGGATTTGGTACCTACTAAAAATTAGCTGGCCATTTAGGACCAACAAAGAGTGGTAAATGGGATAAGAAGTTCTGAATGTTGGTTCGTTTACTACCTTAACATTACTAAAGAAAAAATAGTAAGATGGAAGATCAAATGTGGTAGGGCAGGATCCGATTCATATCGTCTTGCAAAACTTGATAAGAGGGGAACATGTACTATCATTTGGTTTTAAACGCTCCATCCACAGGCTTCGCCGCAACAAGTAATGATCGCAGAAACTAAGCGTTTGTTCCTAGGAAATGTCGTTATTCCCTACAAATTTTGACTCAATAAAACTTTTTAAGAAAAATCGATTTGGAATTTTTTTGTAAACAGTGTCAAGAAAAGATAAGAAATAAAAAAGAATCATCAGATAACGAGGAATCGCCTCGACCTAAATCACATTGTCCCGGTGTGAATTTGCATCTGAGAAGATAAAGTAAATGTTTAAACATGAAGTTTAGAAAAATTTTGCCTCGAAAAGTCTAGTTGGTGGTTTTTGGTAGGTGATCGATCGGTCGTGCGCATTGATCGATCGATCATAAAGTCTCAAGTTTTCTTTTCAAAGTGATCGATCGGTCATGAAAACTCTAGAAATTTCCGAGTCACCAATTTGCAAAGTGACTGATCGGTCACTGCCTTTAAGTTAAAAAAAAAGCTTTTTCTCTTTTCCTGAAACACTAGTTAGAGTTGTTAGATGATAAAATAAGTTAGATCAAAGCATTATAATATAAAATAGGTTCAGGTAGATTGTACTCTCTTCCATACTTGCTTCGCGGATGCGAAAGTAGTCAACCGAGAGAGAGATGAAGTAAAATGCATGAAAAATAAAGAGTCATAGTTCGAGAGATAAAAAGTGACAGAGAGTAAAAAGGTAGAGCGGTGCTCTAAGGGCTAGTGCTGTGATCATCTGAGCGGTTCCTCTTAAGGCGTGGGAAGCGCTCATCTAGGAACCGTGAGGGTCCCGCTGTAGAATCCCATAACAAGGTCTAAGGTAGTTCCAATACTTAGAAGAAAAATCGGCAGAGGTTCAGCAAGAAAGAATGGTAAGCACCAAGTTAGGCCGTTAGTGGAGACCAGGGCATGAGGAGGGGAGTCGAGAATCCCGTTTAAGTAGTAGTTGATGACGTGGAAATAGGAATAAAATAAAAAAGGATTTAAAACGTGGAGAAGAGGGGTTAAACGAGTCTTGGCCTGTGTAGTAAGAAGGTGGAGAAGAATAAGGAAAGAGAATATTCTCCTTAGGGTTTTTGGGTTAGTATAAATAGAGGGCAAGGGAGCTCACTATTTACACACCAAAACATTTCTCTTCTCTTTAGAGCCAAAGATAAACGCTAAAGAGAAAGAGAAAAAGAGGAGCTTGAGAAGGAACTCAGCACCCCGACCCTAAGGAGCAACATTATAAGGTAGGCGCGATCCGTACCTAATACTCTCTTTCTCTTCTTTTCTTTTATAACTTTCATGTAGTAGTCTTAGTAGTATGGGTCTAGCCAGTAAAGTAGTAGTAGTGGCCACAGACGGCTAGATATCCAGACGGGACCAAGTAGTAGTAGAAAGGCCTGAGACAGATAGAGATCCGGACAGGCAAGACAAAGTTGGTAGCGCCAACGGGTTGGCATTGGTATGGCTTCGGGGTGCCTCGATGACAACACGACTGCATACCAACGAAAGGTCTGGGTAGCGTCAAGGGTTGGCATTGGTTAGATACCAGTTAAAACACGACCGGGTACCGAGTGTCCTAGAGTGAGTTCCGGAGACGCCTTGAGAGGGCATCAGTGCGAGGCATTGGTGACGCCTAAATAGGGCCCAGTGACGCCTCGACAAGGCACTGAGAGAAGGTTATTCGATGATCAGGACGAGGGAGCCTCAGATTAATCCTCGAAGACGTATCAGTGAGATGATCATCGGTACGGACGCTAGACGATCCGACAGTGCCAAGAGTGGCTATCAAGTAGTATCCGCGATCAGGCCAACGTGACGTGTCAACATGACCTCAGGGAGGCTTACGATTGATCTACCACTGGCCATCGAGGATAACTGAGCAGTCTGCAAGGGTAGTCTGCTATGAGATCGCTGACTGGCTCGGTAAGCCTCGAGTAGGCACTGATGCATCAGTACAATATCTTGATGATCATAGAGGAAAGCTGGACGGGCAGTGCCAACCACTATACCGCAGATCCGTAAGGCTTCGATAGAGATCGGACGGTCTCGGTTTGGAATCACACCCGGTCAGCAAAATCATGCTTGGCTTATTGATAGTGGCAGAGTATCCGGTCAGATCATGGCGATCCGGATATAGACTCATAGGTGAGACTAGTAGGGGAACCCGGCAAGGCCAACACGGCTTGGCGAGCAACTTGGCTATCACGATGCATCTTGGCAAAAGTGCACGTACCAGGTAGTCCGACAGTGAGACTTAGCCTTGTATCTCGAGGAAACTAGGCTCAGCCTAAGCTGGCCCAAGAGTGACTTGTTGTTTGGCGAACCGAAGGCTAGGCCATGGCATGATCATGCCTAGCTCCAACTCGCACTCCATGTAGTATGGGAAGTCAGGAGGATTAAGTTTATTTGTGAATCCGATAGAGTCATGCATAGGCCAGCTATACCCTGCCAAGGGAGCTAGTGGGCCAAATGCGAGAATTAGCTTGGCAGACTGAGAGGTTTGATACTAATCGAGCATTAAACCACGAAAAAAGCTATGCTCAATGTTTTGCTTGTTTGTTGGACTCGACAGACTACTAGAGAATGTTGTAGGCCAGACAGGTAATGCTTCAGGCAACTTGATAGTTGTTCAGCCATGCCTTAGTCAACCTGATATAGAGTTTAGATGGTGTGTGCCAACACCTAGAAGCGCTAAGGAGGCTTAGAAAACTCGTACCGGCCGCATATGACTTCAGGGATAAAGGCAAGGCCAGGTGAACGCTTAAGCCAGTGACGGCCAAGGCGGGATCTTGAGTCTGCCATAATTAACAGATAGTCTTATGTTTGTATTTCTACAGGGATGGTCACCGTATGGCGATAGATGTTGTCATGGGTAACATTATGGGATAGCCATGCTTACATGTGGCCGAGCATACGAGGCAAAAAGTATTAGTTGAAATGCATCTGCTATTGCTTGAGAACATAGAGGTATAAGGACTCGGTTAAACCGGATTAGATAACTTGATCGTGAAAATTAGGAGAGTATAAAGCATATAACCTGATAGTATAATAGGTTCATGATGCCACTAGGTTAAGTTTGCATAGGGAGTATGTATGGGCATGTTTTTTTGCCTTGCTTGTGCTTGGCCTGAAAGATGGCACGAAGTCCTAGCGTCCAGTTGTTCGCTAGAAGACCCGGTAGAAAGTCCGCCGATGGGCCGACTATAGAGAGGGCTTTGGGCACTTTAGTTAAGGTATTGTGCTCGGTCAGCGTACCGAGCATAATTGCCGCCCCATGTAGTTAGCACAATTTGCTGAGGGTCAGCCTTGGTTGCCCCGTGTAGTTAGCGCCATGTGCTGAGAGTCAGCCTTGGTTGCCCCGTTGACATTAGGGAGTCCAGATGGCTTCCTAGTACTGAGATGACCTATGGCAGTCAGGTACTGCCCTAGGCCAGTGCGAGTTGTAAGAGGAAGTAAATCGGCACATAGTACCATGGGTACTGTGTGGAGGTTGTAGGGGTTATGGGTAGTTAGGCAGTATTAGGTCGTGGGACGAAGTAGACCGTTTTACTGGGTATTCAATACTCACCTCCCTTACCAGTGCGTAGGATAGGTAATCAGGACACGTGGACCATATGACGGCAAGTCAGGGTGGAGTTGTAGGTGTTAAGGGTAGTTAGGCAGTATTACGTCGTGGGACGGAGTATACCGTTTTACTGGGTATTCAATACTCACTCCCCTTACCAGTGCTTAGGATAGGAAATCAGGACAGATGGACCATATGACGACAAGTCAGGGTGGAGTAGCAGGGAATACTTTCCCAAGTTGTTGTGAATCTAGTGCCCATATTTTGTAATTTTACCGAATAGTGTATTGAGAAATTTTTGAGAAATGAAGATACTAGTTATTTGACTAACACTTGGGTTTGGATTCATAATCCGAGATGCAGGTGTTACAAATATGGTATCAGAGCTCTGTTGTCACTCCAATCTTGACCTGGGGGGTGATTTCAAAAGATCGCTTGAGACTACTTGGAAAAGAACTTCAATTCCTTTGCCCCTTGCCACGCCTATGGCTACCCTGGTAAATTAGGAATAGTAACCTCATAAGTGTCCTTTTCAGATGACCACAAAAAGAAGGAATGCTGCAACAACCACATGAGTAGGAAACCCGCTAGAAAACGAGGATGACTTACCCCCAAACCTAGTACCACCCGTTCAGCCAATACCCCCCATAGCACCCATCCAACCTGTACCTCCTGCCCAAACAGTGCCCCTGGTTCATCCCATGCCACCCGTTAACCCCATACCACCAGTGGATCCCGTGCCCCCAGTATAACTCGACAATCCAAACCAACCACCTATTAACCCTGCTGCGCCCGAGGAAGCAAACGCACCACCCGTCAACCAAACCGTAATTAACGCGGCTCTACTACGTGGGCTCCAGGAGTTATGAACCCTACTCGGGAATGTCGTACACCAGAGAGGCCCTCGGAACCCAGCCAATCCACAACCTCAAAACTCTTCAGTTATCGATGTAGATGCACCCCCGGTAGTAATCGTACACCCCGTGGATAGGGTCCCCACGTACTGGGAGATTCTTCGAGTTATGAGGGATATGGATACAAGGATATTCCTTGGAAAAGGAGCAAAGCAAGCCGAGGCAGATGCTTGGCTAAAACTACTCGAGGGAAATTTCGAGTCGACCCAGTGCCCTGAGGGGTATAAGGACCTGGCGGTCAATTACCTAAAGGAGAATGTCCAGCTTTTGTGGGAAGGAGTGATCATAGGATGGGGAAATCCACATTGCACGTGGGCCAACTTCCGGGAGGCGTGTGTCAAGAAATATTTCCCTCAAGAATCCATCGCTAGTTAGAAGGAGAGTTCTTGGACTTACGTTAGAAAACTCGCACGGTGAGAGAATACGAGACATAATTCAACCGCCTCCGCAGGTTCGCAGGAAAGAACATGACCGTCGGACAAATCATCAAGAAGTTCCTTCAGGGACTTCGAGTGGAGGTATGAACACGGCTGGAGATCCTTACCTTCCACACCATGACAGAGTTAGTGGAAAAAGCTGTAGTGGTGGAACTAGGAGTGGAAGAAGAAAGTAGACAGCGCTATTCAGTCAACCAAGCCATAGAAGGTGATAGCGGGAAAAGGAAAACGGACGATAGATCAGCAACCGGGAACATGGGGTAAACCAAGTGTGGAAAGAGCCACACCGGCCTTTGTAAGCCTCAGTGCGACCGTTATAGGGAAATCGGCCACATGACCATGGAGTGTCCCTAGCCGGCAGGGACAGGAGTAGGCTGTTTCCATTGCTGGAGAAGAGGTCACATGGCAGGAATTGCCCATGAGATGCACCAACGAACGCTGGGAAAAACTCAGTCGGGCAGCCAACACTTCCACCAATCCTAAGGCGTTAAGATGTGTATCCCCGAATTCATGTGCTAGGAGAGCACGAAGGAAAAGAACCTTAGGACGCCTCACCTTACCACCCCCAATAGCTATTTACTCCCTTCCTTCCCTTCATTCAAGACTTTCGTTTTCATTTTCATGTTTTCCCTTCTGTAACTTTTCAGGGAGGGTGGTTTCTTCCGCTAATAAAACAATGGTTTGGTTCATCATGCCTTCTTACCCAAAACCCTTTGTAGGCTTGGTGATTATATACCAACATTGTTCCGCCCTGACCCTTTTACCTAAACCGATCAGCCTCCCTAAAGACATGGACCACTGCCTTGGGATCCGAGGACGGATCAAATCCAAGGGGGGGGGGGAGAGAATTCGTAACATCCCAGAACCAGGTCTAAGGCAGTTCCAACACTTAGAATAAAAATCGGCAAAGGTTCAGCAAGGAAGAATGGTAAGCACCGACATATTAGGGTAGGCAGTCTTGGAGTTAGGCCATCAGTGGAGACCAGGGCATGAGGAGGGGAGTCGAGAATCCCGTTTTGGTAGTAGTTGATGACGTGGAAATATGATTAGAAGGAAAAGGGATTTAAAACATGGAGAAGAGGGGTTAACCGGGCCTTTGCCTGTTTAGTAAGGAGGTGGAGAAGAATAAGGAAATGAAATATTCTCCTTAGGGTTTTTGGGTTAGTATAAATAGAGGGCAAGGGAGCTCATTATTTACACACCAAAAGATTTTTCCCCTCTTTAGAGCCAAAGATAAACGCTTAAGAGAAAAAGAAAAGTAGGAGCTTGAGAAGGAACTCAGCACCCCGAGCCTAAGGAGTAGCAGTATAAGGTAAGGTGCGATCCGTACCTAATACTCTCTTTCTATTTTTTTCCTTTATAGCTTTCATGTAGTAGTCTTAGTAGTATGGGTCTAGCTAATAGAGTAGTAGTAGTAGTGGCCACAGACAGCTAGATATCTAGACGGGACCAAGTAGTAGTAGAAAGGCCTGGGATAGATAGAGATCCGGACAAGCAAGACAAAGTTGGTAGCGCCAATGGGTTGACATCAGTATGGCCTCATGGGTGCCTTGATGACAACACGACTAAGTACCAACGATATGCCTTCGTAGCATCAAGGGTTCACATCGGTCAGATACCGGTGACAACACGACTGGGTATCGAGTGTCCTAGAGTAAGTTCCGGAGACGCCTCAAGAGGGCATTGGTGACGCCTTATGAGGGCATTGGTGATGTCTCAACATGGCCTAGTGACCCCTCGACAAGGTACAGAGAGAAAGTAAGGCTGATCGATGATCAGGACGAGAGAGCCTCTAATCAATCCTCGAGGACGGATCGGTGAAACGATCATCGGTACGGACGCTTGACGACCCAACAACGCCAAGAGTGGCTATTAGGTAGTATCCGCGATCGGAACATGGGGACGCATCGATAAGCCCTCGGGGAGGCTTACAATCGATCTACCTCTGGCCATCGAGGATAACTGAGCAGTCCGGATGGGTAGTTTGCGATATGATCGCTGGCTGGCTCGGTAAGCCTCGAGTATTCCCCGATGTACCAGTACGATTCTTTGTTCGTCCGCGATGACAAACCGGTAATCATCGGTGAAGGCATCGATGATCAAAGATGAAAGCTGGACGGGCAGTGCCAACCGTTGTACCGCAGACCGGTAAGGGCTCGATAGAGATCGGGACGGCCTTGGTTCGGAATCACGCCCAACAAGGAAAAGCGTGCTTGGCTTATAGATAGTGGTAAAGTATCTGGCCAGGGCGATCCGGCTATGGACTCGTAGGTGAGACTAGTTGAGGAACCCGACAAGGCCAACACAGCTTGACGAGCAACTCGGCTATCATGATGGATCTCGGCAAAAGTGCATGTGCCAAGTAGTCCAACAATGAGACTTAGCCTTGTATCTCGAGGAAACTTGGTTCAACCTAAGCTGGCCCAAGAGTGACTTGTTGTTTGGCGGACCAAAGGCTAGGTCACGGCATGATCATCTCTGGCTCCAACTTGCACCCCATGTAGTTTAGGAAGTCACGAGGATTGAGTTTACATGAGAATCTGATAGAGTCATGCATAGCCCGGCTATACCCTGGCAAGGGAGCTGGTGGGCCAAATGTGAGAATTAGACCACGAAATAGAGTTATGGTAGAGTTACTGCCACTAGGAAGTAAGGATACTCGATGGTTCGCTTGTTTGTTGGACTCGGCAGACTACTAGAGAATATTGTAGGCCAGACAGGTAATGCTTCGGGCAACTTGACAGTTGTTTGGCAATGCCTTAGTCAACTTCATATAGAGTCTAGACGGTGTGTGCAAACACCGAAAAGCGCTAAGGAGACTTAGAAAACTCGTACCGGCTGCATACAACTGCAGGGACAGAGGCAAGGCTAAGTGAATGCTTAGGCCAGTGACGGCCAAGGCGGGATCTTGAGTATGCCACACTTAACGGATAGTCTTATGGCCATAGATGTTGTCATGGGTAACACTATGGGATAGTCATGCTTACATGTGGCCGACTATACAGGGCAAAATGTATTGATTGAAATGCTTCGGCTATTGCTTGAGAACGTAGAGGTATAAAGACTAGGTTAAACTGGATTAAATAACTTGATCGTGAACCTTAAGAGAGTCTAAAGCATATAACCTGATAGGATAGTAGGTTCATGATTCCACTGAGTTAAATTTGCATAGGGCGTATGTATGGGCATGCGTTCCGCCTTGTTTGTGTTTGGCCTGAAAGATGGCACGAATACCTAGCGTCTAGTTGTTCACTAGAAGACTCGGGAGAAAGTCCGCCGACGGGCCGACTAGAGAGAGGCCTTTGGCACTTCAGTTAAGGTAGTGTGTTGCAGTCAGCATAGTTGCCGCCTCGTATAGTTAGCACCATGTGCTGAGAGTCATCATTGGGTGCCCTGTGTAGTTAGCGCCATGTGCTGAGAGTCAGCCTCGGTTGCCCCGTTGACACTAGGGAGTCCAGATGGCTTCCGAGTATTGAGATGACCTATGGTAGTCAGATACTGCCCTAGGCCACTGCGAGTTGTAAGGGGAAGTAACTCGGCACATAGTACCAGGGGTATTGTGTGGAGGTTGTAGGGTTTAAGGGTAGTTAGGAAGTATTAGGTCGTGGGACGGAGTAGACCGTCTTACTGGGTATATAATACGCACCCCCTTTATTAGTGCGCAGGATAGGAAATCCGGACAAGTGGACCGTAGGACGACAAGTCAGGAGGGAGCATCAGACAATAGAGGAAGACTTTCCCAAGGCATTACCGAACAATGTATTGAGAAATTTTTTAGTAATGAAGATACTAGTTATTTGACTAGAGGAACACTTGGATCTGAATTCATAGCATTAGATGGGGGTGTTACTGGAACATCCGCATCTCGGACTATGAATCCAGACCCGTGTTAGACAAAATCAGTATCTTCATTACTCTAAAATTTCTCGTTTACATTGTGTGATAAATTACAACATATGGGAACTACATTCACAACGCCTTGAGAAAGTCTTCCTCCATTGCCTGATGCTCCCTCCTACCTTGCCGCCCTATGGTCCACCTGACCGGATGTCCTATCCTGTGCACTGGTAAGGGGGTGAGTATTGAATACTCAGTAAGACAGTCTACTCCGTCTCACAACCTAACACTACCTAGATATTTTAAACCCCTATAACCCCACACAGCACTCTTAGCATTACTTGTCAGATACTGTGTCTCACGACCAACCCTTTGGCGGTGATACAACTCGTCAACTTGGCCCTGGCATCCCTTAACTCTACACCAGCAAGCTGGTAACCATAATCAGTAAAACTGGTACGTCGGGCTCCCTGGCAGGCCTTCCTTAGCACCAGCTCATCACGCTGATACTAAAACTATTCTCACCAGTAGACTGGTATGCCTGACTCCCTGGCAGCCATTCTACTTCGTTGGCCCGTCGGCGGACTTTCATGTTCTAGCACTCCCGGCCCTTCTAGCGAGCAGTAGAATGCTAGGTATTCGTGCCACTTTTTCAGGCCAAACACAAACAAGGCGGAACGCATGCCCATACATGCGCCCTATGCAATAAATAAACATGTGGCATTGTGAACCTACTATCCTACCGGTTTAACATGTCTTAAACTACTAGACTCTCCTGAGGTTCACAATTAAACTATCAACTCCGGTTAATCCTAGTCTTTTATACCTCTACGTTTTCAAGCAATAGCTGAAGCATTTCAAACAATACCTTTGCCCCGTATGGTCGGCCCCAAGTAAGCATGTCTATCCCAATACGTTACCCATGACACATTTATGGCCATACGGAGACCGTCCCTGCAAAAATACAAACATCAAACCATCCGTTAACTATGGAAGACTCATAATCCAGCCTTGACCATTACTGGCCTAAGCGTTCCCATGGCCTTGCCTCTAACCCTTAGTCGTATGCGGCCGTACGAGTTTGCTAAGCCTCCTTAGCACTTCTCTTGTCGGCATACACCGTCTAGACTCTATATCAGGTTGACTAAGGCGTACCCGTACAACTACCTGGTTGCCCGTTCACTACCTGTCTGGCCTACGGCATTCTCTAGTAGCCTGCCGAGTCCAACAAACAAGCGAACCATCGAGTATCATTACCGCCTTGCGGTAGTAACTCTACCATAGCTCTATTTTTTGGTTTAATGATTGGTTAGTATCATATTAATTCTCACATTTGGCCCACCAGCTCCCTTTGCAGAGTATATCCGGCCTATGCATGATTCTATCTAACTTCCTATACTACATGCGGTGCGAAACGGAGCTAGGCATGATCCTGCCATGACTAGCTCACAGTCATGCCAAACAACGAGTCACTCTTGGGCCAGCTTATGCCGAGCCAAGTTTCCTCGAGATACAAGGTTGAGTCCCATGAGCAGTACCTTTAGGTTCTTGTACCCTCACCACAATCCATCGTGGTAGCCGAGTTACTTAACAAGCTATGTTTGCCTTGCCATGCTCTTCTACTGTCTCACCTACGAGTCCATAGCCAGATTGTCATGATCTGACCGAATGCTCTGCCACTGTCGGTAAGCCAAACATGCTTTTGCTTACCGTTCGTGATTCCAAACTGAGGCCGTATCGATCACTACCGAGGCCTTACCAATCCGTGGTACAGTGGTTGGCACTGCCCGTTAGCTTCCTCTCTGATCACCGATGCCATCACCGATGATTACCGTTTTATTCATTGCGGACGAACAAGGTACTGTACCGATACACCGATGCCTACACGAGGCTTACCGATGCCAGTCAGCGATCACATCGCGAACTCCCTTTGCGGACTGCTCAGTTATCCCTGATAGCCAATGGTAGATCGATCGTAGGCCTCCCCGAGGGCCTATCGATGCGTCCCCATGGTCGATCGTGAATACTACCTGATAGCCACTTATTGGCCTGGTCGGATCGCCGGGTGTCCGTATCGATGATCGCCTCACCGATACGTCCATCGAGTTAAGATCCGAGGCTCTCTCGTCCTGATCCGAGGCTCTCTCGTCCTGATCATCGATCAGCCTTGCTTCCTTACGGTACCTCCTCGAGGCACGTCCTCTAGGTTACCCGGGCCCTGTCGAAGCGTCATCGTGCCCTCTCGAAGTGTCACCAGTACCCCTGTACCGATGCCCTGTTGAGGCGTCTCTGATGCCCTCTCGAGGCGTCACCGCCTATCGTCGGTACCCTGGCGTACTGTCATCGAGGTACCCCGAGGCCATACCGATGCCAACAGTAGGCGTTACTGACCCTGCCGGTCTATGTATGGATCTCCAATCCATCCACGGATGCTACCGGTGCCATGTACGGATCTCATCCGCAAAAGGCTACTGCTACTACTACTACTATTACTATTACCCCCTAACCCGTACTATCAAGACTACCGTATGAAAGCTATAAAGGAGAAGAATAGAAAGGGACTATTAGGTACGGATCGCGCCTTACCTTATAACGCTGCTCCTTAGGGTGCGGTGCCGAGTTCCTTCTCGAGCTCCTCGTTTTCTCTTCCTCTTAAGCGTGTATCTTTGGCTCTAGAGAGAAAATAAATGTTTTAGTATGTAAATAATGAGCTCCCTAACTCCCTATTTATACTAACCCAAAAACCTTAAGGAGAATATCCACTCTCCTTATTTTTCTCCACCTCCTTAATACATGGGCGGGAGGCCCATTCTAATTCTCCTCTTCTCCACGTTTTTCTTCTTTCCTTTTTCACCCCTCCTTACTAAATCTTTACTTACGCGCCTTAGCTATCCATTCCTAAGAACCGCGCCTTCTCCTTTCCTTCTAAGTTTTTCCCAAACGCTACCACTCTAGTTTTGGGATGTTACAGTTACACCGGCCTCATCGTAATGGTGTGGCTGAGTAGAAACGGTGTGAAACTCCTGTGTAGCTGGCCCACTCATAAATAATACCCCCTCCGTTTCATAATATAAGTTGTTTTAGAGATGTAGTTTTGTTTTTTAATATAAGTTGTTTTCAGATTTCTATGCAATTTTTACCTTTACAAGATATTGTGTGAACAATAGTATTATGTAGTCTTATTTTTAATTGGTTGAGTTATTTTTATTATATATTTAACAAAAAATGGAAAAAAAAATCTTAAACTTTGTGCTTTTAGCCATATTACGGTGGAAGAAGCTCAAAATCTGAAATGAGCGGAGGCATAATCATCTAAGAACATCCCTGATCCTGCTCAAGCTATGGATGATCGTCGACATCATCCTCTTCAATATTCACTTGGAAAACGAGAGTACATTTAATGTAGCAGCTGAAAATTCATACCTTGAACCTTTGCCTCAATTTCAATCTCTTGTTTATGGGCATTGGATAACTTATTAAGAAACGGAAACATCAATGCAATCAAGTAATGGAGATTCATTAATCTTCATCTTTTTCTTCACATACTCCGGGGAGTTGTACATATCCTCGAGTTTGTTGTCGGTAGAGTGGACTTCCTCTGTTTCATCTTCATGTCTTTTTCTTCCGTTCTTGGTCAAGGAAAGATCCAGCGATGCAAATGGGAAGTGAAGTATGAGTTTAAGGCTTTAAGCTACCTGATTGTATCAGGAAGCAAGTAATCACAATCAATGGACACTTAACTTGTTTCAATCTAAATTAACCTACTAAAGTAAAAATAATAAACTGGAATCAAAATCCAAGTTTCTGACCTTGTTTGAAACAATAACACAAGTTGAATCAGAAAAAAAAAGAATGATTTCAACAATCTCGGAAACCCACCGACAGCAAAGCTTTGTGATAATCCTAGGAAGGTACAAACCCTTCACTAACTAAAAGATCCTCCATCACTATTCCAGTCTAATAAGCATCAAATACCGAAAAAAGGAAAATGATTTAACCCAACAACACTAAACCACATAGTGAAAGAGGAATCGAACCTTAGAGATGAGTGATATCCTGAGGCAGAGGCATTGGCAGCTCTAGACCTTAAGAGACTCCGAGAGAAGAGAGTAATGGAGAGAGAGATAGAGATATTGTCGCGATTTAGGTGTTATCCAATTCTCTCCGCCGCGTAGGAGAAACGACGATTAGGGTTTCTCAAATAAGAGAAACCAGAAAAGTGTCTATGTGCTAATGAGATATTTTTATTGACATGGTTCCGTATATAGGAGCCAAAATTTTGATTTTTTCAACTTAATTTGGGAGAGAGGGAAACCAAACTTTTTGGTTTTGGTTCCCACGAAAAATCTATAAGTAAAAGTTTTTAGAGTTTATGGTATAGAATTGTTGTGTCATAAATAGGGTATAGATTTGTATAGGCAATTTGTTATGATAATTGATCATATATAGAGATACATCATAGAAACATAGTAGAATGACATTTCCACATATTTATCCTTCTTGGTTGAACAATTTGTGGAGAAATGTATCTAACACATCACATAAGCAATTTTAATAGATAAAGTTTATGTCAAATGAGTCTAAATATTTTTGATTGTATGAATCTCCTTACATGAGTTGCATTCCTTAGATACTTAGATAATTACATGGACTTTATGATACAATTTAGGGTTTAATTCAAAATTCAGAAAATTTTGAATTTTCATAGATGTGAGTGTTAAATGTAATGTGAGTGGTAATTTTGAATAATGTACCTTCCAAATATACATTCTTCTACTTGAAATAGGTTAGTAATTTTTCCAAAATTAAACTGGGAGTTGCACATACGTCACAAATTTGGATGCGCGTCACAAATTCGTGACTAAAGAGTCACAAAACTGTGACCACTTTGCGACTAATTTAATAGTCACTACTCCAACCCTAAACCCTAAACATTTTGAGGCTAAATTATATGACATAGGCCTTACCAAGGTAAACTTCATCTATTTTCAATCTTCTTATTTTCTTTAAAAAAAAAGTTATATGTAACTTTTAAAGTCCAGTTTAAAAAAACTCAATCATTTTCATAGTTTATAATGTGATCACATGTTTAAAATTTAGGGTTTGGTAAAATTTAATAAGTGTTAAAATTTCAAAGTTGTGAGGGTAATTGTAATGTACATAGTAATTTATAGTAGTTTAAATTCGGAAATACATCATTTAACTTTTAATATGTTAATGATTTTGGAAAACTATTAGAAGGAGTTAGTAATCCGTTACAAATCTGTCACATAATTCATCATGTGGTCACAACTTCGTCACAAACACTTAGTGAAAAACACATGTTTTAACAAGTCAAATTAAACACGTTGCCACCTACTTTTTTGGTTGCCGATACTTTTAGCGACACACCGCACACATCACAAATCTGTTACAAATTAGTGACCACGTATATATGGTCGCAAAAGCAACACAAATTTGTAACGATGGTATGACGATTTGTTCTTGTCGTATATTTGAGACGATTTTGTAACAGTGTAAATTTCCGTCGCAAATGAGTAACAATTCAAAGCAAAAGCGTCACAAATTTATGTGACGGAAAAATTCGTCACAAAGATGCGGGGGACCAAATCACATAAGCAATTTTAATAGATAAAGTTTATGTCAAATGAGTCTTAATATTTTTGATTGTATGAATTTCCTTACCTAATTTGCATTCCGTAAATACTTATATAATTACATGGACTTTATGATTACAATTTAGAGTTTAATTCAAAATTCAAATTTTTTTGAATTTTCATAGATGTGAGTGTTAAATGTAATGTGAGTGGTAATTATGAATAGTGTACCTTCCAAATATACATTTTTCTACTTGAAATAAGTTAATAATTTTTCCAAAATCAAACTGGGAGTTGCACATTAGTCACAAATTCGTGACTAAAGAGTCACAAAACTGTGACCACTTTGCGACTAATTTAATAGTCACTACTCCAACCCTAAACCCTAACATTTTGAGGCTAAATTGTATGACATAGACCTTACCAAGGTAAACTTCATCTATTTCCAATCTTCTTGTTTTCTTAAAGAGAGTTATATGTAACTTTTAAAGTCTAGTTTGAAAAAAATCAATCATTCTCATAGTTTATAATGTTATCCCATACATTTTATGTTTAAAATTTAGGGTTTGGGACAAAATATAATAAATGTTGAATTTTCAAAGTTGTGAGTGGTAATTATAGTGTACATAGTAATTTATAGTAGTTTACATTCGAAAATACATCATTTAACTTTTAATGTGTAAATGATTTTGGAAAACTATTAGAGGGAGTTACAATTCCCGTTACAAATCTATCACAAAATTTGTCATGTGGTCACAAATCCGTACCAACTTCGTCACAAACACTTAGTGAAAAACACAAGTTTTTACAAGTCAAATTAAACACGTTGCCACCAACTTTTTTGGTTGCCGACCTTTCTAGCGACACACCGCAAACATCACAAATCTGTTACAAATTAGTGACTACGTATATGGTCGCAAAAGCGTCACAAATTTGTAACGGTGGTATGCCGATTTGTTTTCGTCATACATTTGCGACGATTTTGCAACAGTGTAAATTTCCGTCGCAAATGATTAATAATTTCGAAGCAAAAGTGTCACAAATTTATGTGACGAAAATATCCATCACAAAGACGCATCACAAATACTGTGTTTTCTTGTAGTGTGGATTGACGAAGCATATATCCCTAGTTGGGATGGGTCATCATTAGATATCATTATTATTATATCATCATAACAATATCATTGTCACACCGTCATCATAGCACCACCACTATCATCATGTAGTAATCATCATACCATCATAACCATCACCGAAACTGCAATTATACAATTTTATACCATTTTTCTGCAAAAAATGCGATTATATGAATTTGTTTTATGGAAATGAATTACGTTTATCATATAGTAACTCAATTTTACTATTTATAAAAACATATAAATACATGTTATTGCTTGTTTTTGATTTTTCATGCATATAGAAAATTAATATGTGTGTTTTGAGTTTTATTTTGTAAAATAAGGTTTTCTGTTTTTTTTTAATTTTGTATTTGTGTTGAAATAAAACACAAAAGATATCTAACAATATGTAAAATTTTGTAATTAGTAAAAAAAGTTTTAACAAATTGGAAAAATTAATTATGGTGAGAAAATAAAGAGGCCCACAATTGCAATCTTTAAGGGAATAACACCAAATAAAATATATTCTTCATTCTTCTTTATATGAGTTTCACCATCATACGTATGCATATAGAATTTCATAACTTATTTTTACGGTTATGGCATTTGTACAAGTCTGTTAATCTATATATAATGGTATAGTCTTCTCTCCATCTAAGGTGTGCACCAAGGAAAAACTTGTTTTTCTTACAATTAATTTTATATTTAAATTTTATTTAATTCATATTTATGTATGTTTATTATTACTTACAATTACTTATAGCATCAAATTCGGAAAGAACAACTATATCGTTATCACTCCGTTACTCTATTAGCTATGTGTTTTTCTCGAGTCGATGAATTGAAAATCGCAATAAATTATGCTTCTATGTGTTTAACTTTTTTGCATAGAAATATTTGTGTGGATTGATATTGTTTCGACTTGTAAATCTAAAACATTTAGTAAAAAAAGAGCTCAATTATTTTTGGTCACAAGCTGACAGCCTTTAAGCTTTCTCCTTGTTGAAAATTATACAAACACTTTTTCTTTTAGTGAGGAAGATAGTAGACGAAATAAATATAGGAAAAGCCAATGCACTTTTTACTTCACTTTAATTTTATCTTGAAGTTTTTCTAAAACTACTATTTCTAATACATTATAACAAACTTATTCATGAGGATTCTTTTGTTGAAGATTCTTTTACCTCAATCTCTGGTTTATTACTTTAACAAAAAAAAATTCTGGTTTATTATCTTCATGTCTAAGGATATTTGGATTGAGATATGATCTATTGGGCCATATGGCCAATAAATATTATGTAAGTGGGCTAATAATATAAAGCCTCTTAGAAACTAGAGTTTTAGAGTATTAGGGTTAATCCCTTGTATAAATATGAGAGTAATCTCTCAAGATGAATAATACAAAACATACATTTATCTTTCTCCATTAATATTTTCATGGTTTCAGAGAGAAATTGATCTAGCAAAGTTTTGTGTTCAAAATTCATGGAGTCGTTGATGCAAGACGATAGTGACGACGATGGTGATGGCGACAATGAAGACGATGGTGATGGTGGTGAGGAAGATGACGTGCAGATCTGAACCAGAGATGGATCACCGCCAGATCCAGTTTCAAAGGGGGCGAAGAAGGAGAAGAAGAAAAGAGATGAGGCTGTGCAACCAGCCAACTTGCGGGAAGATTTCCTGATGATTCAGAAGTTGTCATCCGACGACTTTTACTGCGTAGATTTCTCAACTAGCTTTTCACATAACCAAACATATCTCGATTCAGAGGTAAACTCCAGAAGTTATGACGGTTTCTTTCTGATAAAGAAAGTGACCTAATCTGGAAAAACAGGTCAATTTTTTTTTTTCTGTTATACATCAGAAGTCTGTTATGATTCAGATGCATGGTATCTGTTTGATGCATGTTATCTGTTTGGTGGTTCTCGGATGAACAACAGAAGGTTGTGAGGAGACAAGGATGTCTTAGATGAACACCCCTCTGGTGGATGAACACGCTTTTGTTGGATGAACAGAGCACTAGATGTGTTGAGAATGTTGAGTGATTGTTTAGGGGCTGCATCAGCAGCATATTTCAGAAGAAGATGGATGTCTCTGTTCGCTTTGGTTTTTGCGAATCATGAAATTGTGAAGAGAAGTTGTATTTAAGTCTTCATCAACGGTCTATGTGTACCTTGAAGACTATACAAGCAACTGATTGTGGAAGCAACATTGGACCCTACAATAGTGTGTTGCGTTTGTTTACGACAACAACATTGGACCCTACAATGGGGTGTTGTAGTCGATTTTGTTTACCCCACGACAGGGTATAAACGTCGATTTTTAAGCAGCATTAGACCCTACAACAGGGTGTTGCATTTGTTTACGGAAACAACATTGGACCCTACAATAGGGTGTTGCAGTCGATTTTGTTTACCCCACGACAGGGTATAAACGTCGATTTTGAGTCCTAAGATGGGGTATTTATTTTATGGACCGTTCGTTGGCTCCAAGATGGAGTGTTACAACTACCGTTTGTTGGTCCTATGGTGGGATATTAGAACAACCGATTTGGCACCAGCCTTTCCCTACGGTACGACACAACAGCCGTTTGTTAGCTCTAAGATGGGGTATTTATTTCAAGGATCGTTCGTTGGCTCAAAGATGGAGTATTAAAACAACTAAATCGTTCATCTCTTGTTTTGATCTCAATGGCTAACTGAAAAGAGCTAGGCAGAGAAAAGGCCTGAAGGAGGCGAGACAGAGGCCTGAAGGAGGCGAAACATAGGCCTGAAAGAGTCGACAGAAGCCTGAAGAAGGTGAAATAGAGCCCTGTGAAGAACCCTGTTATGTCATACAGTTAAATTGTTCTGATCATGGTCTCATGTTTTTACCAAGGCATTTTGGTTCACGGAAGCTTGAAGGCGACGTGGATATTGTTACTATTTATTCTTCAAGTTGGACATTCGAGTTCTACATGATCCAACTTGAGGGGGGGTGGGGTATTGCGCCATATGGCCATCTATATTATGTAAGTGGGGTAATAATATAAAGCCTCTTAGGAACTAGGGTTTTAGATTAGGGTTAATCCCTTGTATAAATATGAGAGTAATCTCTCAAGATCAATAACACAAAACATACATTTATCTTCCCCCATTAATATTTACATGGTGTTAAGTGATATTTTCCCACATAGGAAGTTGGAGAAATAATCTACTAATATGTAAAGGGTTAGGACCAATCCACTCATTGACCAATTGGTTTTGAGTTGGAAGCCCATTAGAAACCCAAACGTAATATGATCATTAGCTTTCCATTGCTGCAACTTTTTCTCCTCTCTCTTAACCAATTCCTTGTCTTCTTCTTCATGAATAGGTTTATTGAGAGAATTGAAAGCTTTCAACAATGGTTTAATATCTTTCACTAAAAATTTCTTATTTTCATTCTTCACACACGAAATTGGTGCCAAACAAATATAAAGTTTTGGGATTTCTAAATCAAATTCTCAAAATTTGGAAAATCATAGAGAGATCAATCAGTTTATATTGATATTGTCCCACCTTGGAAGTTGGAGAAATAATCTACTAATATGTAAAGGGTTTGGGCCAATCCACTCATTGACCAATAAGTTTTGAGTTGGAAGCCCATTAGAAACCCAAACGTAATATGATCATTAGCTTTCCATTGCTGCAACTTTTTCTCCTCTCTCTTAACCAATTCCTTGTCTTCTTCTTCATGAATAGGTTTATTGAGAGAATTGAAAGCTTTCAACAATGGTTTAATATCTTTCACTAAAAATTTCTTATTTTCATTCTTCACACACGAAATTGGTGCCAAACAAATATAAAGTTTTGGGATTTCTAAATCAAATTCTCAAAATTTGGAAAAATCATAGAGAGATCAATCACAAATCATCATTTAAAATTTATAAATACAGTGGAAGCTCAAGTTTATGATCTCGGATCTTTCTCTTTTCTTCTTCAAACTTCTTAACTCGTTCTGCTACATTCATGATCTTAGAGATCGTTATACGCATATGTACGATTATCGGCTTGAAATCGAACTAGTTTTGAGCTCGAATCAAACTTGAATCGGAATCTAAGCTAAGCAAGAAAGTAAAGAACACACAACACTCGAGCCTCGGGGTTTAGTGCCTCCCCTTAACTCGTCGGTGATAGAGTCACCGGAGAACTCATTATCACCAAAAAATCAGTTACAACAATCTTCTCTCTCTCACTCGTTTCTGTTACAATGAATGAATAAGATAAGAGACGAAGAAGAAAGTCAACAAGGCTTTATCATTCAACAGCCTTGGCACGTGCGTGAGTCCTTCTCTGTTTGAAGTTGGAGAAATAATCTACTAATATGTAAAGGGTTAGGGCCAATCCACTCATTGACCAATAAGTTTTGAGTTGGAAGCCCATTAGAAACCCAAACGTAATATGATCATTAGCTTTCCATTGCTGCAACTTTTTCTCCTCTCTCTTAACCAATTCCTTGTCTTCTTCTTCATGAATAGGTTTATTGAGAGGATTGAAAGCTTTCAACAATGGTTTAATATCTTTCACTAAAAATTTCTTATTTTCATTCTTCACACACGAAATTGGTGCCAAACAAATATAAAGTTTTGGGATTTCTAAATCAAATTCTCAAAATTTGGAAAAATCATAGAGAGATCAATCACAAATCATCATTTAAAATTTATAAATACAGTGGAAGCTCAAGTTTATGATCTCGGATCTTTCTCTTTTCTTCTTCAAACTTCTTAACTCGTTCTGCTACATTCATGATCTTAGAGATCGTTATACGCATATGTACGATTATCGGCTTGAAATCGAACTAGTTTTGAGCTCGAATCAAACTTGAATCGGAATCTAAGCTAAGCAAGAAAGTAAAGAACACACAACACTCGAGCCTCGGGGTTTAGTGCCTCCCCTTAACTCGTCGGTGATAGAATCACCGGAGAACTCATTATCACCAAAAAATCAGTTACAACAATCTTCTCTCTCTCACTCGTTTCTGTTACAATGAATGAATAAGATAAGAGACGAAGAAGAAAGTCAACAAGGCTTTATCATTCAACAGCCTTGGCACGTGCGTGAGTCCTTCTCTGTTTGAAGTTAGAGAAATAATCTACTAATATGTAAAGGGTTAGGGCCAATCCACTCATTGACCAATAAGTTTTGAGTTGGAAGCCCATTAGAAACCCAAACGTATATATGATCATTAGCTTTCCATTGCTGCAACTTTTTCTCCTCTCTCTTAACCAATTCCTTGTCTTCTTCTTCATGAATAGGTTTATTGAGAGGATTGAAAGCTTTCAACAATGGTTTAATATCTTTCACTAAAAATTTCTTATTTTCATTCTTCACACACGAAATTGGTGCCAAACAAATATAAAGTTTTGGGATTTCTAAATCAAATTCTCAAAATTTGGAAAAATCATAGAGAGATCAATCACAAATCATCATTTAAAATTTATAAATACAGTGGAAGCTCAAGTTTATGATCTCGGATCTTTCTCTTTTCTTCTTCAAACTTCTTAACTCGTTCTGCTATATTCATGATCTTAGAGATCGTTATACGCATATGTACGATTATCGGCTTGAAATCGAACTAGTTTTGAGCTCGAATCAAACTTGAATCGGAATCTAAGCTAAGCAAGAAAGTAAAGAACACACAACACTCGAGCCTCGGGGTTTAGTGCCTCCCCTTAACTCGTCGGTGATAGAATCACCGGAGAACTCATTATCACCAAAAAATCAGTTACAACAATCTTCTCTCTCTCACTCGTTTCTGTTACAATGAATGAATAAGATAAGAGACGAAGAAGAAAGTCAACAAGGTTTATCATTCAACAGCCTTGGCACGTGCGTGAGTCCTTCTCTGTTTGAAGTTGGAGAAATAATCTACTAATATGTAAAGGGTTAGGGCCAATCCACTCATTGACCAATAAGTTTTGAGTTGGAAGCCCATTAGAAACCCAAACGTAATATGATCATTAGCTTTCCATTGCTGCAACTTTTTCTCCTCTCTCTTAACCAATTCCTTGTCTTCTTCTTCATGAATAGGTTTATTGAGAGGATTGAAAGCTTTCAACAATGGTTTAATATCTTTCACTAAAAATTTCTTATTTTCATTCTTCACACACGAAATTGGTGCCAAACAAATATAAAGTTTTGGGATTTCTAAATCAAATTCTCAAAATTTGGAAAAATCATAGAGAGATCAATCACAAATCATCATTTAAAATTTATAAATACAGTGGAAGCTCAAGTTTATGATCTCGGATCTTTCTCTTTTCTTCTTCAAACTTCTTAACTCGTTCTGCTACATTCATGATCTTAGAGATCGTTATACGCATATGTACGATTATCGGCTTGAAATCGAACTAGTTTTGAGCTCGAATCAAACTTGAATCGGAATCTAAGCTAAGCAAGAAAGTAAAGAACACACAACACTCGAGCCTCGGGGTTTAGTGCCTCCCCTTAACTCGTCGGTGATAGAATCACCGGAGAACTCATTATCACCAAAAAATCAGTTACAACAATCTTCTCTCTCTCACTCGTTTCTGTTACAATGAATGAATAAGATAAGAGACGAAGAAGAAAGTCAACAAGGCTTTATCATTCAACAGCCTTGGCACGTGCGTGAGTCCTTCTCTGTTTGAAGTTGGAGAAATAATCTACTAATATGTAAAGGGTTAGGGCCAATCCACTCATTGACCAATAAGTTTTGAGTTGGAAGCCCATTAGAAACCCAAACGTAATATGATCATTAGCTTTCCATTGCTGCAACTTTTTCTCCTCTCTCTTAACCAATTCCTTGTCTTCTTCTTCATGAATAGGTTTATTGAGAGGATTGAAAGCTTTCAACAATGGTTTAATATCTTTCACTAAAAATTTCTTATTTTCATTCTTCACACACGAAATTGGTGCCAAACAAATATAAAGTTTTGGGATTTCTAAATCAAATTCTCAAAATTTGGAAAAATCATAGAGAGATCAATCACAAATCATCATTTAAAATTTATAAATACAGTGGAAGCTCAAGTTTATGATCTCGGATCTTTCTCTTTTCTTCTTCAAACTTCTTAACTCGTTCTGCTACATTCATGATCTTAGAGATCGTTATACGCATATGTACGATTATCGGCTTGAAATCGAACTAGTTTTGAGCTCGAATCAAACTTGAATCGGAATCTAAGCTAAGCAAGAAAGTAAAGAACACACAACACTCGAGCCTCGGGGTTTAGTGCCTCCCCTTAACTCGTCGGTGATAGAATCACCGGAGAACTCATTATCACCAAAAAATCAGTTACAACAATCTTCTCTCTCTCACTCGTTTCTGTTACAATGAATGAATAAGATAAGAGACGAAGAAGAAAGTCAACAAGGCTTTATCATTCAACAGCCTTGGCACGTGCGTGAGTCCTTCTCTGTTTGAAGTTGGAGAAATAATCTACTAATATGTAAAGGGTTAGGGCCAATCCACTCATTGACCAATAAGTTTTGAGTTGGAAGCCCATTAGAAACCCAAACGTAATATGATCATTAGCTTTCCATTGCTGCAACTTTTTCTCCTCTCTCTTAACCAATTCCTTGTCTTCTTCTTCATGAATAGGTTTATTGAGAGAATTGAAAGCTTTCAACAATGGTTTAATATCTTTCACTAAAAATTTCTTATTTTCATTCTTCACACACGAAATTGGTGCCAAACAAATATAAAGTTTTGGGATTTCTAAATCAAATTCTCAAAATTTGGAAAAATCATAGAGAGATCAATCACAAATCATCATTTAAAATTTATAAATACAGTGGAAGCTCAAGTTTATGATCTCGGATCTTTCTCTTTTCTTCTTCAAACTTCTTAACTCGTTCTGCTACATTCATGATCTTAGAGATCGTTATACGCATATGTACGATTATCGGCTTGAAATCGAACTAGTTTTGAGCTCGAATCAAACTTGAATCGGAATCTAAGCTAAGCAAGAAAGTAAAGAACACACAACACTCGAGCCTCGGGGTTTAGTGCCTCCCCTTAACTCGTCGGTGATAGAATCACCGGAGAACTCATTATCACCAAAAAATCAGTTACAACAATCTTCTCTCTCTCACTCGTTTCTGTTACAATGAATGAATAAGATAAGAGACGAAGAAGAAAGTCAACAAGGCTTTATCATTCAACAGCCTTGGCACGTGCGTGAGTCCTTCTCTGTTTGAAGTTGGAGAAATAATCTACTAATATGTAAAGGGTTAGGGCCAATCCACTCATTGACCAATAAGTTTTGAGTTGGAACCCATTAGAAACCCAAACGTAATATGATCATTAGCTTTCCATTGCTGCAACTTTTTCTCCTCTCTCTTAACCAATTCCTTGTCTTCTTCTTCATGAATAGGTTTATTGAGAGAATTGAAAGCTTTCAACAATGGTTTAATATCTTTCACTAAAAATTTCTTATTTTCATTCTTCACACACGAAATTGGTGCCAAACAAATATAAAGTTTTGGGATTTCTAAATCAAATTCTCAAAATTTGGAAAAATCATAGAGAGATCAATCACAAATCATCATTTAAAATTTATAAATACAGTGGAAGCTCAAGTTTATGATCTCGGATCTTTCTCTTTTCTTCTTCAAACTTCTTAACTCGTTCTGCTACATTCATGATCTTAGAGATCGTTATACGCATATGTACGATTATCGGCTTGAAATCGAACTAGTTTTGAGCTCGAATCAAACTTGAATCGGAATCTAAGCTAAGCAAGAAAGTAAAGAACACACAACACTCGAGCCTCGGGGTTTAGTGCCTCCCCTTAACTCGTCGGTGATAGAATCACCGGAGAACTCATTATCACCAAAAAATCAGTTACAACAATCTTCTCTCTCTCACTCGTTTCTGTTACAATGAATGAATAAGATAAGAGACGAAGAAGAAAGTCAACAAGGCTTTATCATTCAACAGCCTTGGCACGTGCGTGAGTCCTTCTCTGTTTGAAGTTGGAGAAATAATCTACTAATATGTAAAGGTTAGGGCCAATCCACTCATTGACCAATAAGTTTTGAGTTGGAAGCCCATTAGAAACCCAAACGTAATATGATCATTAGCTTTCCATTGCTGCAACTTTTTCTCCTCTCTCTTAACCAATTCCTTGTCTTCTTCTTCATGAATAGGTTTATTGAGAGAATTGAAAGCTTTCAACAATGGTTTAATATCTTTCACTAAAAATTTCTTATTTTCATTCTTCACACACGAAATTGGTGCCAAACAAATATAAAGTTTTGGGATTTCTAAATCAAATTCTCAAAATTTGGAAAAATCATAGAGAGATCAATCACAAATCATCATTTAAAATTTATAAATACAGTGGAAGCTCAAGTTTATGATCTCGGATCTTTCTCTTTTCTTCTTCAAACTTCTTAACTCGTTCTGCTACATTCATGATCTTAGAGATCGTTATACGCATATGTACGATTATCGGCTTGAAATCGAACTAGTTTTGAGCTCGAATCAAACTTGAATCGGAATCTAAGCTAAGCAAGAAAGTAAAGAACACACAACACTCGAGCCTCGGGGTTTAGTGCCTCCCCTTAACTCGTCGGTGATAGAATCACCGGAGAACTCATTATCACCAAAAAATCAGTTACAACAATCTTCTCTCTCTCACTCGTTTCTGTTACAATGAATGAATAAGATAAGAGACGAAGAAGAAAGTCAACAAGGCTTTATCATTCAACAGCCTTGGCACGTGCGTGAGTCCTTCTCTGTTTGAAGTTGGAGAAATAATCTACTAATATGTAAAGTGTTAGGGCCAATCCACTCATTGACCAATAAGTTTTGAGTTGGAAGCCCATTAGAAACCCAAACGTAATATGATCATTAGCTTTCCATTGCTGCAACTTTTTCTCCTCTCTCTTAACCAATTCCTTGTCTTCTTCTTCATGAATAGGTTTATTGAGAGAATTGAAAGCTTTCAACAATGGTTTAATATCTTTCACTAAAAATTTCTTATTTTCATTCTTCACACACGAAATTGGTGCCAAACAAATATAAAGTTTTGGGATTTCTAAATCAAATTCTCAAAATTTGGAAAAATCATAGAGAGATCAATCACAAATCATCATTTAAAATTTATAAATACAGTGGAAGCTCAAGTTTATGATCTCGGATCTTTCTCTTTTCTTCTTCAAACTTCTTAACTCGTTCTGCTACATTCATGATCTTAGAGATCGTTATACGCATATGTACGATTATCGGCTTGAAATCGAACTAGTTTTGAGCTCGAATCAAACTTGAATCGGAATCTAAGCTAAGCAAGAAAGTAAAGAACACACAACACTCGAGCCTCGGGGTTTAGTGCCTCCCCTTAACTCGTCGGTGATAGAATCACCGGAGAACTCATTATCACCAAAAAATCAGTTACAACAATCTTCTCTCTCTCACTCGTTTCTGTTACAATGAATGAATAAGATAAGAGACGAAGAAGAAAGTCAACAAGGCTTTATCATTCAACAGCCTTGGCACGTGCGTGAGTCCTTCTCTGTTTGAAACCTTCTGTTTGACTTAGAGGTCTCAAACACTTTAGCCAATTTCTCCTTTCTTTTCTAGCTTCCACGATCCAACGGCTACTTCCACAAAACTCCACCTTAGCCGTGATTGTCTTCTTGAGTCATCTCCTGTTCACCCACTCAAACACTTGAAAACATCAACCTAATTGCAATAAATAGGCACACTCATTTACCTAAGCATGAGCTTTATAACTTAAGCTCTTCTATAGCTTTAGTCCTTTGTAATCTGAAGCATCTTCAATGCTTCAAGTGACTTTGCTACTGGCAACACTTTTGTGAGCATATCTGCCGGATTATAAGCAGTAGGAATCTTCAACACCTTTATCACTCCTTTGTTGATGAAGTCTCTTCCAAAATGGTACTTAGTGTCCATGTGTTTTGTTCTCTCATGATGCACAACATTATTTGATAATGCTATAGCACTTTGAGAATCACAATAGATCTCCACTGAGTCTTGAACAAAACCTAATTCTTCTGCAAAGCTCTTTAGCCATAATGCTTCATGAATCGCCTCTGATAAAGAAACATACTCAGCTTTTGTGGTTGAAAGAGTTATTACTTGTTGAAGCTGTGATCTCCAGCTTATAGTGTTTCCTCTTGCAGTGAATACTCTGTCATTTATCGATCTTCTTCTATCTAAATCACCACCATAATCTGCATCACATTATCCCTTTATGTCGAAGTCACCCTTTTTCTTGAACCTTAAGCATGTCTGTACTGATCCTCTGATATATCTGAATACCCACTTAACTGCTTGCCAATGCTCAAGAACTGGATTGCTCAAAAACCTGCTGATCAAACCAACTGAGTATGCCAAGTCTGGTCATGTACCAACCATCGCAAACATTATACTTCCAACTGTACTCTGATAAGGAACCCTTTCCATTGACTTAGCTTGTTCTTCTGCTTCTTGTACCGTTGCAAATCTCTAGTTGAAATGAGCACCCATTGAAGTAGCTACTGGCTTACACTGATCCATATTGAAGTTACTGAGAACCCTTTCAAGATAACCTTCTTGAGATATGCTTAGAT
Organism: Arabis alpina; assembly: GCA_900128785.1. Classification (NCBI taxonomy): domain Eukaryota; kingdom Viridiplantae; phylum Streptophyta; class Magnoliopsida; order Brassicales; family Brassicaceae; genus Arabis; species Arabis alpina. Next base: position 9,203,858 of record LT669793.1, on the reverse strand, counting down.
TCCCTGTTGTCCTGTCTCTACAGATTTCCATTCCAAGAATCTTATTAGCATCACCCAAGTTTTTCATCTCAAATTCTGAACTCAACACTAGCTTTAGTCTCCTGATTTCTTCTTTGTCAGTAGATGCTATCAAGATGTCATCCACGTATAACAGTAGGTAGATGTATGTACCATTCTTCAAGACTTTGAAGTACACACAGCTATCTTTCTCACTCCTTTGATAATCATTTTGAATCATGAAATCATTAAACCTCTTGTTCCATTGTCTTGGAGCCTGTTTTAACCCGTAGAGTGATTTCTTTAACAAACATACTCTGTCTGGATACTTGGTGTCTGCAAAGCCCTCTGGCTGCTCCATTAGAATGTATTCATCCATGTCCCATGGAGAAAAGCTGTCTTCACATCCATCTGTTGAAGCTCCATGTCGAAGTGAACCACCGCTGAAAGAATGTATATAATTGATTAATGTTTTACCACTGGTGCAAATACTTCCTGATGGTTTATCCCTTCCTTCTAAGAGAATACTTTGGCAACTAGTCTCGCTTTATATCTTGGATCTTCTACACCTGCTATACCAGCTTTTCTCTTAAAGACCCATTTGCATCCAATTGCTCTCTGATCAGAAGGTCTTTCAACAAGAATCCAAGTTCCATTTTTCCATAATGATTCCATTTCTTCTACGCTTGCTTCAGTCCATTTGTCACTATCTGGATCCTCCATTGCCTCTTGATAGCTCTTTGGTTCTGAACTACCTGCATATTCAGTAACAAAACACATACAACCTGCAAAATACTTTTCCATATCATCGTCTCCATATACCTCATAGTCCTCAATATATTTTGGCTGTTGTTTCTTCCTTTTTGGCCTATCTTCTTCATCTTAATGACTGTCTTGAACTTCTTGGTTGTTTAGTGTTTTACTGGCCTTAGACCCTTTGGTTCTCCACCTTCAGATGTACTCACCGGCTAATCCTGTAAACCTGTAAATTCAAAACTCACAGGTTTGTTAGTATTAAGTTTAGATTTACCTGGCAGAAGCTCTTCTTTTGCATCTTTGAACATTTTGTCCTCTTTAAAGACCACGCTTCTGCTGTTGACAAACTTATTTTCCAGTGGAAACCAAACTCTGTATCCTTTTACCCTTTTTAGATAACCTGTGAAGACACCTTTCTTTGCTCGAGGATCCATCTTACTTTCAACTGAGTGGACATACACCAAACACCCAAATCTTTTCAAACCCTCAAGAGAAGGCATTACCAAAGTCCACAGCTCTTCTGGAATGTTGAAGTTAATCACTGATGAAGGAGATCTGTTGAGCAAGTAAACTGCAGTAGCAGCTGCTTCAGTCCAAAAACTTTTGTCCAAGCCACTCTCACTGAGCATGCTCCTCACCTTATTCATAATTGTCCTGTTGAGTCTTTCTACAACCCCATTCTGTTGAGGCGTATATGTACATGTCATGTGTCTAACTATACCTTCATCTTTGCATAACCTATCAAAGTACTGATTTCAAAACTCAAGTCCATTATCTGTTCTCAACTTCTTTACCTTTCTTTCAGTTTGAGTTTCAACCATCTTTTTCCAATCAACGAAATGCCTCAATGCTTCATCTTTGTGCTTCATGAAATAGATCCAAACTTTCCTAGTAAATTCATCTGTGAACGAGATGAAATACTGACTGTTACTCAGACTCATTGGAACATTTGGTGATCCCCAAAGGTCTGAGTGAACATAGTCTAATCTCTCCTTAATTATATGCTGAGCAGACCCAAAGTTAACCCTGTGTGTCTTTCCAAAAACACAATCTTCACAGAATTCTACACTGGTTACCTTACTGTCTTTGAAGCAACATTTCTTTGCTAGAACTTCGAAGCCCGTTTACCTATGTGTCCCATACAGCTGTGCCACAACTGAGACTGATCTTCTGTACACTGAACCTTTTCTGACACTGAAGCTTCACCACTATGACATACTGCAATTCTCGCTTTTCCCTGAAGAACATACAAGGATTCCCTTTTGTGACCAGTCATGAATACCTTAGAATCTTTCAAGACTGTCATTACTCCATGTCCACCTCCACACTCACATCCTTTTATATCCAATATTCCTATGGATATTAGATTTCTTGATATGTCTGGCATATACCTAACATCATGCAGAACGAATGTGGTTCCATCAAAGTTTTCAAATCTAACTGATCCAATACCTTTAACCTCAGACATGGTATTGTTTGCCATTTTAACTCTTCCTCTCGGTACACTCTTGAACTCTGAAACACCCGCATCCGGACACTACGTCCGGACTCGGACGCTCCCAACCAGATCCCGTAGGATTTCCGTGTTACTTAGTCAAATTTTAGGCCCATTCTTTAAACAAGTTCTTTTTGAGGTTCGATTATATGATTCCGCCTAATCTATCCAAGAACTTTAGAAAGAAGATAGATATAAGCAACAAACAAAATCTTTATTAATTACTATCATAAGATTCGATAACATTGAAGGTTTGCATTATGCTATTACAACATATATCGATCCTAAGTAATTCCGGACTAACGCCACCCATCGATCCGGCCACGAGTCTTCACGCGACTAAGTATGAACCTTCCCACGATCACCATCGTTTCCTGAAATAAAAAAACATAAGTAACCCATCGCTCGCTTAAGCAATCGGATCAATGCATATGCCGAGATGCCTATATCATGCGGTCTAATGACCTAGACGAATCTAAGACTTGGCGCCGAGGTTCACCGCATCCGGTTGGGTCGAGTCACCGAATCCGTTAAGATCCCCAAGCGACTCGCCTTACCACGGATCATCCTCAAGCCTAAGTCCGAATCCGACCCAAGACTAAGCCGATCTATGATATCATCGAGTCTATCTTAAGAGAGCCTTTTCCCGAGCGAGACTTGCCCGGATCACCGGTGGTCTCGACTCCGAACATCAAGCCAAAGATCCGCACCAACCTTAGCAACACGTACCGAAGGGGTGCTCTACCGCGTCTCCTCTTCTAGCGACTAGATATCCAGGTGAGATCTCTCCCGAATGACCGCCGATCCTTAGTCTTTGTAAGTTTTCTCAGTGAACCTTCTGCCTTGATGATTCTCTCGGTGTTTCTCTCGATGTCTCTCTCTTTCGAGTTCTTCCTTAGAGTTTTCTGGGAATTTTCCCTTGTTATGTGTGTTCCTCCAAAAACTGACCCCAAGGCCTTCTTTTATAGGTGATGATTGAATGGCAGTTACCGTAAGGCAACCGTTCGGCCAGAACCAGCGAATGGGTGCGAGTGGATCTTTGAAACCTTTCGGCCTTAACCGCTCAACTGCCCATAACCGCTCAACTGCCTTTAACCGCTCAATCAACCAGTTAGCTAACTCGGCTGTCGAACACTCCTTTCAGCTAAGTTGAGCTACCCGGCAGCTGGTCCAGCTGAGTTGATCTTCCCGGCAGCTAGTCCAGCTTCCCGGCAACTACTCCAGCTGACCCAGCTCGCTATTCCAGCTCATTTCTTCCTTATTCCGACTAAGTCTTCCCAAAAACTAGACTTAGTCCTTTCATGGACCATTGGCCGAACTTTCTTAGGATTTTCCCCGAAGCCTTGCCCTACTTCCGACCATGGTTCGATCTCCGCGAGCTTATCGCGGATCGGGGACGTTACAAGCTCAATAAAGCACTCTTTCTTTGATGTCATATGGAATGAGCAAGCAATATCTAAAATCCGTTCATCACGGTTAATCTCAGCCATCGACAAGTTCACTTCTGCAACTAGTAAACCTACTAGATCCTTAGCATCGTCTCTAATCTCCTTTACCACCGAAGCTTCTCATCTTTCTTGTGACTGACCCCTATTCTTAATCCTTTCCAACCATTTGTAGCACTGTTTCTTGAAGTGTCCTTCCTTGCCACATATCCAACACATTCTTTTACCATCCTTGGACTGGATCTTGATCTCTGCTTGGATTTTCCATATTGAGATCCTCTAGTTTATGTTCTTCCTCTAACAAAGTGACCTTCACCATCACTTCGGTAGTTGGCTGATTATTTGAACTCTATTTCTTTAGACTTGACTACACTAGCTAGCTCTTCTAGCTTAAATCGTATCTCTCCCATACTTGAGAGTTTCCTTTAGCTGCTCATATCTTGATGGTAAAGCATTTAGAAGTAAGATAGCTTGTACCTCCTCTGGAATTTCAATACTTAGATTGCTAAGATTTGCAATCAACCTCAAGAAATCATCAATGTTCTGATCTATTGTCTTTGATTCTTGCATCTTGAAGGAATACACCTTGTGTTGAGCATGAACTCGATTTGGCAAAGTTCTTGCCATATACAATCGTTCAAGAGTTTCAAGTGTATCTGCAATAGCTACACACTTGTCTAGTTTACGAAGAACGTGATCTCCAACATTAAGAAAGATCAGATTCATCGCTCGCTCACATCTATCTATTTGCTTAGATTCCTCTAGAATCCTCTTCTTCTTTACCTCAGGATCCTTCGCTTCAGCTACTTGGTCAACAACGGACTCCACCTTGACCAAAATATCTTTCAGACCTTGTACAGTTAGATTTGCAAGCATACGCTTCTTCCAGAGAGTATAATCTCCAGATCCGTCAAACTTATTAACCTCGATCTTGATTCCTGTCATCGCAACCTCCGATTCTTCTCCAATCTACTCTCTGATTCACCTAGCTCGGTGAACGTGGCTCTGATACCACTTTGTACGATTTTTGGCTTGAAATCGAACTAGTTTTGAGCTTGAAACTAACTTGAATCGAAATCTAAGCTAAGCAAGAAAGTTAAGAACACACAACACTCAAGCCTCGGGGTTTAATGCCTCCCCTTTAACTCACCGGTGATCGAATCACTGGAGAACTCACTATCTCGACGTAACTCGCCGGAAAAATCAGTTACAACAATCTTCTCTCTCTCACTCGTTTCTGTTACAATGAATGAACAAGATAAGAGACGAAGAAGAAAGTCAACAAGGCTTTATCATTCAACAGCCTTGGTACGTGTGACTCGCACGTGCGTGAGTCCTTCTCTGTTTGAAACCTTCTATTTGATTTAGATGGTCTCAAACACTTAGCCAATTTCTCCTTTCTTCTTCTGGCTTCCACGATCCAGCGGCTAGTTCCACAGCATCGATCCTAAACTAAGCTCATCTCATCTCTTAAAGATCCCATTCTTTCGAAATCTCAAAACTTGGAAACTGAAATCTCGCTGTTCACATTCCACTAATTCTGTTTTCCTTAATATATTCACTAATAATCATCTCAATCTTTATAACTTCAAATTTTCTTAAATCTTTGAAGTCGTCGTTTTCTAGTATTTTGCAGAGAGATTTTAGTTTATTTAATTTTATCCGTCAATTAAAAAAATCTATTTATTTAGCCTATTAAGCCATGTCATATTTTTTTGAAGACATGTCATCATTCAAAGTCATCATTTTTAACCAAATCATCATTTTTACTTGGCTTTTAATAGGAAGAAGATTAAAAAATCAATTTGTTTTTTCTGGTTAAAATATGCTTTCATAGTTTTACCGCAAAAAATCTGGTACCGTGATTTAATCACCAACTTTTGTTTTTGCACGATTCCGTCCAAATGTGGTTAAACAATAATTTGCCAAAAGTATGATTGTACCCTTTTTTTTATCAATCATACATGCATTTTTCAAAAAGATGCTTTGTTTTTGTTTCTTTTTTTTTTTGGTCGAAAAAGGCTTTTAAATTAAAACTTAATAGTGATGGGTCTAGTAAAAGCACGGCCCAAGTACAAAGTGTTTTTGGCAATCAGATCAGATTCACCATTGAGAGTGCGAGAGATGAAATTGAAAGAGATGATTCCTATCTCTCTTGAGATTGAGATGATATCCTGTAAAACCCCATAGATTTCCATATGATTCCCTCCATTGTTGATGAGGGAGATCAATTGCTTCAAGTCCGACGAGATGCTTAGTTTTTGGAGTTTCCGGAGCTTTAATCGGGTCAAAGCTTCCCGCATCGAGAGAGCCTCTGCCATCAGTGGGTTTGAGACGTGGTCCACCAAGGCCGATCCCTGAAGAATAGTCTTGTTGTTGTGATCCTTCACTATCCACCCCAATCCAGCCTCCTTCGTATCCACTCGCCAAGTTGCGTCCGTGTAGCATACAACCCTAGCCTTCGCTCGCTCTGTCTGACTTTTGATTGGTTTGATCTTCGTAGCTAGTAGAGAGGTTTGCGCCTCGATCCACTCTCTTGCATCCGTAATAGCTTTGTTTATGGTCTCCGTTTCCGTGAAAATCCGATTGTTAAAGACCTTGTTATTCCTAGCAGTCCAGATGGTCCATAGCATCCAAGGCATGAGCGGACCTGTGGCGATTCCAGTAGGAGGAAGACAGGTGAGCTGCTTGGCGATGGTAAGTCCCGTTGTGATCTCACTTATTCCCATTGGTAAAAAAGGTTCTGCGTGAGGAGCTAAATCTCAAACTCTTTGTGCGTAGTTACAGTGGAAGAGTAGGTGCAATAGGGTCTCTAGTTCTCCACAATGTACACATGTTGGATTGGTGTCAATTCCCCGGCGGTTGAGTTGTTCCCTAACTGCTAATGCCCCATGGACGCATTTCCAGATGAATAGTTTAATCGTTGGCGCTGTGTTCAGGTTCCATATGGAGGAGTTCCAGTTGAAGTTGTGAGGATTCGTAGCCAGTGATTGTGTTTCCTTGTACTTTGCAAAGTGGTAGCCAGACTTTGCAGTGTATATCCTAGAGGGATTGCCAAGCCAGACAAAGCTATCATCAGCTCTTGTTGCGCTTGGTTTCAGAAGGAGAATGTCATATTTGTTAGCAGGTAGGAGCAGCTCTATCATCTCTTGATCCCATCCTTTTGACTCAGGTAAGAGTAGCTCACTAACCATTCTTTCTGTGTCTTTTTCATTTGGAGGTCCCATTGGGAAGGTTGGTTCATTCAAAGTAATCCAGGGGTCCTTCTAGATCCTGGTAGACTGGCCATTCCCAATGACTCTGCCCAAGTTTTGCCTTAGAAGGTCTTTTCCTATCATGATGCTCCTCCATCCATGGGAGGCCGAGTTTGGTGTATAGTTTCCAAGAAGCTTTGATGTTTGCAATACTTACCAACCAGGATCTTGGCTAGTAGGCATTCCGGGTTAGTGATAATTCTCCAGCTAATCTTAGCTAGCAATGCATCATTAAAGCATTGAATATCTCTGAACCCTAGGCCACCATCTTTTTTACTCCTAGTTAGTTTATCCCAAGCAACCCAGCACATACCCTTTTTTCCATACTCTGATCCCACCAAAACCTTGTGAGAGCAGACTTGATTCTTTTGCAGAGCCCCTCACGGATTTTGAAACATGACATAGTGTAGGTGGGCATGGAGGAGAGAATTGACTTGAGCAACACCATTTTTCCTGCTGGGGAGAGGAACTTTGAGGACCAGCTCACTGCTCTTTGTCTGATCCGGTCAACAATCAGGCTGAATAAATCTTTCTTCTTGCGCCCAAAGTGTTCTGGTAATCCCACATACTTTCCAACTCCGCCTTCCTTGTGAACAGATAAGCCACTTTTAAAACTCTCTCTTATTTCCTGTGGTGTTTTTGATGAGAAAGTGATCGCTGATTTGTTATAATTGATTTGTTGGCCTGAAGCAGATTCATACTCTTTTAGTATCCTGTTAAGTGTTTGACAGTTTGACTCATTTGTTCTACAGAAGAACATGGTGTCATCGGCGAATACTAGATGGTTGATTGGAGGGCTTCCTTTTGCGACTCTTATACCAGGTAAGCTCCCATCAGCTTGAGCTCTTCTGCATAGTCCTGAAAGGATCTCGCTACAGAGGATGAACAGATATGGTGAAAGGGGATCACCTTGTCTAATTCCTCTTGTAGGATATATGGTTCCTTTAGATGATCCATTCAGTAGGAACGAATAAGATACAGTGGAGATGCATTGTATAATCCATTGTATCCACTTCTTGTGGAAGCCAAATCTTTCTAGCACTGATTCTATGAAATCCCAATCCAATCTATCATAAGCCTTGCTCATATCTGTCTTTACTGCCATTGAGCATCTTTTCGTTGCTGTAGATGTCTTGAGGAAATGGAGTACCTCATGCGTGATAAGGACGTTATCAGTTATTGATCTGGCTTTCACAAAAGTAGACTGATTTTTCGATATAATATCCTTGAGGACAGGCTGTAGTCTCTTTGTGAGGATCTTGGAGATGACTTTATAGTACACACTACAAATAGCTATAGGTCTGTAGTCTGGTAGAGTCTTTGGATTAGTTAGTTTGGGAATGAGCCTGATATGTGTCTTGTTTGTTGTTTCCTGCAGGGTACCAGACCTGAAGAAACCTTGGATCTCCTTGATCAAAGCAGGTCCTACTATGGGCCAATTCGCTTGGAAGAAGCCTGCACTGAAGCCATAAGGGCCAGGGGCCTTGTCCGCGTGGATTGAGAAGACATCATTCTTTATTTCTCTGGCTGTAGGATCCTTTATCAGCTTATGGTTGGTTTCCTCTGATATAGAGTTTTCAATAGCTTTTACAACTGTTTCAGTCCTATTTCCAGGTATGGTGGTGAATAAGTTCTGAAAGAAATTCTGTATCACTTCAGTGATTTTATCTTCTTCATAACAGACCTCTCCCTCTGAGTTTTCGATTACTGTAATCTTATTAAGTACTCTTCTTGCTTTTGTAGTGGCGTGGAAGTAACTTGAATTCTTGTCCCCTGAATTAAGCAAAAGTTGTCTGCTTCTCTGTCTCCAATAAGCTTCTTCAGCTTGGTAAGCTTGAGCTAGCTCTAGATTTATCTGTTGTATTAAGCTAGTAGGGGTTGAAGGATTTGCCATTGCTGTCTCCAGTTCTTCCTTCTTTTTGTTTATCATCTTTTGGCTATTTTTGTGTTTTTCCTTGTTCCACTTTATAATAGCTCTTCTGCAGCAGCTAACTCTCTGTTCAATGGTGTTGTTAGGTTTTGTATTCCAAGCCTCAGCCACCAGTCTTTTAATCTCCTGGTTATTTTGTAGGTTTCTATCAAACCTAAAAAAACCCTTAGTTTTCTGGATCTTGTTTGATAGATATGTCACCACAGGCCTGTGGTCTGACCCTTCAAATTTCAGGTATGAGCTTCTAGCTGTTGGGAATTGGTCAAACCAGGAGCAATTCGCCATAGATCTATCCAGCCTGCATAACACTGTATGTTTACCTCGTTTTCCTCTCCAGCTTAAGTAGTTCACTGTGTGCTGCAGGTAATACAGGTCACATTCGGAGAGTAGTGCTCTAAAGTCTCCAAAAGTTCCTTCAGCTCTAACTGATCCGCCCTGCTTTTCTGTGTTGTCCAAGATCTCATTGAAGTCTCCTGTTAGGAGCCAGGAGGAGCCTCTAGATGAGGATATCAGACTGATTTGTTCCCAAACTCTCTTCCTCTGTGACTGGTCAGGTTCACCATAGACAAAAGTTGTAAAGAAACTTCTTCCTCTGAACTTTATCCTTGTATCAATCAGGTTGTGATTTGAAAAGAGGACATCAATCTCAACCTCTTGTTTCCAGAGCAGGGCCAGTCCTCCACCTCTGCAGCCATGTGGGCTTACCACGAAGTGTGCATTGTAGGGAAGGGAGCTGAGTTCTTTCAGTACTGTTTCATCAGAGTTTTTCGTCTCTGAGAGGAACAAAATCTCAGGAGATAAATTTGAGTATATCCCCTTTATTCTCTGGAAAGTTGTGGGTTTCTCCAGCCCACAACAATTCCAGCTCACTATTTTGAAGGAACAGGAGTTCGTGGATTGTGAAAATCCACTTGGTCTGTGATTCCTCTTACTGCAGGTTGAGGATTAGTAGCATGTGGTTGAGCAACTGGTATATCCATCCCTGATTGAGAGTGGATGCCTGTCTGCCCAGTGCTAGGTGAGTTGCTTCTCTTTGTCTGATACTTTGTTGTTGGGGTGAATGCCCAGTATAGATAACAACAGGTCTAGTCTTTGCAGGGTAGAGGTTGATTGGAGGGTTTGTACCACTAGAGGATGCTATATTGGAGCCTATCATCTGAGGTAAATCCTGTGATGTATTCCGCTTTGTCTTAGCTTTATTTTTTGGAGATGCTCTAGTTTTTGGGACATGTGAAAGTGTAACATCCCAAACCGGAGAGGGGATTCTTTGGGAAAAATTTAGAGGGAAAACCAGAAACGCGGACCTTAAGAATGGTAACTAGGGCGCGCAGGACGGTCGAGAAAGCTAGAAATGGAAGGAGAGGAAGAGAGATGGGCCTTCGGCCCATGGAGTAAGGAGGTGGAGAAAAATAAGGAAAGTGGATATTCTCCTTAGGGTTTTCGGTGTAGTATAAATAGAGGGCTAGGGAGCTCATTATTTACACACACAAAAATACTTCTCTCCTCTCTAGAGCCAAAGATACACGCTTAAGAGAGAGAGAAGAGGAGCTCGAGAAGGAACTCGACACCCCACCTAAGGAGAAGCGGTATAAGGTAAGGCGCGATCCGTACCTAATACTCCCTTTCTATTCTCTTCCTTTTAGCTTTCATATGGTAGTCTTAGTAGTACGGGTTAGGATAGAGTAGTTAGTAGTATAGTAGTATAGTAGTAGTAGGTCGTGCACGGATAGATATCCGTCTACGACACCGGTAGTAGTAGCGTCCGTGTATGGATCGAGGATCCATACGTGGACCGGCTGGTTTTGGTAATGCATAGTGCTGGCATCGGTATGGCCTCGGGCTGCCTCGATGACAGCACGCCAGGGTACCGAAGGTAGGCCTCGGTGACGCCTCGAGAGGGCATCGGAGACGCCTCGACAAGGGCGCTGGTACGAGGTACCAGTGAGGCCTCTAGAGGGCACGATGACGCTTCGACAGGACCCGAATAACCTAAGGAAGTTGTGGCAGCGGTGACGCCTCGAGAGGGCATCGGAGATGCCTCGAGAGGGCATCGGAGACGCCTCGACAAGGGCACTGGTATGAGGTACCAGTGACGCCTCTAGAGGGCACGACGACACCTCGACAGGGCCCGGGCAGCTTAAGGTCGTGCCTCGAGGAGGTAACATAAGGAAGTAAGGCTGATCGATGATCAGGACAAGGGAGCCTCAGATTGTACCCCAAGGGACGTATCAATAAGCAATCGATACAGACGCTCAACGGTCCGATGGTGCCATAGTGGCTATCAGGTAGTATCAGCGGTTGGACCACGGGGACGCGTCGATAGGCCCTCAGGGAGGCCTACGATCGATCTACCACCGGCCATCGAGGATAACTGAGCTGTCCTCAAGGGCAGGCCACGATGTGGTCGCGGCCTGGCATCGGTAAGCCTCGTATAGGCATCGGTGTATCAGCACGATACCTTGCTAGTCCGCGATGAACAAACCGGTAATCATCGGTGAAGGCATCGATGATCGGAGAGAAAGCTAGACGGCCAGTGCCAACCACTGGGCCGCGAATCGGTAAGGCCTCGATAGAGATCGATGCGGCCTCGGTTTGAAATCACGCCTGGTAAGCAAAACGTGTTTGGCTTACCAACAGTGGCAGAGCATCCGGTCAGATCATGGCGATCTGGCTATGGAATCGTAGGTGAGACAGTGGATGAGCATGGCAAGGCTAACATAGCTTGCCAAGTGAATCGGCTATCACAATGGATCTTGGTGAGGGTGCACGGTGATGAGAGGTTCCGCCGTAAGACTCAACCTTGTATCTCGAGGAAACTTGGCTCGGCCTAAGCCGGCCCAAGAGTGACTCGTTGCTTGGCGGTCTGGAGACTGGTCGTGGCTGATCAGGCCTGGCTCCGACTCACACCGCATGTAATTTAGGAAAATGCATAGGCCGGCTATACTCTGAAAAGAGAGCCAGTGGGCCAAATGTGAGGATTAGCGTGGCAGACTGAAAGGTCTGATACTAACAGATCATTGAACCGCAAAATAGAGCTATGGTAGAATTACCGCCGCAAGGCCGTGAGGATACTCGATGGTTCGCTTGTTTGTTGGACTCGGCCGACCACTAGGGAATGCTGTAGGCCGGACAGGTAGTGGCCAGCCAACTCGATAGTTGTACGGCTACGCCTTAGTCAACCTGGTAGGAAGTCTACATGGTGTAGGCCAACAAGAGAAGCGCTAAGGGGGCTTAGCAAACTCGTACGGCCGCACACGACTCCAGGGTTAGAGTCAAGGCCGCGGAAATACTGAGGCCAGTGATGGGCAAGGCTGGACCGCGAGTCTTCCACAATTAACAGATAGTTTTATGTTTGTATTTCGGCAGGGACGGTCACCGTATGGCCATAGATGTGTCATGGGTAACGTATTGGGATAGCCATGCTTACCTGGGGCCGACCATACGGGGCAAAAGGTATTGTTTGAAATGCTTAGGCTATTGCTTGAGAATGTAGAGGTATAATGGACTAGGATTAAAACGAAGTAGATAGCTTGATTGTGAACCTTAGGATAGATTAGTTAAAAGCATGTTAAACCGGTAGGATAATAGGTTCACAATGCCACCATTTAAATATTGCATAGGGACGTATGTATGGGCATGCGTTCCGCCTTGTTTGTGTTTGGCCTGAAAGATGGCACGAAGACCCAGCGTCCAGTTGTTCGCTGGAAGAACCGGTGAGGAGTCAGTCGACGGGCTGACTAGGATTGCGGTACTAGGAGACGGTCAGGGAGCTGATAATCCCTAGTACCAACCGTAGGCATCTAGGAGAGAGTCGGGGCGCCGATGATCTCTAGATGCCACCCCGGATATTAGCGCCATGTGCTGCAAGGCAGCCTTGGTGTCTAGAGGTGTATTGGTAAGCAGATGCTTACCAAGAGGTTCGAGTGCCGAAGGAGCCGAGGGCTGGCTTAGAACTCGCCGTGATAGAATGCCTAGGGAGCCAGGAGCTGGCCTAGGGTTCACCGTAGTTGAGGTTGAGGATTAAGGTTTAGGTCGAGGTTGAGGTTGAGGTTGAGGTTGAGGTTGAGCTTGAGTTACAATTGACCCACGGTACAAGGGGTACCGTGTGGAGGTTGTAAAGGTTTAGGGTAGTCTAGGTAGTATTAGGTTGTGAGACAGAGTATACCGTCTTACTGAGTATTCAATACTCACCCCCTTACCAGTGCACAGGATAGGACATCCGGTCAGGTGGACCATAGGACGGCAAGGCAGGAAGGAGCAGCAGGCAATGGAGGAAGACTTTCCCAAGGCGTTGTGAATCTAGTACCCAGATGTTGTAACTTACCATACAATGTAATCGAGAAATTTTAGAGCAATGAAAATATCATTTTTGGCTAACACTTGGGTCTGCATTCATAATCCGAGATGCGGGTGTTACAGATTTGGTAGCAGAGCTCGGTTGTCACTCCAGTTCCGACCTGGAGAACAACTTTAAAAGATCTCGAGGGACTACTTGGGAAAAAGGGTTTCACTTCCTCTGCCTCCCCTGCCACCGCCTACGGCCATCATTGGTAAGTTAGGAATAGTAACCTTAGGATGTCCTTTTCAGATGACCACCAGAAGAAGGAACGCCGCAGTAGCCACGGGAGTAGGAAACCCACCAGCAACCGAGGAAGACGTGCCACTCACCCAGCCGACATCCCTTACGCCACCCGTCCCACCTACCCAGCAACCACCCCCTGAGTATCCGGTACCCCCTGTTCAGCCGGCACCACCCGCTAACCCTGTTCCGCCGGTAAACCCCGCACCCCCAGCACAACCCGATGCTCAGAACCCGCAGCCCAATCCAGCCGCGCCCGAAGAGCCCGGCGCGCCAGCCGTCGACCAAACCACGGTCAATGCAGCTCTGCTACACGGACTCCAGGAGTTACGGGCCCTTTTCGGGAATGTCATACAGCAGAGAGGACCGGGGAACCCAGCAAACCCACGTCCACCACCCCTGAACCCACCGGTAATAGATGTAGATGCACCAGCCATGGTCGACAGGCATCCCCTGGAAAGAATACCCACGTACTGGGAGATCCTCCGAGTTATGAGGGACATGGACACGGGGACGTTCCTCGGGAAAGATGCTAAGCCAGTCGAGGCAGACGCTTGGCTCAAGTTGCTGGAGAGGAATTTCGAATCCGCCCGATGCCCACTAGGGTACAAGAAGGATCTGGCAGTCAACTACCTGAAGGAAGATGCCCAACTATGGTGGGAGGGAGTGATCCAAGGCTGGGGCAATCCACAGTGCACCTGGGACGTGTTTAGGGAAGAGTTCGTTAAGAAGTACTTCCCCCAAGAATCCATTGACCACCTGGAAGGGGAATTCTTGGACCTACGTCAGAAGACCCGCATGGTGAGGGAGTACGAGGCAGAATTCAATCGCCTCCGCCGGTTCGCAGGTAGCAACCTGACCGCAGGACAGATCATCAAGAAGTTCCTTCGAGGATTGCGAGTGGAGATACGAACCCGGCTGGAGATCCTCACCTTTTCTACCATGACAGAGTTGGTAGAAAAGGCCGCCATGGTAGAGCTCGGAGTGGAGGAAGAGAGTAAGCAACACCGCTCCATCACTAGGACCAGGGAAAGCGATAGCGGGAAGCGGAAAATAGACGATAGGGCAGGAGGACGAAACGTGGGCTGCCCTAAGTGCGGGAAACCTCACGCAGGTCCTTGTAAGCCTAGGTGTGCCCGTTGTGGGGAGGTTGGCCACAGGACCATAGCATGCCCACAACCACCAGGGACAGGTGTAGGTTGTTTCCGCTGTGGACGCACGGGCCACTACGCAAGAGACTGCCCTGAACCGGCGAACGCAAACCCAACCGGGCAACAGGCACTCCCACCCCCACCAAGACGACAAGATGTGTATCCGCGGCTGCATGTGTTAGGAGAACACCGGGAGAAGGAACCATAAGAGCCCCACCGGCCACCCTAAAATGGACACCCATACCTTAGCCACATTGCCGTTCAGCCTTTCAATTACTGCTCTTTTGTTTTCTTTTTCCCTCTAAAATTCCGGATTTCTTCGTTTTTGTAAACTTTTGGGTGGCATTCTTAATAAAATGGTGTTTGGTTCATCATGCCTTCTTACCCAAACCTTCCTCGGCTTGATACCAGCACTGTTCCGCCTACCCATTCCCTTGCCAAACCAGTCAGCAGCTTAAACCCCCGCTTGGGATCCGAGGACGGCTCCATTTCAAGGGGGGAGAATTTGTAACATCCCAGAACCAAGCTTGAGCAACCCGGGGTACGTAGGAGGAAAGGAAAGCCATCAGAGGTTCAGCGGAAGGATGGTGGTCACGAAAAGGCATCGGTAAGTCTTAGTTTAGGTCGGGCACAGGGTAGGTTAGGATTAGGTTAGGATTAGGTTAGGTCGGGTATTGGATAAGGCGTTAGCGAAATGGAAAATCAGCGGAGGACCTGTTAAGCAGTAACGCAAAAAATAAAGGCAAAAAGGAGAAAAAGGTGAAACGTGGAGAAGAAGGGAAGGAAATGGGCTTTCGGCCCATGTAGTAAGGAGGTGGAGAAAAATAAGGAAAGTGGATATTCTCCTTAGGATTTTCGGTGTAGTATAAATAGAGAGCTAGGGAGCTCATTATTTACACACACAAAAATATTTCTCTCCTCTCTAGAGCCAAAGATACACGCTTAAGAGGGAGAGAAAATGAGGAGCTCGAGAAGGAACTCGGCACCCCACCTAAGGAGCAGCGGTATAAGGTAAGGCGCGATCCGTACCTAATACTCCATTTTCTATTCTTCTCCTTTATAGCTTTCCATACGGTAGTCTTTGTAGTTCGGGTAGGGTAGATTAGAGTAGTAGTAGTAGTAGTAGTAGCTTGGCACGGATGGTGATCCGTGCCTAGCACCGGTAGCTTCCGTGTGCGGATCGAGGATCCGTACATGGACCGGCAGCATTGGTACGCCTAGTGTTGGCATCGGTATGGCCTCGGGGTGCCTCGATGACAACACGCCAGGGTACCAACGGTAGGCCTCGGTGACGCCTCGAGAGGGCATCGGAGACGCCTCGAGAGGGCATCGGAGACGCCTCGACAAAGGGCATCGGTACGAGGTACCGTTGACGCCTTTAGAGGGCACGATGACGCCTTGACAGAGCCCGGATAACCTAGAGGAACGTGCCTCGGGGAGGTACGTGAGGAAGTGAGGCTGATCGATGATCAGGACGAGAGAGCCTCGGATCATCCTCGATGGACGTATCGGTGAGTCCATCATCGGTACGGACACTCGACGATCCGACCGGGGCAAGAGTGGCTATCAGGTAGTATTCACGGTTGGACCATGGGGACGCGTCGATAGGCCCTCGGGGAGGCCTACGATCGATCTACCAATGGCCATCGAGGATAACTGAGCAGTCCGCAATGGCAGGCCGCGATATGGTCGCGGCCTGGTATCGGTAAGCCTCGTGTAGGCATCGGTGTATCGGTACGGTACCTTGTTCGTCCACGATGAATAAACCGGTAATCATCGGTGAAGGCATCGATGATCGGAGAGAAAGCTGGACGGCCAGTGCCAACCACTGAGCCGCGAATCGGTAAGGCCTCGATAGAGATCGATACGGCCTCGGTTCGGAATCACGCCTGGTAAGCAAAAGCGTGCTTGGCTTACCAACAGTGGCAGAGCATCCGGTCAGATCATGGCGATCTGGCTATGGACTCGTAGGTGAGACAGTAGAGGCGCATGGTAAGGCTACCATAGCTTGCTAAGTAACTCGGCTATCACAATGGATCTTGGTGAGGGTACACAGACCTCGGAACTCCGGTCGTGGGACTCAACCTTGTATCTCGAGGAAACTTGGCTCAGCCTAAGCTGGCCCAAGAGTGACTCGTTGTTTGGCGGACTGGAAACTAGTCATGACAGGATCATGTCTGGTTCCGACTCGCACCGCATGTAGTTTAGGAAGTAGATAATGCATAGGCCGGCTATACTCTGAAAAGAGAGCCAGTGGGCCAAATGTGAGGATTAGCGTGGCAGACTGAAAGGACTGATACTAACCGATCATTGAACCGCAAAATAGAGCTATGGTAGAATTACCGCCGCAAGGCCGTGAGGATACTCGATGGTTCGCTTATTTGTTGGACTCGGCAGACCACTAGGGAATGCTGTAGGCCGGACAGGTAGTGGCCGGCCAACTCGATAGTTGTACGGCTACGCCTTAGTTAACCTAGTAGGAAGTCTACACGGTGTAGGCCAACAAGAGAAGCGCTAAGGGGGCTTAGCAAACTCGTACGGCCGCACACGACTCCAGGGCTGATGCTTCTGAGAACAATAGAGGAAGAGTTTGATAGAGAAAAATCAGAACTAAAGGCTAGGGTTGATGCTTCGTTGTGGAAGCACTCATCTACCATGTACAAGCCTAGGTTTGTAATTCGAAATACTTGGAATCTATTGCGCATAGCACAACTAGTGATAGACATGCTATAAAGGATTTTGGTTTCAGTACGATATTCCAAAGTACTCTTTTCTCAGATGGCTTGGCATTCACAATAGGCTTGCAAGGGGCAATCGTACGAGGAGTTGGGCTATGAGGCAAAGTGTGGATTGTTGTCTTTGTCGAAATGCTGAAGAGACTGAGAATCATTTCTTTCAGTGTACCTTCTCCGGTATAATATGGAAGATGAATATGCAGAAACTCCTTGTTGCAGAGTTCACTTCGGATTGGAGTGTCTGCTCAACCAAAATATCTTAAATTCATGTTCCGTTACATCTTTCAATCAATTATATACTACGTATGGCGCGAAAGGAATCAACGAAGACATGGAGAATTAGCGCATACGTCACTCACACTTATCAAGCTAATTTATAAGAATGCATGACACCCTGTTAACTCTATCTGAGCCACTTGGGACCACGGTTATGGAGAAGCAATGGAGTTGTGGCTATGTACTCGTTAATAAGTTCCGCACAATGTTATGAATAGATTTTGAATTTTAACTAATTTTTCTAAAACAATATATAATTATTGTAAAAACGCATTGATTTGAATAATAATTTTACATTTAATTCAGAAAAAGGAACACGTATTTAAGATTGTTATCGAGTGATGGATCAATTGGGTTGGATTGTAATGGATTGATGGATTAAAATCTATTTGTTTTTTTCATTTTTACCCCATGTTATTTTTTTCGATAACCTCAAAGTTCAGGTCGAAACTTTAATTTTTGTGGGTCTAGAGTCATCCTTAAGTCTATTCTCTTTGATAATACCTCTCCTCCCAAGAGGGGACTAAATGTTGCTCTATATTTATTAGTTTTATCATCATAATATCATCATACACCATCCATCATCGTCGTCATCGTGCCATCAACTCAATATCATCATACCATTATTGATACTATAAACATACTATCAGAATGATCATGGCATTATCACCACCATAGAAACGTGACTATGCAATTTTCCTCAAACAAAACACTGAAACCGCAAGAGTTGTTGTAGCAAAGAGTATTATAGGTACTCGTTCAGGAAACAAACACAAATAACACGATAAGTGCACTTACAAGTTTCATTCACTAACTTCAATCATATCCTAACATGTTCACAAATCAACATATGATCTTATGAACCTCTCACTACCCCTTAGCCCATTTGATCAGGATCTCTTAAAAGACAACCCTAAATACTATTTGCTAAGAAACATGCTTTCAAATTGTGTTAACGTTTACCCACGTTTTTACACTCCTATTTATATACAATAAGAAAAGACGGCTAACCGTAGCCTTGATCACCAAGTGAAAATATATAAATTCTTCGAGAATATTCTCCCTTTCCTTATTCTTAGTCGAGAGGTAACGAAAGTCTTCAAACTCCTTGATCCTCTCCAAGGAACTCCTCTAGCCAACTACATATAATTGGCTTGTCTAAGTCAGCTTGACACGTCTAGTCCAGCCCATCTCTTTAAACCCATGTATTAAAACTCGACTTGATATGCTTTCATCACTTCTTGAAGTCGCAACTGCTTGAACTCAGCTGCATCTTCAAACACAATTACACATCTTAGTTTTTTTTCTCTATAGAAACAACAAGATTCTACAGTTAGTTCTCTAAAAAAAGTTAGTCACATTCTGCCAAAAACATGAATATACAACCAAAAGCATGTTTCTGCAATTTTGTTTCGCCTATTACACAATAGCTTGCCAAAGATCCAACAATTTTCCAACAAAACAGTTTATGTTTTTCTCTTTAAAAACATTACGGAGTTGCACAACAAAAATTTGATTAAATTTTCTTTTATAAAACGGCAGTGTGAATTTTTTTTGTCAATAACGCGATTCCTCAATTTTCGGTCAAAACATGGTTATACAATTTTCTCACAACATACACGATTACGCAATTTTTTTGTAATTTCTGCCAAAAACCATGATTTGATAAAATTTTGTTCCTACTGTTGTCAAAAACGCAATTATGTAATTTTCCTACCAAACCTATACTTGATTTATCTTTCAAATACACAATTCCTCCTGTCAAGAAATCATTTAGCGATTTGCATAACTAATATGTTTGAATCGACCCATACTCCACTTAACTCTTCACCCATTTAAAATTATGGCCTTGTGCGGTGGTTCAAGTTTTGTAACAATTTTTCTCTGAAAACGCGACTTAACAAATTCATGTAAATTTTAAACAAATTATTTTCCCTGATTTTTGGCGCGTGGACCAGAGAAGAAGTCAAGTTAACTTGTTTTCCGTATATTCTTGGAAAGTTCGTCCATGTCGTCTTCTACGTACAACGTCGTCTTCTACGTACAACGAATGAAAAGTTCTTCCGTCGTCGTCTTCTATAATAGAGTTAAAAAAACCCTTCACACTATCACAAGTTGTTTGTTTCCCTTTGATAATTGATAAATTAGTAGGACACGTTAACCAAATACTTATTAATTTGTGTGGATGGTTTTAAGTTATAAACACCCAAGATTAGAGATATGGCCCAAGGCATCTTCACAAATACAAAGGATCAAACAAATAAAAGTCTTTTTTTTTGCCTCAATAGAAAACCTCTCACATGGCTTCTTCTTCCTCTTCTTCTTCCGTAGTTGTGACGCAACCTCAAGTGTTCATCAACTTCCGGGGAATAGATTTGCGCAATGACTTTGTCGACTCTCTCGCACATGAAATGAAAAAAGAAAAACTCAACGTCTTTACAGACGAGGACTTGGTGAGAGGCTTGGATCTACAAGAACTATTGGTGGAGATTGAAAAGTCAACGGTTGCGATAGTTATCTTCTCGAAGAATTACACTAATTCAGATTGGTGCTTGAAAGAGCTGGCCAGAATAAATGATTGTGTAGATAGAGGCACTCTTATGGCCATTCCGATCTTCTACAAAATAGAAACCTTAGTCGTCAAAGATCTCACAGGAGATTTTGGCGATGCTTTCAGGTCTCTTAAGGACAAACATGGACACGATCCAACAACCAAGAAATGGGAGAAAGCTATAGCATCTATTACGAGAAAGAGCGGCATGGAGTTGCAAGAACACGGGTTTTTCTTTCGTCTCATTCTCTCTCTCTTTGCTTTCTATAACCAAAATCTACACTTCCAGTACTTAATGATATTTGGTACTTTAAGAACACGGGTTTTTCTTTCGTCTCATTCTCTCTCTCTCTGTTTGTTCTTTGGTACTTTAAGAACAAACTACAAAATATGATATTTTTAGAAAATTTCTCAATGTTATATAGATATTTATTCCATTGTACAATATCCCTATTTAGGGAGGGGATTTTGCTAAAATTACGTACGTGTCTTCTCTATATTAACTCTCCCAAAAACAATTGTGACATACCAATCTTTTAGTATGACATATTAAAAAAATTCAAAAAAAAATCATAATTAGCCCATTAACCAAGTAATATAATCTAAATTTTCGTATTTAGCCCACCAACTAATTTAATACCTTACTAACTAATCAATCGAATTAAGTAGTGACAAGGCAAAAAAATTTCAAAAACTTTTCTAATTAGCCCATTAACTAACTAATCTAATCTAAATTTTGTATTTAGCCCCTAACTAGTTTAACACACTAACTAATCAAATTTAATTCAGTATAATGATACATAACACGTAAAATATTTTAATACAAGATAGTAATTAATATATAAAAAACGAAAATTCCATAATAATACACCAACTAATGTTTTTTTTAATTCACCAACTTTTTTGACTTCCATAAAAATACATCAATTAATTTATTTTTCCATTTTAGTACATCAACTTTGCAATTGTACACAGATAACAAAATAAAATTAAAACGGAAAATTTTAACACCGTTAACTTTTTAATTAATAATTTTATATTTAAATAAAAATTAATTTAATTTAAGAAAAATCCCTTAAAATTGCCCCAAAAAATATGAAATCCCATTAAAAATAAAAAAATACAAACAAATGTTAAATTTAATATTTTTTAACTTATGAAATATAGATTTTTTTTCAGTTTTTCGTATTAAAT
The DNA here is from genome assembly GCA_900128785.1 of Arabis alpina. NCBI lineage: Eukaryota > Viridiplantae > Streptophyta > Magnoliopsida > Brassicales > Brassicaceae > Arabis > Arabis alpina. The sequence continues at coordinate 9,182,495 of LT669793.1, read as the reverse complement.
TTAGTTGTTGGATTTTTCATAAAAGTTAACAGTGTTTATTTTAATGTAACTTTTTTTAATTAAAAAGTTAAGAGTGTTAAGTCTTCTGTTAAGTAACAATTTGAAAGTTAATGTATTAAAATGGAAACAAAAGTAGTTGATGTATTTTTATGGAAATAAAAAAAGTTCATGTATTAAAATGGTAATAGAAATTTAGGTTGTGTATTTTCCCTATAAAAAACAGAATTGTACAATAAAATTGTTTAAATTTATATGAACTTAAACAATTTGATATTGATATGAAGAGAAGATGGTTGATCTATTGATTATATTTTCTTCTGTGTCTTATGACAGTAAAATTCCGGATAGGATCTTCAGAGAAAAGGTGATTGTGGAGGTTAAGAAATCACTGGAATATATTAGAAAAAAGACAGATAAGGGAAGACAGACCGAAACAATTCAGAACATACAATCTGCAGCAGTTCAGATACGACAGTCAGAATCAATTCAGAACAAACAACCTGAAGCAGTTCAGGTACAACAACCGGTCGTAACTCCCCAGGGAAGCACGTTTAATGTAGGGCAACTCAAGATAAGCGGTTCGCATAATGCTAGACACTGGACCTTTGTGTCTATATCTGAGTCACCCAAGTAAGAGTTTTCTTAGGAGTTATATATATGCATTCTTTGAATTTTGTTTCTTTATTTATCCATGACTTGCTAGGGTATGTCAACGCGTTGCCTGGATTTAAAATTTAACATGGTATAATATAGAATAATTGTTAATTTATTGACTATTTATATATTCAATATTACAAAAATTTGGTGTTTATAGTAAATAACTATCTAGGTTCAGAGACTAAATATTTGTAGCAAATTATTGGATATATACAATGTTATTTGTAAAAAACAAATTAAGATAGAACATTGTTGAAATATCTTATGATAGAGTATATATTAAAAAGTATAGAACATCGTATATATTAAAAGGTATAGAACATTGTTCTTATATATATATATAGCTAATTAAGTGATGTATAAAATTTATGTTCACAATTTATAATTTTAGTGAAGTTAATATTAAAAATTAAACTATAATTTTAAAATATTTTATTTGAATTAATTTAAAATATATACAAATCTATCATATTATTGTAAGAAAAAGAATACATATTAGAATATGGTTTTATGTATTTTAAAAAATTATAAAGATAATTTGATATTAAATGTTTACTTTAAATTAAAATTGATATCACATTTTTTTAAAAAAAAATCAATACAAAATTCTAAATTGTAAAAGGGCAAATGTCATAATTAAGTAAAAATTAGATTCTAAGTATGAAAATGGAGATTAATTGGCAACACCAAAAGTGACATATGACAACTTGTTAAAGCTTTAACTTATATACAGTACTTTTGATTGAAAGGACGTGGATATATATATATATATATACATATATATATGTATATATATATGATTTATGAAAAAATTTCGTAATTTAAACATATTTGTAATGCATTATTTAGCCCTTAGCCATCTCTTAAATATTATTAGGAAGGTGATTCTTAAAAGAAAGCTTATATGTCATTTTTATATTTATCGTCACCAGAAATATTTGACATGTCACTCTTTTAATGTGGCATGGCAAAACTCTTTAATTATTATTCTTATTTAGCCTCTAATCAATATGATTTATGCAAATATAAGATTTCTATATTTAAAAAAAATTGAATTGATGTTACTAAAATTTAGGACTAAACACATTTTTAAAATGAAAAGAAAAACACGTAATCTTTTCTCATAAAAGTTAAGTGTATATACATTTAGATTAATGAAATATCCTTTATATATTATCTTGGAGAATATGCTTAATCTCCATGAAATTATAAAAATTAGGTAAGTATATTTTACATATTATGGAAGCTTCCTTTTCATAAAAGTTAGGTAAATAAATTTAAATTTAAATATATATAAAAGACTACTCAAGTTTATATATGCATTAATTATGTTAGTTTTTTTTTGTATTGTATATTTACCCTTTTAGTGTTTTCTATTTATATTATACTTCAATATATACTTCAATATATTATAATTTTTAGTTTAACTATACATCTACATATATAAATAATGAAATGGTAAAACTAAACTTCTAAACAAATATGTTATTAAAAAAAATATCAACAATAATGTCTATAAATTTCTAAAATTTTAATTTAAAAATATAATATAAATAATTAACCGCGTCACCTAGTTATATATTAGCTTAGGAGGGATTCATTGGATTATTAATTTTAATTGCTTTAAAAATTCTTGTTAACATTTGGGTGGCGCTTGGTAATGACTTAAATTTAGACTTTTGCTGTATGCTTTTGGCTGTAAAAGTTTTGGTTGTTAATGTTGTAACTTTAGGCTGTAGAGATTTTGGCTGTTAATAAAAGACTGTTTGGTAATATAATCTGTAGAATCTTTGACTGTTATTTTTATAAATACTTTTTTCACTTATTAGTAAATACTTATAAATAATTTTTTTGTAAAAAATATAAATGATAACATAAACCAAGAAAAAAATATCTAAAATAAAAAAATTTCATTTATTATAACAAAAAGCTTCATCAAGAAGTGGAACCAATTGAAACACATTTGGATGGAATTCTAGAGCTGATGAATCTTTCTTATAAATACATTATTGACGTTTCAAAAAATAATCCATATTAAATATGTCATAACATAAATAATATTTTAATTAAAAATACTAAAGTGTAATATACCTTTATACGATCATCCCACCATTCTGAGTCCATACCGATTTCTCCATCATCTTTGATGTATACTCATGTTTATTCATGTTGCAAAACCTTGATATTTTTATTCATTTGACAAAATTTTATTACTTTTATTCATTTTGCAAAAAGTTGTTATTTTCATTCACTTTTGTAAACTTTTGATATTTTATTCATTTATATAAAAATGGATCTCGAAAGAATAGAAAAAAACAGATAGTAATTAATAAATCAAAATCTTTTAGTTATAAATTATATGTAAGTCTATAAAGAGTTTTTTGATAATTTTGGGAAAAGAGAAAATAATAGATAAATCATTTTGTAATAGTTAAAGCTTGCATTAGGTGGGTTTAGAAAAAAAGAGAAAAACAAGAGGAAAAAATAAAAGACAAGCTTTTAAGACTTTAACGTTAATAAAACATTTAAATCATGTTTGGCAAAAAATAGTCTTTTAAATCTTTTAAATTTTTTAAAGGCTTAAAAGACTCTTGCCAAGCACCCCCTTGGTGTAGTGTTCCATCATTGACGGTAGAAAATCAATCATAAATCTGCATTCAAAATGTAAAACGACAACTAATTTGATACAAAAAAAGCGTAGAATGACAACTAATGAAAAACAGGGAGTATAGTATAAAAAAGGCTAGTTAACACATTAATTTTTCTTGTTTTTTGTTACATCAAAGCGACAAATCCGATCAAGATTTCATATGTTCAATCGTCACCGAGGTAAAGAAAGTGCTGCTGAATATTTCCAGAGGAATAAATGGAGAAAACGACCGGGATTTCTCGGTCGCTGGAAGGAAACTCACTATCACTACGTACACACCAAAGTAAGAGCATGTCTTATGTTCGTTGCTCCATCCATTTTGACAATTTCTGATATTTTGATGAATTATACGTAAAGTCATACCGACTCATACAGGTATGTTATCATGGCTTTCTACGTAAGTAGAGGGTGTAGAGCGATCGAATAGAATCCTAGCTCAATTTTTATTTCTTATATATAACATTTTGGGTCTAAATTTTATTACAAACTATTTTTCTACGTTTAATATAGGCTTAATTAAAAATTTAAACAAGGTGTTCCAACAGTTTGAGATGGCACTCATATGTAAGAATTAAGATGTAGTAGAATCGTCAAACGGTCGAATAGCAAAATCAATTATAAGTAATAGAATTTCCACAAAACAATAATAAAACGTCAAAAATTGTAGACTGTGACGTTTTATTTATATAAACTAGTATTATACCCGGTGCTACGCACCCGTAAGTTTACCTATAGTTACATTTGATTAATTATTTTCTATTTTGAAAGCAAATGCTATTTTTTGTTTTTCAATTTAAATTTTGAGTTTCCTATTTTGTGGGTTATTTACTTAATTACGTTAGATTTTTTTCTGATTTTTTGTTTTTCAAATTAAATTTTGAGTTTCCTATTTTTGTGGGTTATTAACTTAATTACGTTAGATTTTTTTTCTGAAAATAAAAAAATTCTGCTATATTTGCCACATGTCACACTCTTATTGATGAGGTGACTTGTGTTTTAGTAGTAAAGAATAGGTTAATATTTATTTCCATGTTTTGGATTTTATGCGCAGTGAGGGAGCCGTTGAAGTTCCGGTGCTAAACAACATGACTGAAAATTTACAGATGAGGCCATCGTACGAGGTGATAACATTTGCTTTTAGTTTTGGTTGTTTCTTTAATATGTTTATTGTTATATCATTATATGAAATTGACATGGAGATTTATATATCGACAGTTCAAATTTGAGGACCTCCATAGACCAAATGGTAACGTTTTCATTATCAACGCAAGGGATCTCTCAATCGAGTGGTCGGAGAATCCTAACCATTGGATGTGGCTCCCTCTACCGAACCAAGATCCAAAGTAAAACTTCGCTTAATTACATTATTTATTATAAAAATGTTTTTGAGAAATATTTTAAAATACCATAAAAAATTCTGTTTATTAAAATGTCACATTAGCATTTTTAAGTCTTTTTAAACTTTTAAAAAGTTTCATACAACTGATTTTATGGAGGTTCCTTATACACGTTTTAATTTGTGGATTTTTATTAAAACAAATTGTGGGGTTTTTTTGAAAATGCTCCATAATTTTTTCTTGGAAAAAAATAAAAATGATACTTTTAGAGAATACTATATCTAGTAATATTTTTATTTGTCGAGTACTATTTGTACTAATATTATGGTTATGCATGATTGTCTGGTATATACAATTTTTTTTAATTTGATTATAAGCAAGATCATTATCACGTAAATATATACCTTTTAAACATATTGTCAAAGAGGCATGTCTATTACTATAAAGACAATATTTTCAAGTGAAACAGTCGAAGCTGCGTTTTTGAGGAAAGCTAGTTGGCTAGACATAGCTGGAAGTTTCGACACACGGTATCTGACCCCGAGGACAAGGTACGAGGTGGTGTTCACGGTGAAGTTAGATTGCGCCACATTAGCGTGGGAGACACCAGTGAAGCTTAAGCTGGTCTTGCACAGTAATAAGAAGAAAACACTGGAGCGGAGTGTGGACATGGTAGAATACATGAGTAAACAATGGGTTGACATTCTGGTTGGCGAGTTCACTACATCATGGAAAAACATCGGGGACATCTCTTTTGCAATGTACGAACACCAGTGTCAACTGTGGAAATCAGGGCTCTTCGTCAAAGGTGTTGTAATTCGTCCCAAATACTAATATCATTTATAAGTATGGAGGACCTCTGTCTTTTTTTTCCTCATCCATCATTTTATATACCATCTGCATGTGTTGTGTGTCCTAAAATTATGAGACATATATATGATATATGAACATGTATTTAAGATCGTTTAATTGAACAGCATGTTGCGATCGTTTAATCGCAGAGCTGGATACTACATGTGAAATCTATTTATTAATTTGAGCCGACAATGGAGAAGAAAATAGTTCACATATTATTGTCACCATTTATTGTCAACATTTACCACAATAACGATTTCCACAAAAAATGTTTTGCTAAAATTTATGCCATCACCAATACTTTTACCGAATGTGAAATCGGTTCCATGCAAGAAAACCTGATCCTCCACTAACCGTTTTCTTCTCTCTCGCTCGAGATACTCAATGCCTCGTCAGGGCCGGTCCAACCAAATATGTGGTCCAAGGCAAAAAAAAATTTTAATAATTATTATTTATTTATTTTTTAAAATATTAACCTATAAAAATATAAATAGTTCATAAACTCATATATATTTTATTTTAATGGTCCAAAACACTTTTATTTATGGCCAAAAATATTTTTTGTATGTAGCCTAGATAACTTTTTTACAAAAATGTGGCTTATAAATTAGCTTAGATATAAAAAATGTGGCCCAAAAATTAACAAAAAAATTGGTGGCCCTAGGCCATTGCCTAGCATGCCTCCCCTCTGGGCTGGGCCTGTGCCTCGTAGCGAGGGAGAAGAAGATTAAAAGTTTAATTGTGGTAGAAGGCTTTGGTTTTAGTCAAGTGGCTAAAGTTCATTTATATATGTATTGAGGGAGATATGGACCGAAATGTATTCGACATTTGTATTCGTGCGAAGTAATCACGAGAGTCTTTTCCTTTGAGTACTAATAAAACAACTTCAGTTTTTGAATTAGTTCATTGTGATTTATGGGGACCATATCGCACAACGTCGATTTGTGGCTCAGTTACTTTCTTACCATCCTCGATGATTTTTCTCGAGCACTCTGGATTTATTTGCTTCCTAACAAAACTGAAACGGCATCTACTCTACGAAATTTTATAGCACTTGTTGAATGACAATTTACAACTAAAGTCAAGACAATTCGAAGTGACAATGGAACCGAATTCTTACCTCTAACTGGTTTCTTTCGCGAAAAAGGGATCATATACGAAACTTCATGCGTTGGTACTCTGGCAACAGAACGGTCGTGTTGAGCGGAAACATCGCCATATACTAAATATTGCTAGTGCTTTAAGATTCCAAGCTCATTTACCTGTGGAGTTTTGGAGCTATTGCATACTTACAACAGTGTATTTGATAAACCGAACTCCCTCAGCAATATTTAATGGTAAAACACCATTTGAGATGCTATATAATCGTCTTCCTCCTATGAATCATCTACGGGTATTGGGTTGTTATTGTTACGTTCATAACCAAAACCATGGAGGAGATAAGTTTGCCTCTCGGAGTAAGCGATCAATTTTTCTTGGTTATCCATTTGGGAAGAAGGGTTGGAAGGTGTATGACCTTGATAGTGGTGTGATTTATATATCTAGGGATGTTGTTTTCATTGAGACTGAGTTTCCTTTTGCTCTCGCCAGAAATACATCCCCATCGGCATCTTCTCCTTCCATGACTTCTTTCCCGTTTGTTGCAGACATGGATGATGATATTTTTGATTTTTTACCATCGGATCATAGAGATGACTCGTCTCCGTTTCCGTCTGATCATAGGGATGACTCGTCCCCGCTTACGTCTCGCTGCGACACGCCATTGATTGAGGAGTTATCGTCTTCGTGTTTGGTTCCAGAACAATCTTCCCCGTCCGATACGGTTCCTGAAACTCATTTGCCATTATCACCTGTTCCTAGCCTACCTTATGATCATGCAGACACAAGTTCTACCTCATTTTTACCATCACCTCAAGTCACACATTCTGAATCCACTGAGGTACCTTTTGGGAAAGGATGTCGTACAAAAGTTCCTTCCATCAAATTGCATGATTATGTTCTCCATACAATTCAAGATGGTTCAGATAGTTATTTTGTCGACTCTACTTGGTATCCGATTGATGCATACACTGATTGTTCCAATTTTTCCGATCACCATAGGGCCTTTCTTGCAGCAATAACGGGCGGTGTTATTCTTAAAACGTTTGCTGAAGCAGAAGCTGATGAGAATTGGCGCAATGCTATTGGTGGAGAAATGGATGCTTTAGACGAGAGTGGCACTTGGACGATCGAGACGTTACCTCCATGAAAGAAAGCTTTGGGTTGCAAATGGGTGTTTACATTAAAATATCGATCTGATGGAACGTTGGAGCGATATAAAGCTCGGCTTGTGGTTCTTGGTAATAATCAAATGGAAGGTTTGGATTATAATGAGACGTTTGCACCCGTGTGTAAGATGACTATGGTTAGATCCTTTTTAGAAGTTGCGGTTGCTCGGGATTGGGAGGTTCATCAAATGGACGTGCATAATGCATTTTTACATGGTGACTTAGACGAAGAAGTGAATATTCGGTTACCTCCAGGTTTCCGAACTGAGGATAAAACAAAAGTTTGTAGATTATGGAAATCGTTGTATGGACTTAAACAAGCTCCACGTTGTTGGTTCGAGAAGCTATATACGGCTCTTGCAGACTATGGATTCAAAAGATGTGTCAAAGATTTCTCTTCGTATACATTTGAGGAGGGTGATACACGTTTGAATATTTTGGTTTATGTTGATGATCTTATTATTAGTGGGAGTTCTTTGACGGTGATTAACGCATTTAAACTCTATCTGAGTACGTGTTTTCGTATGAAAGATCTTGAAGTTTTGAAATATTTTCTCGGTATTGAAGTGGCTCGAAGTCCGACTGGCATGTATTTATGTCAACGGAAGTATGCATTAGATATTATCACTGAAGCAGGTCTTCTTGGCTTTAAACCAGTTTCTCACCCAATTGAACAAAACCATCATTTGGCAGTGACAGGTCGGGATACTATTCCTAATCCTTCTCGTTACCGCAGGTTAGTCGGCCGACTAATCTATCTTGGCGTTACTCGACCCGAATTATCCTACGCTATTCATATTCTCTCTCAATTCATGCATGACCCAAAACCTGATCACTGGGAGGCTGCTCTACGGGTTGTTCGTTATTTGAAAGGAAATCCGGGACAAGGCATTCTCTTACGCGTTGATATGGATTTACGTCTTGCTGTGTGGTGTGACTCCGATTGGGCCGGTTGCCCGTTAACTCGGCATTCTTTAACGGCATGGTTTATACAATTAGGGGATTCTCCTATTTCTTGGAAGACCAGGAAACAAGATGTGGCTTCGCGGTCCTCGACCGAGGCTGAGTATCGTTCTATGACCGACACGGTAAGCGAAGTGCTTTGGTTGCGTGAAATTCTTGCAGCTCTTGGGGTTGATTGTTCGTACGCTATTCCTATATACTGTGATAACCTCTCGGCTATCAATCTTAGTAAGAATCCCGTCATTTATGAACGGACGAAACACATTGAGACCGATTGTCATTTCATCAGGGACGAGATTGTTCGTAGTGTCATCACTCCTATTCATGTCTCCACGACTAATCAACTCGCAGATATATTTACAAAAGCTCTCGGAGGTCGTGAGTTTGATGTCTTTAGGGGCAAGTTGGATATTTGTGATCTCCATACTCCAACTTAAGGGAGGGGTATTGAGGGAGATATGGACCGAAATGTAATTAGGAGATACTTATGATGTAGTTGGTAATTTCCATGTATGTAATTAGGTTAAACGGCTTATGTATATAAGACGATGTCTTAACATCTTGTTGAATAAGAAAACCTTTATACCAATTAGGTTTCTTGACAATATGCGTCTTGGCTTCCCCCACTAGAGTTCGATTTTTAAAATGGTCCAGTAAACTTCATTGGCAGAAAACGTTAATTACTTGGAAAATTGCATGATGAGTTTAATTTTGGAAAGACTCTCTGGAGAAGTACTTGAGACGTTCAGTTTAATCTATATCACTGGCGGAGCTGGCTTTATAGCATGGGGGGCAAGTGACCCACATGAATATTTTTAGTTAGTGTTATTGATTTTAAGTATTTTAGATTGACCCTAACCCAAAATAATAATTGACCCCTATTAAATTTTAGTTCATCTATAACCCAAGTAAAAGTGTAAGTATTTAAAAATAATAAGTCCAATACAATTCATTCAAACCATAATAAACTTTAAATAAGTCCAAATGAATTAAACCTATTTATCTATGTTAATTACATTACCTTTTCATTTTTGAAGATGCTCTTTTCAGTGAATATTGTGAAGATGGCCTTGCATAATCGTATTGGTGATACATTCTTAAGTGATTGTTTAGTTTGTTTTATCAAAAAAAAAAAATTCTTCACACGGTAACAACCGAAATGGTGATAAAAAGATTTCAAAGTAGAAGTGAACGTAGAGTACTCTTTAAGATGTTCATGTATAATGATTTTTTTCTAATGGAGTTTTTGCAAACAAATTTTTTTTATCTAACAGTTTATAATGATCCGGGTGAATTGTTTTCCTGGCTCCGCCACTGATCTATATGCAAGAATCTGGAGGGGTCTTTGACACTTTCAGTTATACTCCGTCCTATTTTAAATGATTTTTAAGGTTTTTACACACAAATTAAGAAACTATTTAATTGTTCTTTTTTTAATATAGAACATTAATTCCAAAATTATTCAACCAATGAGAAAATATTATGCAGAATTCAAACAACCAAAAACAACAAAAACACAATAAATCTTGCATAAAAAACTAAAAAAATTAATTAATTTGGGACAAAAATTGTTTTTTCAGAAGATCATCTAAAATGGGACGGGAGAATATAAATTATGAAAAGCTTTTGGGGGACTAGACTCGTGCAACCCATTAACGAGGCACCATATAATTTAGGTAATTTAAACTTAGACTGAGTTTTGTTTTATAATTCCAGTTATATCCAAATAGTAGGTGTTTTGTCACTTGACAAAAAAAAAGACAATAATAGTACGCGTTTCGGCTAGTGATAGAGTTAAAAGAACCATTCAATTACCACAAATTGTATTCCTTTGCTAATTGATAAATTAGTACAAGTTGACCAAGCTACTTATGAATTTAACTTGTAAAAACATTAGATTAGCGGTATGGTTCAAGGCATCGTGAGACACATAGAGGGTCAAAAACATAAATCTACCTAACTCACTTTTTGCCTCAATAAAAAAGCCCTCACATGGGTGCTTTCTCTTCTTCTTCTCCTCAAGTTTTCATCAATTTCCGAGGACAAGATGTGCGCAATGAATTCCTTGACTTTCTCGTAGATGAAATGAGAAAAGAACAACCCAACGTCTTTATAGCCAAGGACGAGGTGAGAGGCTTGGATCTAGAGGAACTATCCGTGAGGATTGAAGAGTCAAAGGTTGCGATAGTTATCTTTTCAAAGAATTTTACTAGTTCAAAGTGGTGCTTGAACGAGCTTGCCAGAATCAAGGATTGTGTGGATAGAGGCATTCTGATGGCAATTCCGACTTCTACAAAATAACACCCTCAATTGTCAGAGGTCTCAAAGGCGAGTTTGGCTTTGCTTTCAAGACTCTAAAGAAAAAAGAATTGACACCATCCAGTAACCGAGAAATTAATGGGAGAAAGCTATACTGTCTATTGCGCAAAAGCACGGAATGGAGTTGCGAGAACACGGGTTTGTCTTTCGTCTATTCTTTCTTCTTTTAATCTATAATTAGTTGAATTCGTAGGCAAATTAAATCTACACTATCATACCAAACTCCATTCCCATAATAGTTGAATCTGCATAAGAAAGAAAGAAACCACAGTAATTAAGTACACGCAAGGTCGAGGCAAATTAATAAAAACAATGTTTGACATTTTAGTTTTTTTTTATAATGAATTTGATATAAGAGTTCTTGCATCAATGATTTATAGTCCTATGAGCTTTATAAGCTTCTATATTTAAAAATTTGATAGAATCCATGTCTATGAATTTTTTTTGTCACGAACGCACTTATAAACCTATCGATTACAGAAGTACATGTGTATCCTTAAACCAATAAGGGATGGATGTGCTACTATAAGAAAAAATTGCGTTGCAGAGACGAGCATTCCTCGCGAGAAAGTCTGTTTTTTCATTCTTTTTTCTATGACAATACTTAAGAGTGAAGTCCGAAAAAAAACACGTAACTCCTGCAGTTCATCCAATTCCGATTTAACCCTGGGCCAGCTCATGTCTATGAATTCTAATAACAGAAAAAATATTAAATTTCACCACTATAAATTTGAAAAGAATAACTTATTACGTATGTTTCAAATTTGAAAAAAAAAGAAACCACTAATTAATTTTTTATTAAATAACACCCTATTACACCAATTCTACATCCTTTAAACAATTCTAGAAATACCACAAATTTTTTTGAAAGAGTTTCAAACTTTTCCGAAGTGGTCCACATTAGTTGTAGCAATTATATTTCATAAAACAAAATTTTGAACACTTTGATTTTTATTTTTTAGTTCCTTTTTAGAACTTTAAAAAATATATGGTATTTTAAGAAAACAAAACATAAAATATGATATTTATGTAAATTTCTCAACATTTTATATATTTATTCATTTTAATGCACATGAAGAGAAGGTAGTTGATCTTTTGATTTCTTCTCATTTGCGTCGTATGGCAATGACACGGCCGATAGAGTATTCATAGAAGAAATGATTAAGGAGGTTCAGAAATTGCTTAAATATATTGCAAAAAGGGCTGATCAGAGAGAACAACTCAAAATACTTCAGAACATACAATCAGAAGCTGTTCAAGTCATACGACAGCATGAAGCAGTTCAGATAATACGACAGCCTGAATCAGTTCAGAACAGACAACCTGAAGCCGTTCAGATCATACGACAGCCTGAAGCAGTTAATATACAACAGCGAAATGTAAATGACCAGGGTTTCATGTTCAATGTGAGGCAACTCAAGATACAAGATTCACATAATGCTAGACATTGGACCTATGTGTCTATATCCGAGTCACCCAAGTAAGTGTTTTCTTACGAGTTATAAGTAAGGAAATTAGCAAATATAAAATCTTTTGGTTTGAAGCTTACAATTGTCTTAATTTTTTTTCTCTTCCATGCGTGTTAGATTCTTAATTTCAGTTTCCAATGTTATTTATTTACCCAATTTACTTATATATATATATATATATATGTATATATACATAACATGCATTTTAATTTTTTTGGGAGGTATGCAAATTAAAGTGCAGCCACAAACCATGTCTTGATAATAATATACAATACAAGAAAAAACGATCATTTTTTACGGTACATATTCATCGACAAATGTTTTGACCGTTTTCAATGGATCTTTATATAATGCTAGACATTGGACCTATTTGTTTATATCCGAGTCACCCAAGTAAGTGTTTTCTTACAAGTTATATATAAGGAAGTTAGCAAATATAACATCTTTTGGTTTGAAGCGCACAATTGTCGTAATTTTTTCTCTCTTCCATGTATGTTATATTCTTCATTTTAACTTCCACTTCTATATATATATATATGAGATAATTACTAGAAAAACTTTTTTAGATGTATGGTTTACTCAAACAACTTTTAAATTTTGAGCTTTTAGTTTTTGAGCTAAAAAATGTTACAAAGACATTAAAAATACTTCAAATTCGTTTATTAACGGAAATGCCATTGAGAAGAAGAAAAAACAACATAAAAAAAAAGAAATAATAATCAGATTTCAACTCTTCATCTTCTTCTTTCTCTCTCCGGCGACTTCTCTCTCCGGCAACTCAAATCGCGACTTCTTCTCCGGCAACGAAATTCGTTGCTTTTAACGGTAAGATTTGAAACAAATCATGAGTTATCTTCCTCTCTATCATTCACGAGTGTCTTGAGTTCGGATTTATGAATTTCAATATGTTCTTCGTTCATAGGTTTTGAAATTCCGGCGAAAAAAGTTATGGCGAGTGTTGGGGTTTCGTTTTCGTGCGTTGTAGAGAGGTAATCTCTTGATTCTAATCGGTTTCGTTTGGGTATGTTGAACTTTTGTAAAATCAAGTTTTTGTCCAAATCTGAATTTTTTCCAGATCTGGATTGTTTTCCGATCTGGATTTTTTCCAGATCTGGATTTTTGTTTGATGGTAAACTTATTTTTTGTTTGATGGTAGACTTATTTTTTGTTTGATGCACTACAAGAATTTGTTCATATAGCTACATTTATTTGTGTGGCAATGACTTTGATTTTGTGGCAAAATCAAGTTGCTACAAATTTTGTTCCCTGACTATACGTTCGTTGCTATGTTGATTTGTAGCTAATTGTGGCAAATTAGCCACGAATGATCACAAAAAAAATGGTGTCACAAATGAATCATATAGCAACAAATGAATTTTTGTAGCAAATTTGTTACAACAATAGTTACGGCTATCTACAAAATATTTGTAGCTAATGTGTGGCATTTTATTAAAAAAAAACAAAAAAAAAATATTTTCTTTGTGATATATAATGAAATTATAAAACATTAGTGAAAACAAATTATTGGTTCTTTAGTATTGAAGCATCTTCTACGTGGTCATAAGCTTTTGCTTTAGCGATAGAAGAAAGCATTAAGCAATGGCCAACACCTTCCTGCTACTACACACTGATGGAAAAAAGCCAAAACAAGAACAATCATCAACAACAATGTATCAACAATATCCAGAGGTTGACCACCGGCAACTAGTTAAATCTAATTTTTACTCTTAAACTTTAGTCAAGAACAATTTTAGCTATGGAAACGCAGAGAGAATAAAATTTGAGATAGGTAACAAAAACTTTAGTGTTGTTTTCAGACGTACCGCTTCTCGCTCACATGCCTCAAGAAAGCTCGTTGAAGGTTTACTCCTTTGAGGTTGGGATTACTCACCTTTGCACCCTATACAAGATACATGTATGACCAAGTTAAGCTTCACTAAACACTCACTGAAGAACCATATATCACTTACTCATCAAGAAGGTTAACACATTAAGGCTGAATATAAGCTCAAATTGAGATATATCGTGAAATGTCAACAAAAGAATTGCTTACCTTCATACTGGCACCTTCTGAATTATCCCCTGCTATTTGTTGTAAGGTCTTCGATCTGATAGGTGAGAAAAAGAATCAAACATTATCACTGAATCACGATACCTTCTGGATATATGGGATTCAAATTGGATTAAACTTGGGAGGAAATCTAATTGATGTAGGCAACTCGAAATCTCTTTCATGATGAAAATGTGTTAGCTAAATTTCTAAACAGAGCACTGAAGGTAAATAAAACGAAAGAAACCAGAAGGATTATAGTCGAGAGATTACCAGATCTGTAGCGGCTGGAGAAAATTACAAGATTAGTGAAGAGGTGACGAGACGATTTGAACGGGATCTGAAGAAACAACAAGAAAAATTTAATGAATCAAGCTGAAATCGAAGCTTCTATAACAATAATTACACATAGAACAAAATTTTTGATCTTACATTAGTCAAGCGAATAAACCTTTGTCTTTATCGATTTATGCTAGTTCAACGAGCTGGATATCATTTCTGGTGGCAGTGAGATGGAGTAGTAGACAATAAAGGCGTCGGAAGATGGAGCCGGGAAGAACTTTCGATGGTGACGAGACCGATACATACCAGAAAAGAGTGTGTTACGGCAACGGCGGAGAAAGAAGAGGTGTTTAGGGTTTCTGAAGTTAAGGGGTGAAAAAGAGTCTTTGCAGTCTTTTGTGATAGACAAATGAGCCACGTGAATATAATTTGTGTTGGGCCCAAATATTTTTAACTCTTTTCAAAAATTAGCTCTGAATGAAACCAAAATTTTGGTCTGAACACTTAAAAAAAAATCTTAAGTGTAGATTTATTCTTTAGTGTTCGAGTATATATATATACAAATGGATTTGTAATTATGTATATTGTGGAAAAATACGGTTTTGGTTGGTAATATATATATATATATATATATATATATAATTACTAGATTAGGACCCGCATAATAGGTGGGTATTAGATATTAAAATTGATTATATACGTAATTATAACCCGTATAGTTATATCCTAAATGAAAATTCCGTTTGTTTATTTAGAAATTGTATTTTGTTAATGGTGAGTAAGAAAATTTAAAACTAATTCACATCATCCATATCAAAAAAAATATTTTTGTCAAAATTATTTATATGTTAATGTTGACAAATGTCAAAATTAGGACCCGCGTAATATGGAAGTATTATATATTGAAATTGATAACATATGTAGTTATACATATATATTCTATATTAAAATCTCGTTAATATAGTCATAATTCAGAAAATACATTTTGTTAACCGTGAATAAGAAAATTAAAAAGTACGTCAAATATTCAAAAAGGGAAATTAATTCATCTAAATGAATGATAAGATAATTGTGTTTTTTATTACATTAGCTAATTACAATTAGCTTCCCTAGACACATGAGAGATCCGAACTATCTAGTCTTTTGATAAAAACCAATGGCACAAATGTACTAATATAGCTAATTCATCCGCTAGACAATTATCATTTTCAATATCCAAATTTATTTTGTTCGACTACTTTCTCTTTTTACTTTGGTCTATAGATTTTGAAATTCTCTTTCTATCTCATGTTAAATTAGAAAAATTTGATAAAAATATCATACTTACTCTATTAATATATGATTGACTGCAAATATTTTATATGTTTTGCGTCTATCCATCATTTTCATCATTTGACATTATAACTTGTAAATATCAATATGATATATTTATCAAAATAAATAAAAAAGCAACACCAAACACCCTTAATATACACATGCATCTAAAATCATTATTTAACAAAATTTCACACGAAAATATGAATATTATCCTATCTCATTTTTACTCTTTATATTTTTCCTTTTTTTCTTTGACATATAAACTTTACATTTTCAGTCTTATAGTTTACAACTTTTTTAGTTGACACAAAAATAGCATTTATAAACGATAAAAAAAATTGTAATATATTACTATTCTATTTGTTTCTTTTTATATTACGTTTATAAAATATATATGTCAAGTTCTCATTAAATACATCCTCCTTTATATAATAAGATATCACTGATGTCATTAGTTTTTTCTCGTAAAAATTGGTACTCGCTAAATTTATTTTCTATTTTTTTTAATTTTAAATATCTTATGTTTTACCGTTTGTCTTTTTTCTTATTTTGAATTGAAATTTCTATTCTTTTTGCTATTTTCTCTTCTCTTTTTAGTCTATATTATTGCTCTTATTTTTTTATTGAAATTTCTATGTTTTTCTATTTTTTGTTCTTTTTTTAGTTTATATTATTACTATTTTTTTATTGTTCATGTTTCAAATTAACTTGTATTATTAAAAAATTTTTTTACTAAATTTAGATTATTAGAAATTTCCCTTTTTCTTTAGTTTTGGACTTTTAGAAAGTTTCCTTTTTATTCTTACTCAAATTATTTGATAATAATTTTCTTAGTTTTCCATTTTAATTTTTAATTTTTTAATTAATTTAAATTTTAACAGATGTCATGATCTAAATTAGCATTGACACATGTCATGATATCGTGAGTTACAATTTTGACAAACTCTCCTTTATATAATAAGATAAGATATACAATTCATATAATTGGTAATTTTTTTTTTTGGTGAAGGTAATTGGTAATTACACTAACATAAATCATTACAATAAATCTAATTAATTTTTTGAACCTTGAACTTTGATTTTGCCACAAGTTTACCACATTTTTTTTGTAACAAACGTAGCTACGACACTTTATCCGTACTTAACTTGTAACTTTTTGCGACTATACATATTGTAGCAATTTTTTTCACGAGATTTGTAACAAGTTGAAGCAATATAGCTACAATTACAAATTTGTTGCTATTTTGTCACAAATTAGCTACTAGAAGCAACGATTTTGCTACAAATTGTTAGACTACCAGATTTGTAACAAATTTGTGTCGAATTGTAACTAAATTTTGCTACAAATTGTTCTCGTAACAAAAATTGTAACTATGTTCATCTTTTCTTGTAGTGATGGTAGACTTATTTTCTGTTTGATGGTAGACTTATTTTTGTTTGATGGTAGACTTATTTTCTGTTTGATGGTAGACTTATTTTTTGTTTGATGGTAGACTTATTTTCTGTTTGATGGTAGACTTATTTTTGTTCGATGGTAGACTTATTTTCTGTTTGATGGTAGACTTATTTTTGTTCGATGGTAGACTTATTTTCTGTTTGATGGTAGACTTATTTTCTACTCGATGATAGACTTCTTTTTGTTTGATGGTAGACTTATTTTCTATTTGATGGTAGACTTATTTTTGTTTGATGGTAGACTTATTTTCTATTTGATGGTAGACTTATTTTTGTTCGATGGTAGACTTATTTTCTGTTTGATGGTAGACTTATTTTCTACTCGATGATAGACTTCTTTTTGTTTGATGGTAGACTTATTTTCTGTTTGTTGGTAGACTTATTTTTGTTTGATGGTAGACTTATTTTCTGTTTGATGGTAGACTTATTTTTGTTTGATGGTAGACTTATTTTCTTTTTGATGGTAGACTTATTTTCTGTTTGATGGTAGACTTATTTTTGTTTGATGGTAGACTTATTTTCTGTTTGATGGTAGACTTATTTTTTGTTTGATGAGAGACTTATTTTCTATTTGATGGTAGACTTATTTTTGTTCGATGGTATACTTATTTTCTGTTTGATGGTAGACTTATTTTTGTTCGATGGTAGACTTATTTTCTGTTTGATGGTAAACTTATTTTCTACTCGATGATAGACTTCTTTTTGTTTGATGGTAGACTTATTTTCTGTTTCATGGTAGACTTATTTTCTACTCGATGATTGACTTATTTTCCAAAATATTCTAATTTCCATGAATTTCTTTACAGGTATTCTTTGTACGTGCAATGCGTAACCGCATGAAGATTGTAAAGAACATCCAAAAGATCAGGAAGATGGTAGATTTTTATGAGAAACACACGTTCTGATTTGTAATATAAGATACAATTTTTATGGTAGACTTTTTGCAAAGAGATTCAAATATTATGGTAGACATCTATGAACATTTTTTGTAGTGTAATGAATGAATTGACAACATTTATTTATGTATGGTTAAAACATAACTTCTGAAATGTCTCTGTAACCATTACAAAATACTTAAAACACGAGTACGAGTTCAAACGCGAGTACGAGTTCAAACTCGAGTACGAGTTCATACGAAAAGATAGAAAAAAATATATGAAAATATATAGTACATACTAAATCTACCACCACTTGTATATAAATCTATCATCACTTGCATGATATAGGTCGAACCGGGTTTAATAGTGTTTTTAAAAATAATAATATATATAGTTTTTGTATAATTATAATATCCAAATATATAATATAACTTTTAAATAAACATATTTCTAAATATTAGTCATGAGAAAATCATTTTAATAACAAAAAACTATTCAAAAACAAAGTTTAATGAAAATAGTTAAGTTTATATGTAAAAACAAATTAAAACATTAAACAATAACAAAAATTAACTAAATTCAAAACTAGTATTTGTTTTTATAAATTTTAATTATAAAAATTAAATATGAAAAATGTTAAAAAATGTAAATTTTCAAAAAAAAAAAGAAAAAAAAAATTCAAACCCGGGTCAACCGAACCCGGGTAGTCGGCCGGTTCACGGTTGAACCCGGTCCGACCCCCGGTCTGGTCCGGTTTTCAAAACATTGTCTACCACCTACCAAATAAGTCTACCACCACTATAGTTTCCTAAACGGGAAACAAGTCTACCACCAAGTACAATAAGTCTACCGCTATCACAATAAGTCTACCAAATGTCTAATGTGAAAAAAAGTCTACCGTCACTAAGTTTGAAAAAATGTCTACCATCACTAAACCTGGGTAAAAAAAATCTACCGCTTCTATCGCTAAAAACGCATAAGTCTACCACCATTGATCCTAAATAAATAAGTCTACCAGTCAACGGATGGTTTCGTTGACCGAAAATACGAAATAAGTCTACCGCTAACTGTAATTCTACCCCTACTACAATAAGTCTACCACTACTAAACACAAAAGAAATCTACCACCACGATAAAAAAGTCTACCGCAAACTATAAGTCTACCGCTACTAAAATAAGTCTACCGTCACTATAAATCTACCGCTACTATGACTAAAAATCTACCACCAAAGGAAACAAATCTACTATTCAAAATAAATCTACCATCGAAAAAAAATAAATCTACCGCCGAAAATAAGTCTACGGAAATAAATCTACCACTCGAAGAATAAGTCTACCGCAAAAAATAAGTCTACCGCTACGGGATAATAAGTCTACCGCAGAGAAAATAAGTCTACCGTTCGAAAATAAGTCTACCACCAAAGGAGACAAAATAAGTCTACCGCTCAAAAATAAGTCTACCGCTCCTCAAATAAGTCTACGGACAAAAAAAAAAGTCTACCAGAACTCAAATAAGTCTACCATCACGTAGCGGTAGATTTATTTTTTTTAGGCGGGAAATGTTTGCGCCTACGCGTCGCATTTCATTAATGGCATTTTCGTAAATACGTTTTTTGTTATCAAAGCAAAAAGGATAAAACGGACTCGAAAATAGCCCAGTAATTAAAATTTAAGAAGGTTGTTTGAGTTAACCCAAAATCTAAGAAGGTTGTTCTAGTAAGTCTCCCTATATATATATATATATATATATTAATTGAAGAGACGCTAAATAAAAAAATTGTAGGTTTCACTCAAAAATGATTTTAAGGAACAACTAAACAATTGATTAAAAGAAAAAAAAAATTACATATATATATATATATGTATCCTAATATGGTAATCCAATCATATATATTATAATACTATAATAATACCAAATCTAATATTCCAATCGGCCGAAAATAAAAACATGTAGTAAAAACAGTATTTACATAATTATTTGGTTTCAATATTTTAAATATATTACAAAATAAATTTTAATATACAATAAACTGAAATTTTTAATCCCGCGTTTTGACGCGGATCCAAATCTAGTGTTAGTATTGTTTATTTAACCGAATTCTCCTATATCTTATATAATATTTTAAGGTTCCATTAAGTTAAAGCTTTGACAAGTTGTCATGTATCACTTTTGTTGTTGGTAATTAATATCCATTTTTATCTTTAGAACCTAAGTTTTACTTAATTATGACATTGTCCTTCTATAATTTAAAATTTTTGTATTGATTTTTTTAAGAAAAATGTGATATTAATTTTAATTTAAATTAAACATTTACTATTAAATTATCCTCAGAAATTAATTGAAAATATATAAAGCCATATACTAATAGATATTCCATTTTTATAATCTCTTTTGACAAATAAGTTAAAAATTTCTCATTATTCTATAGTAAAATAATAATTTTTTTATATTCACGATATGTACCATAATATCACTATATAATTTTTTTGTATCATGTTTAATATATCAATATTTTATTAATATGATAGATTTTTATATATTTTTGAAATAATTCACAAAAAGAGTTTAAAATTATTGTTTAATTTTGAATCTTAACTTAACTTCACTAAAATTATAAATTGTGAGTATAAATCTTAAACATCACTTAGTTAGTTATATTATCGTTTATATATATATATGTATATTTATATATAGAGGAACAATGTTCCATACTTTTTAATCGATACTTTGTCATAATACATTCAACAATGTTCCATTTTAATTTGTTTTCTACAAATAACATTATATGTATCCAATAATAGTTTCTGAACCTAGATAATTATTTACTGTAAACACCAAAAACTTATGTAATATTAAATATATAAATAGTCAAAAAGTTAATTATTGTATATTATATCATATTCTTTTAAATCCATACAACGCGTGGACATACCCTATTATATAATATAACATGCATCTTTAAAAATTTAGGAGGTATGCAAAAGTGGAACCACAAACCATATCTTGATCATAATAATATACAATACAAGAAAACACAATCACTTTTTACGACACATATTCGTCAACAAAATGTTTTGACTGTTTTCAATGATTTCATTTGAATCTTTATTCTATTCGAAATTGGTCGGAATCTTTTTTCTGTTTTTTGAGAAATGTAAAAACAAATTATCAAAAAAAAAGAGGGTTACAAAACCAGTTTTAAACCGGTTGGTCTATTATGTAAAGCACACAAATGATACTCAGAGCTTCTGCAAATTGTTTACTAAAGTGAACAGATCAAAGAGTCAAGAATTAGAAATTCGCGAGATAGCATTCCAACGAGCTAATCCCTCTCCTGTGTTATCTTCATCACCACCGTGAGATTGAAGACGAGTTTGTATTTCTTTATGGGTTGTCGTGGCGATTAAAAAAGCAGAGTGGTGAGGATTATTGTGGATCCTACCATTCCTCTCTCTCCATAACCAGTAGACTGTTGATTGGAAAGCCATAGTAGCTAGGGAGTTATCTATGGATGAAAGACGGTTTCGGAGCAGCGAGATTACGGTCCGTGACCAATCAGGAGTGATTCGTGACCCCAAGAGATCAGCAACGATCATCGTCCACACTGTATACGAGTATGAGCATGCTAAAAATAGCTGATTCCGAGTCTCATTTGATTCCCCACAGAAAGGACAAGATTGGTGAATCCCCCAACTTCTTTTACGATCACTAGTAGATAGCCTGTCACGAAAAGCAAGCCATAATATGAATGCTTGTCTTGGAATAGCTTTCGGGAACCAAACCAAGCGATACCATTCAACATCAGGTCCCTGGGCTCGGAGGAGATTCCATGTGCGTTTAGATAAGAATTTGCTTTCAAAGCAATCTAGATTTTTCTTCCAAAGGTTACGGTCAGGTTTGGTGCTTGAACTTGTTGTATTTGGTGGAGAACTTCTTGAGCTTGAAGTCCTCTGACTCGTTGAAACTTTCCTCCGTTTTCGTCTGCTGCATCATCAACCCTCGCATTTCTGCCTATGCCGAGGAGACAAGTCCCTAGTTCTCCCATAATGTCATATAGTGGTCCAATATTTAGCCAATTAACAAATTGGTCGGAATTCCGTTGGAACTTTTAACAGATTCCAACAAATTTTTATCAATAATTTGTTTTTCTAACAAAATTAATATTAAAATATTGTCAAAAAAATTATATTATCTCATGGGTATATTATGTTTAGTGAGGCTGCTATTATAGTTGCAAAGATGGTCATTTGTTATGATCTAGAAGTGCACGGAGAGTTCCACGCAAGAGAGCTAACATCCGGGAAAAGGTACGAGGTGGTTATTGGGCTAGGTGTCTCTAGCCAAAGCCCACTAGATTAGCTTGTCGTTAACCTACCTATCATGTAATATATATATATGTGTAAATCATCATCAATAAACGGCAAAACACATTCCGCTGCTATTGTATCATGGCATTAGAGCTAGGTTTCTGATATTCTTTTTGAGATTTTTGTTCTTTCTTCCTCAATTGGTGTTTCACGGTTCAAAAAGAAGGATCATTATATTTTGTAGTCTTGTTCTTTGTCATACATCACAATCATGGGTGATGAATCTAGCGTTAATCGCTCTGGTGTTACAGCGGCGGCCTCTGAGTCTAATGTTTTGAATGATTCTATTTGAGTTCTTCTGCAGATCGGGGAAACGTCATAAGTTCAGTTCTTCTTAATGGTGCTAATTATGAGCGATGGTCTAAGCTCATGCGTAACTCTCTCCGAGCCAAAAACAAGCTTGGTTTTATTGACGGCACCGTGACGAAGCCATCTTCAGGTTCCGATAAGATTAAGCTTTGGGGAATTGTTAATACCATGTTAGTGGCATGGATTCTCAATACAATCGAGCCAAAGCTTCGACGTTCTGTCTCTTGTACCGATACATCATATGAGTTGTGGGAAAGTTTGCGTGGTTGCTTCTCGGTTGGAAACGAAGCACATATCTATGAATTAGAAACTGCGGTTACAACCTGCAAACAAGATGGACAATCGGTTCAAGATTATTTTGGGCGTTTAAAATTGATGTGGGGTGATTTAGAGGAGTATGATTTATCTCTGAATTGTGATAGTTCACGTAATTGTGACAAGCAAAAGGAGATACTTGCTAAACGTCAACGTTCTCGAAAATCACAGTTTCGTATGGGTTTGGACAACACTCGCTTTGGGACGACACGCTCTAACATATTGTGTATGCAGCCGCCTCCGTCACTTGAAAGTGTTTTCTCCATGATCGTACAAGAAGAGAGACATCAAAATATCACTCGTGTTTCTGATTCTCAGCCAGAAGGTGTTGGTTTTTCTGCTCAAGTTGCTTCATCAACTAATCGACCTCGTTCTGTTTTTCAATGTTCTCATTGCGGGAAATCAGGCCATGATGTGACCCGATGCTATCAACTTCATGGGTATCCTGATCCTGGAAACGAATCTGTTTCGAGCCGCAATCGGGGTGGTTTTTCAAACTTTGGAGGAGGTCGTGGCCGTGGTGGTTACTCAGGTTATGGTGGTTTTCGTGGTAAGACCAATGCTGTCGGATATGGTCGAGCAAATAATATACAGATTCCATAATATCCTTCTCCTCCTGGACAATGGCATACTATTACGGATGCTGATCGACAAGGTCTCCCTCTCAATGATGCTCAATGGGGTCAACTGCTCACCTTACTAAGCAAGGAAAAACAACCATCGTCTGACCGTCTCTTTCGTGTACTGTTATTGATACAGGAGCCTCTCATCATTTAACAGGAAAACTTGAGCTCCTGTTTGATGTTTTCGACATTATTCCGTGTCCAATGGGTCTTCCTAATGGCACGATTACAATAGCCACTCGTCGAGGAAAATTATGTCTTGGTGGCTCTGTTGTGTTGTCATCTGTCTTATTCGTCCCTTATTTGACAAATACACTTCTATCTGTGGCACGTCTATTGAAAGAAAAACCTTGCATTGCACTTTTTCTGATAAGCTTTGTTATTTGCAGGACCGGTTTACGAAGATGCTGATTGGAGTAGGTGATGAGTGTTATGGGATCTACTATTTCCGGGAAGCTGTTGAAGTTCAAGTTAATGCAATGAAACAGATTTGTGGGCGTGAGCTTTGGCACCAACGGATGGGACATCCTGCGATGTCATCTCTTTCTAAGTTATGTAGTTTAATTAATTTTGGAGTTTCTAGTGATATTTCTGATGGCCCTTGTGACGTGTGTGTCCGAGCTAAACATCCACGATTGTCTTTTTCTGAGAGTGATAATAAAGCAGATGTTGTTTTTTCGTTAATTCATTGTGATGTTTGGGGACCCTACAGTGTGTCTACAAATTGCGGTTCTAATTATTTCCTTACAATTGTCGATGATCATTCTCGCGCTGTTTGGGTTTTGTTAATGCGTTCGAAGAGTGAAGTCTCGTCTCTTCTTCAAAAAATTTGCTCCATGGTAGAGCGTCAATTCAAAACAACAGTTCAAATGGTTCGTAGTGACAACGGTTCTGAATTTATGTGTCTCAAACGTTACTTTGCATCTCAAGGCATCATTAACCAAACATCGTGCATTGGAACGCCTCAACAGAATGGTCGTGCTGAACGAAAACATCGTCATATTCTCAATGTGGCTCGATCGTTGCGTTTTCAAGCTCATCTTCCGCTTGAATTTTGGGGTGATTGTGTGCTTACTGCGTGTTATCTTATTAATCGCACACCATCTTCGATTCTTGATGGGAAAACGCCTTATGAGGTTTTGTACAATGCTGCTCCATCTTTTGATAATCTTCGAGTCTTTGGTTGCTTGTGTTATGCACATAAAGGTACCACAATTCGTGGTAAGTTTGATGAACGTGCGTCTCGCTGTGTGTTCTTAGGATATCCTTATACTCAAAAAGGTTGGCGGGTATATGATCTAGACCTTCAAAAATATTTGGTCTCCCGTGATGTGGTTTTCAATGAAAATGTTTTCCCATTTGCTTCTCCAGTACCACTAGAGGTTTCTACTATAAACTCACCATTGATTCATAATGAAGATGAAGTTTTTCCGGTTGTGCTACTCTTGACACTGATATATCATTAAGGGGGAGCTTAGATACTTTTGTTGTTGAGGATACTACGTCTATTGATGCACCTGTCACAACTATAATTGCACAAGACACATCACATGGTGTTTCTTCTAATGATACCAACATCTCCGATCCTCCACAAGGCATAGTTGCTTCCTCACCAGAATCAAGTGCTTCTTTGAAAATTACGTCTCCGCCTTTACCATCTACGGAGACATTGGGATTACCAACTAATTTGCCTCTGGTAGCTACTGAAAATATGGGTCGTGGACTTCGCGATAAGAAGAAATCAGTGTTGTTAGAACCATACGTTACATACTCGGCATCGATCCCATCATCACACTCATTGCTCCAATCACTTCCCGGTCCTTCAGGTACATCTTATCCCATTGCTAACTATATATCTTGTGATGGTTTTTCAGAATCATTCACGATGTTTCTTGCAAATGTTACCGCTCATACGGAACCATGTTCTTTTAAAGAGGCGATGGAAGTTGATGTATGGCGTGATGCCGTGGGTAATGAAGGTGCGGCTCTTGAAGATAATGAGACTTGGGATCTAGTTGACTTACCCCCTGGAAAGAAAGCTACTGGATGTAAGTGGGTATTTAAAATCAAGTTTCATTCAGATGGTACAATTGAACGTTTTAAAGCTCGTTTGGTTGCTCTTGGAAATTGACAAGAGGAAGGGATTGATTATGATGAGACTTTTGCGCCCGTAATTAAAATGACAGCTGTTCATTCTTTTCTTAATGTGGCCGCTGCTCGCAATTGGGATCTTCATCAAATGGATGTTCACAACGGTTTTCTTCATGGTACTTTGGATGAAGAAGTGTATATGCGTCCTCCACAGGGTTTCTTTAGCTCGTCTCCTAACAATGTGTGCAAGCACAAGAAATCACTTTACGGTTTCAAACAAGCACCTCGCTATTGGTTTGCAACTTTGCATAAAGCTCTTCTTGATTATGGTTTTCGACAATCTAAATCAGATCATTCACTCTTCTCACTGATTCAGGGCAAGATTGAGTTATACGTACTTGTTTATGTAGATGACCTTGTCATTGGTGGTAATAATTCAGACACTATCTCATTCTTCAAGAAATATCTTCATAGTCGGTTTCATATGAAAGATTTGGGGTCTCTTCGTTATTTTCTTGGTCTTGAAATTGCAAGGAATGCTGCGGGTTTGTTTATCTGTCAGCGCAAGTATTGTCTGGATATTGTTTGTGATGTTGGCTTGCTCGCTTGTCGCCCTTCAACAATTCCTATGGATCAAAATCAAAAGCTTGGTCGTTCTCAAGATGTTCCTTATTTTGATCCTTCACAATATCGTAGGATCGTTGGTCGCTTGATTTATCTTACCCTTACATGTCCGGAACTCTGTTATTCAGTCCACATTCTCTCGGAATTTATACACTTGGGATGCTGCGCTTAAGGTTTTACGGTATTTAAAAGGCACGCCAGGACAAGGCTTGTTCTACAAAGTTGGTGGTGATTTGAAGCTCTCTGGTTTTTGTGATACCGATTGGGCTGCATGTCCTCTTAGTCATCGCTCTTTGACATGTTATGTGTTTTTTCTTGGTGATTCACCTATTTCCTAAAAAACTACGAAACAGGACACCGTTGCACTCTCCTCCGCCGAGGCCGAATACCGATCCATGTCATGGACCACAAAAGAGCTTAAGTGGCTCCATGGTCTTCTTCATTTTTTGGAACACGCAAGACGGCCCGATTCCTCTTCACTGTGATAGCAAATCTGCTATGCACATCGCCAATAATCATGTTTTTTATGAACGGACAAAACATATAGAGGTTGATTGTCATCATGTTCGGGATTCTATTCAAAATGGTCTTCTCAAACCACATTTTGTTCGTACAACGGAACATATTGCTGATATATTCACAAAAGCCTTGGGGAGTGTTCAATTTCGTTACTTGTTAAGCAAGTTGGGCATTTCGGATTTGCATGTTCCAACTTGAGGGGGAGTATTGGGTTAGGTGTCTCTAGCCCAAGCCCACTAGATTATGTTGTCGTTAACCTACCTATCATGTAATATATATATATGTAAATCATCATCAATAAACGGCAAAACACATTCCGCTGCTATTGTATCAATGGTGTTTGTGGTGAAAATAGATGATACAATGTCAAGATTTGATATTCTTGCAAAGACGCAACTGATGGTACCAGATAATGGACTACAAGAGCAAGAACTGCAATTTTGTTGATCTCATAAAAAATGAGTGGATTGAGATTCGGGCTGGAGTTTTCGATGCATGGCCGCATAAAGTGAAGATCGGTTCTATTTGTATCAGGATGGATCTGAGCAGAAAATGACGGGGCTTCTGGTTAAAAGTGCTATAATTCGTCCCATAAAACCTGAAATAGTTCAAAACAAACAGCCTAAAGCAATTCATATACAACAGCTGAACGTAAATAATCAGAGTTGTCTATTCAATGCAAGACAACTCAAGATAAGAGATTCATATAATGCTAGACACTGGACCTATGTGTCTATATCCGAGTCCAAGTAAGTGTTTTCTTACGAGTCATATACAATATAACCTCCATAAATTATTACTCTATAAATTAATAATCATCATAAATTAATAAAATCTTCAGGTCCAAAGTCGGACCAATGTAAAAAATAAGCGAAATTCGATAAAATGATAAGATAATAATTTCTTTCCAAACTCCTATGTAAAATACGGTCTCAATAATAGTATAAATTAATAATCACATGTAATTATGCATATATATATATATATATAACTATGATTTTTGTTTTGACTTAAAATTGAAATCTTACTATACTTTATCTTTAACTGGACCAATGTCTGATATACTCCAATCTTACCTTACTCCTGATCGGCATACTCCTCATTTGTCTGACCATACTCCTCATTTGGACCAACTAGAGTACAATTGGTATAACTATGTATATGGTACAACTAGTACAACTACAAAACACGGTACAACTATGATATAAATAGTACAACTACATACCTAACTAGTACAATTAGGACATACATATTCATGCTATAACTATAACATACGTGTTGATTTGATAATTTTGTTAGAATTAGATATACTTATAATGTTATTGCCTAACTTTTCTATTTAAATTTTTTTCAAAATAACTTAAAATAAAGAAAGGAGTAAATGGGGC
The DNA here is from genome assembly GCA_900128785.1 of Arabis alpina. Taxonomy (NCBI): domain Eukaryota; kingdom Viridiplantae; phylum Streptophyta; class Magnoliopsida; order Brassicales; family Brassicaceae; genus Arabis; species Arabis alpina. Next base: position 9,153,759 of record LT669793.1, on the reverse strand, counting down.
GTTGACTAAGTCCAGAGGAGCTTATTAGACATTGATTCTCTTTAACTTCACTTAGAGATGTTAAAACGGGCTGGCCCGGCCCGTTTAGGTCCGAATCCGTTTAGGTCCGGTCCGTTTAAGACCGTTTAAAGTTGGTCCATTTAGGTCTGGCCCGTTTAGGTCCATTTAAAATAAAGTCCATTTAAATATGTGTCCATTTAAAGCCTCGTTTAAAGCCTGTCTAAGTGGTAACATATATAATTCATTTGTTTTATCTTTTTAATCTTTATACTCAACATTTTACTAAAATCAATATCTTTTTAAGAATTCAAATTATTTAAATTACAAAGATCAAATGTATAAATTTCATTTTTTATGTATTTTTATTTTACATAATATGTAACCTTTTATAGTTATCACAAGTATATAATGCGTTTATTATTCTCAAATGAAATATATATATATTTATTATTTAATTTTGTCTTACCGCAATAAGATACTTAAATAATTTTGAATGTATTATTTTTAGTTATATATTTACTAATTTTTCGTTTTTTAATTTACTTACAAGTTTTAGTTGTTATAATAACTAATAATAAATATACATAAACATTAAACAACACTTGAAATAATAATTTTTTTTTTTGATTATTTTTATGGTAAAAATAAAATTTATTGTAAAAACAAATTATAAACCAATTATGAAATACATCATTTTAGAATTAAAATGATTTAAATACAATGTTAAAATACGACGTAATATAAAAAATAATTTGTATTATGGTGCATACACTTCTCTAATAATATAATGGATTATTGGAATGCAAATAAAATCATAAATCAAATAAGATCTTCTAAATATGTATTTTTCTAAATATGTATTTAAAATAAACGGGTTTTAACGGACAGCCCGTTTAAATATGTTAAAACCCGTTTAATAATAGAACATAAACGGGCTGGCCCGTTAAAGCCCGTTTAAATTTAACTTATAAACGGGCCTAAATGGACTCAGTTTTTAAAACATGTCCATTAAGACCCACGGATTTTCAGCCCATTTTAACATCCCTAACTTCACTTATATGCATTAAATAAATTTGGGATTGTTTTCTCAGTTTGTAAACAAAATAATTGATTTTTTATACATAAATGTTTCTAAATGTATCCATCGATATTAGGGATAATAACCATATTTTTTTTTAAATTTTATACATAGTATACCAGTTTAATTTGATCATCTATTATGGTAATAACATCATTCTATTAAGATAATCAAAAAAATTAATCAAAAATTCATGTTATTTTTGCAAATGATTTCAGTGAATTTCATAATATAACATCATTCGAAATATAAATTAAGAAAATTATTATGTAAAACGGATTTTTTACTGTATAAAGAAATTAGCAAATCTAATTGTCTTTTGCTGTGAAATTAGGTAATTAACATATAGAAAACGTCAATTATATTTTTCGCATAAGTCAATCTAACATAAATAGAACATAATCTTTTTTTGGCCTTTGAACATATAATAATGTGTTATTTTAAACATTTCACTTATATCTATATATATTACATAACATGCATTTTTTAGAATTTGGGAGGTTTGCAAAAGTGGAACCACAAACCATGTCTTGATCATAATATACACTACAGGAAAACACTGATATTTTTTACGGCACATATTCGTCGATAATTTTCATTGGGTTTCATAAATCATTATTCCATTCGAAATTGGTCGGAATTTGATTTGGTCAGAATTCTCTCAGAAATTTCTTACCGATTCCAACAAACTTTAATCAATAATTTGTTTTTCTAAGAAAATTAAATATTTTTTGAATAATGATCAAAATTTTGTCAATATTTTTACAATATCTGATGGATATATTATGTTTAGTGAGGCGGCTATTGAAGTTGCAAAAATGGTCATTTGTTATGATTTAAAGGCTAAAAGTGTGGGGAGAGTTCTACGCTAGAGAACTAACATCCGGGAAAAGGTAGGAGGTGGTGTTTGTAGTTAAAATAGAGGATACAATGTCAAGATTCGATATTCTTCCAAAGACGCAACTGATGGTACTCGATAACGGATTGCAAGAGCAAGAACTGCAATATGTTGATCTCATAAAAATTGAGTGGATTCAGATTCGGGCTGGAGTTTCGACGCATGGCCGCATAAAGAGAAGATTGCTTTCTATTTGTATCAGGATGGATCTGAGCAGAAAATGACAGGGCTTCTGATAAAAGGTGGTATAATTCATCCCATAAAATTTTGGAAAAATTAAGAAATTAGGTTAAAAAAGTTTTAAAATTTAAAAAATAGGCCAAATTTTTAAAAATTAAAAAAATAGGTTAATCTTGACATTTTTATCCCTCTTTTGAGTAAACCAAAAATTAATGGATCGATCAAACATCTTTTCATGGTTTAGGTCATCATGAAGAACCAAATTCACTGTCCTCACGATTTAACTCCTGTACATATGATAGATACGTTAAACCTTTGAAGATATTGCAGACTTTGAAACGAATCAAAATTGCCACGTGAGTCTCTCTGTTAGATTCCTCGTACCTTTTGATTAATGATTAGTTTACGTTCTCTTGTGATGTAATCTTATGATATGATAAAAATATTATAGGAACTCAATTGAGATGGCTTTGGAGGAAGATGCTCCTGGTCGCAGGTATAGTTTTCTTCTCATAATTTTATCGGAACTTCTGCAACTTAGATTTTTTGCAGGTATCATAGTTCTGTTTTTGGTTGGGCAAGTTGCTTACGACGTAACCAGACAACACCATTACAGCTCGGAAACCAATCAATGGAACCAAGGCGCAAAAAATGAATCAGAAGACCCATTTTTCAAATCAGTCTTAACTCAAGAATCCAAAAGAAAACAACTGGGTAGAATCTAAATTCCAAAACCTGTGCCTAAGTCTACTCATACTCATACCCACATTGCGTAATCTGGAGAAAAAACACACTGTCCCAAACAACGCTATTTTCAAGGATCTAGGAAAATGCATTAGCTACTAGTACTAGAGGATGTTGGAATTGAAACTTTGATTAAATCTTGAAGCAAAAATAAGAAGAAGTCAAAGACAAGATTTGTTTGTGTAACAAAGAGTTACACATAGTTGATGGGAGTTATTAGTGTTTAAAGTTAGAGTGGTTAAGAGTTGTGGGAGCTGTTAGTGTATAAAGTCCGTTCTTTCTTGAAACGACCCGACCCATTTTTTTTTAAATAAACAAACCTTGGTCTCATACTAGCATTCCCATAAATGCTATCCTTAACGACCAAGCAAACTACACACACAACCAGCGGATAACAACTACTCAACCAATTCCAATAACCAAAAGAAACATAATAACCAATTCCAAAAGGTTTCAGAACTAAACCAACAGCCTATGACAGTTCTAACGTAATAACAAAACATAAAACAAGCAACCGAGACGCCAGATCATCCTCCTCCTCCTAGTCATGATTCCACAGCCATACTTTACCTGCATCACATTGCAAAAAGAGATGCGTGAGTATTATCACAAATGCTCAGTGAGACGGTAATCCCATCTACTCGGCCAATTACCAAGGTAAATGAAACACCAGACAAACACACAACACAACAAACAACAAGCAAAACAAAACCACATGAGTGTCGATTGACACCACCTCGCAGTGACGCTAGGATCGAGTCATCTCCTCTCCGGCTCGATTCCAAGCCTGCGGAAACACGATCACCTGTAATAAAACGTCAACAAACACACATAAACGATTGCACCACACAAACATCTCAGTCAATCAAGAATCCAACCATCAATCAACCTAACACCAGGAATCCTAATGTTCCATCCTCTTGGGACCATGGTCACGCACTCACCTTAGCCTATCAGTTACATCATACCTCAGCCCTTGGACTGTTGCCTGATGAACACTGCAAACCAAACACGTCGGTTAACCCAGACCAAAACAGTCGGTTAAACCAACCAACCAAACCAATCTGGTTAACAAAACCAAACCAAACCAAACCAATCCGGTTAACTAAACTAAACCAAACAAACTGGTTAACTAAACCAAACCAAACCAATTGGAGTTCCTCCTAAACCGAATTAGGGTTTTCTAAAAATAGAAACAACATGCCGACTTCGAAAGCACACTGAGAACGGAGATTACCTCAAAATAATGATCTGAAACCTGATCTAGAATTCTGAGATCGAGACCTTTCCAACGATAGGCAGATCGTCTCCTAAATCCTTCTAGTTCGACAGAAAAACACCTACGAAGTGGACGGATCGCAGTTCCAATTCTGCACGAACCTCTCTCGGAAAAACAGCAATAAATCTCAGAATACTAATCCAAATGAGAATCCTATTTCTCCCTAAGCTAGATAAGAAAGCCAAGATAGGTCTTACCAAGGTTTAGATCGATTAGAGCAGTTCCAGTCTTGCGTTTTCATTCTCTACCGAAACTTATCGGATTTACGATCGTTTTTTAACAGCCGAAAATAATATACTATAACTTTCGAAACAAAGTTCCAATACGAATTATCTTGGACCTTTTAGAATGCTGAGACTCGGAACTTTCCAAAGATTTGTAGATCGTCACACAGTTCATTACGACTCGCCGGGAAAACTGCCTATCAATGCGGCGGCGGCTAGGATTTTCGAGGAACAAAACGGCCAGGGCTTCGCCGCAACAACAAAATTGGCCTCTAAGTCTCACATCATATCCCTTTACATAGTATCCATAGAACTAAGTTAAGGGTCTGATGGACTTAATGGGCTTTAGCGCGTTTAATCATTTTAATGAGATGATCATTATATCCACTTTGAGTCTTATCCTCAAATTTTGGTTCACGGGCGTTACAACTGTCCCCCACTAAAACTGGATTCGTCCTCGAATCTGCAAAACACAGAAATCCTGGCTAACGACCTGGCCAACCTGCTAATAACACCAGAGACTACATCTCCCAGACCCTCTCGAGGCTCACATCCAGTTCTATGCATATAAACATGTCTCAGACATTGATCGCCCATAGCTCATAACCACACCCTCTAGCTCTCGGGATCGTCACCCCTTAGCTCTTGGTGCCTTATATCAACTCACATCAGTCCGTGCAGTCCTAACGGTGTTTGATACCAACTATCTCCATACCCCTCAAACCTTCAGGACACACAGCCCGTCAAGCTCTCGGTATGCAAAGAACCAACAGTCCCCTGGAGAGACGCATCTTTCAAAGATCTGCCAGAGATCGCAATCTCCATACCCTCACGTTCACAGTCCGCACAGTCCTGGCGAACGATTGGTATGCAAGGAATCCACGATCCCCAGGGGAGACACAACTCCCACAGATCTGCGAGAGATCAAAATCTCCAAGAAAGAACCATAGTGTCTCTCTGAGCTATGCTATGAACACATCCCCGAACGAAATCAATTCTAGACGTCTACAATACACCTCTGACCAGAACTACCTCCCAAGGTCTCAACATGATATTCCCAACCCAGAATACCATCACAACCATGATCATCACAGATTATCTGGACCATCCGTCACACCGGATGTTCCTGCAGAGTCTCTCCGGAACTAGACAGTTCTACCACTTTAAAACTTCTATTCCGAGATTCTTTAAACACATAAACACACATAACCCGTTAAAGTTCCACCGAAACTGGAAAGTTCTACTCATTAAAAAACTTTCATTTCAAGGTTCTCTAACCGCACGCTCATGACCAATACCAAGGTCATCTAGGCAATCCATCACACAGGGTGCCCCTAGTTTCTCCGAAATAGACAAGTTCTAACCACTATAAAACTTCTATTTCGAGATCCTCCAACCACCCACTCAAGGCTACCAAAGCCGAAACACAAGAACCTCATGACTACACAGCCATACCATCCGAACTCATGGCTACCATAACCACCAATACCACATCATAATAAAAACGCATCTTATAATCCGAAAGAATGTCATAATCGCTTCACTTAAACAAAAATACATAATTTCAACCACATCACCACACATGGTGACCACAACCAAACCAGACATTGGAACCCATGAGACCCAGTTCACTTCCCGGTTTGCTTCACAAACCACATTCGAACCTTGTTTCATCTTAAACTCTGGTTCCCAAGTCTCCTCCTGGATACCGTCATAGCCCCACAAGACTCTCAACCACGACACCCTCTTCTGGCGCAGAACCTTGACACTCACTCAAGGATCCTCACCGGCCACAACTTAATCACCAAAAACTGGCCGAAGATCTGCAAGAATCCTCACCACTACCTCCCAAGACCCAAGTAGACACTTCCTGAGCTTCGACACATGGAACACTCAAGAAAGTTATGCTTAATATGAGGTAGCTCCAAACAATAAGCAACTGGTCCCACTCGCTCCACCATCCGAAACGAACCCATAAACCACCGACTAAGTTTATCCTCTGCAAAGGATCTATTAGAACCCTGCAACATCTCCCCTGTGAGATACGCTCTATCTCCCACCTTAAACTCTAACTCATTTCTCCTCTTATCGGCATAACACGGATCTTCTTCGTCGTTTCTTGAACAAAATTTGTACCATATATGCTCCTCTCCCCCACTTGGATCAAGCGTAATATGTGCGACCTTGCCTCCCATACAAAACCTCAAAAGCAGCCATACCACTACTTGCCTGAAAGCCCTCAGAAACTCAGAATTGCACCTCAAATCTCTTTGTGACACAAAAACTCGCTGGAACTCCAAGCAACCTCACTAACTCACTCACATATTTCATAACCAGAACCGCTGCTCCCTCGGTTTTCTTAATGGTCAGAAAATGTGCTAACATAGATAGACGATCCGCAGTCACTTAAATAACAACGTGAGTCCAAGAAATCGGCAACCTTGCCGTAACATCCACGGAAAACATGCCCCACTTCCCGTCTGGAATGGATAAACTGCACAACAAACCACTCGAACTGACGCTCAGCCCCACCAAATGGCAACTTATCGCAAGCTGCGACCTAGTTAACCACCTCCTTCTTCATCCTGACTCAGAGATAGTACCGTTTCTGATCACTATGCCTCTTAATCGCTTCCGGATGAACATAGAAACATGCTCACATGAGCCTCTCTCAGAAATCTCCTGCCTCAAACCTCATCCATAGTTACACGGACTCACCCGTGCCCTAAGATAGTTCTATTCGCCGAGATCTAATAATCAGAACCGCAACCTTAGAAGAATCAAACCAACCATGATCCTTCTCCTGAGCTACTCGAAGCCTACTCAAAAGGTTATCTGATTAACTACCTCCAGCCCCAACGGCTCTCGTGAGATAATGCACAACTTCAACGTACCCATCTCACTCAACAATACCTCACCTACTGCTCCTGAGCCGAAGCATACCGCCTCCAACTAAGAGCAATGCCTCTAGATGAGTTCACCACGATGGTAAACTTTAAACAGATCACAATTTGCTACAACTCCACTCATCACTTCCGTCTCCTAATCTATAGACCACACAAAAGAAACCTCATTTTCCTGTCCGCTTGGTCATAGACTGAGCCATACTCGCATAGTCTTCACAAATCTTAAGAAATAACCTACCAACCCGGGAAAACTCATGATCCCAGTGGCATTCCCGGTCTAGGCCAAATCTTAGATAGACTGCATCTTTGCCGGATCCACGAAAAAATCCTACTACAGAAATACTGCAACCCAGAAACACATACCCTGCTGCCATAAACTGCACCTGGTCCACTTAGCAAACAACTTTTGCTGTCGCAGATTTTTCGAACTGCCCTCCCCTGGCTCTGATGCTCCCATGACTCTACGAATACACCAAGATGCCATCAATGAAGTTAATCACGAACTCATCCAGATACTCTTGAAAGGCTTCGCTCATCAACCTCATAAACGCAGCTGGTGCATTCGTCAACTCGAAAGGCATCACCACTAACTCAACACTACCAATAACTCGAGTCATGAAAGCCGTCTTCTTGACATCTGCCTCATCAATAGGAATCTGGTGGTAACCGGATGCGATGTCAATCATGGAGAACGAAGCAACCCCTCTTAACAGATCCAACAACTCATCAATTCGCAGAAGAGGATACTTATCTCTACAGTGACTCGATTAAGCCCTCGATAATCGATGCACAACCGGAAACTACCACACTTCTTTTTAATAAACAACATCAGTGCTCCCCACGGTGAAGTACTCGCCCGAAAGAAACCCTTACTCAACAAATCCTCCAGCTGCCGCATCAGCTCTGCCAACTCTGTTGGAGCCATCCTGTAAGGTGCCTTATATAACAGCGTCATCCCAAGCTCTAACTCAATCGCGTAAGGATCCGACCGAGATGGCGGCAATCCCTGGAACGACAGAAAATAAACCTCAAAGTCCTGGAAAACCCGGATATCCCTCACTGCAACCTCACCAACAGACTTCGGCATCAAACTAGTTGCCAAGTGAGCCTCTACCCCCTCTTGATTATAGCCTCAACCAGCACAAGAGAGATCACGAGGCTCCCAGAAGTCGGTCTCATCCCCTGATAAACCAACCTACCACCATCACGCTGGAACACAACTCGACCCCAGTGACAATCCCGATGAACTCTGTATCGATTCAACCAATCCATAACCAGGATAACATCATACAACTTCACTGGACTAATCATCAAGCCCACTAACATCAACTCACCAACCACCAGAATATCCACATCTCTCACCCAGCCATGAGTAACTAGAAACTTTCCTCAAAAAACCATAACCGGTCCAGTCCGCTCACCAGCGTCACTCCGGATACCACTCCTCTCTACATGCTCCGGAGTAATTAAGCAATTTTGATGCTCTAGAATCAAACAACACGTGGGACTCACTACTACCCACTATCAAGGTCTCCACACAACTCCCATGTGCTAGAAACCTAACAAACTCGCCAACTTATGACCCATGCCTCCACACCCGAAGAATCCACAGCCATTCTGACTCAATCAGGAAGTGTCCTCCCACTTCCTCTTCTGTCCCTGCACAGGTTTGCCGCCATGCCAGGTATCACCTGCTGCTGAGGCCTATTAAACTGAACAGTTGGGCTAACCACCACAGCCTGCTCCCTCAAGTCCTCGACAACGCCTCCAGCAGTCTCACCCAACTCTGCTCTCGTAGCAGACCTATAAACAACGCATCGTATCCTCAGCTCTGATCGAAGTCCTCTCAAGAACCTCTTATCATGGGCCTCCTCGCCCTCCATGCTCCTACGAGCATAAACTAGGAGTCGATTAAACTCCGAATCATACCCACGAACTAATCTCTCTCACAGATCCAGTTCCAAAACCCTCGTCTCTAAACAATCCACAACCTTCTGAGGAAAGAACTTGTCATTAAACTCTGCCCAAAAGTCCGCCCAGGCCAACTCTGCATGAACCCTCCTAGCTGCTACACACTACTCGCAAAGAATCATATACCAATCCTCTGCACATGTTCCGTCATCCGCATATAAGAATGAACTTCCTTAACAACCGCAGTCCTCAGCAGCACCTCTGCCACTCGTGGCATCATCGGAGCCTAACTGGCACCGTACTTGGTAACCGCTCCCAAGACTGCTGAAGCAAATCCGTCAGACGATCATCCTAACACTCAGCTCCACTCGCGGGCGCACCCGCATTACCAACCTCACGAGCACCCACACTGGCCCCCGACAGCCAACCTGGGACCTACACTATCCCCGCCAGCCCTCACACTGGCGCTCACACTCGGCTGCATGATGGCAGTCTCAATGGCGCTCAAGCCGTCTTGAAGCGTCTGCGGATCACTCTCAGCCACATGCGAAGCACTCTGAGCCGCACCCCCGAGAGACTCACTCACTAGTGCCCACCACAATAACTACTACAACAGATCTGTCAGACAATCATCTCGTCACCTGAACTCCTCCTGCGGGCGCACCCGAACATCGAGCCAATCCAGCACCAACCCTCACACTAGCACTCACATGGGCACTCTCACTAATACTCACACTAGTACTCAAACCCTTCTGAAACGTCTACGGGTTCGTCGCAGTTTCAAACGTGGAACCCTGAGCCGCATTCCCAGCAGACTTACTCACTGGTCCCGACCAGCATCCTGACCTCCACGGTCACCCCTGCCACCACGGCCCAACCCTTTAGTACTACTAACCGTATTTCATACTTGCCAAAAGCATAAATAAAGAATACTAGAAAACACAGACAACCAACACTTACCGTGAAATCTAATTGAAGGCTCGAAGGAAGATGATCAAGAATCCTCAAAACCATAGAATTACAATTTAACCACCAATCCTAGCAGTTCTAGCCGGTCCTAAAACCGTAAGGGCTTTGATACAAAATTGAAACGACCCGACTTGTTTTTTTTTTTAAATAAACAAACCTTGGTCTTAGACTAACATTCCCATAAATGCTATCCTCAACGAGCGGATAACAACTACACAACCAATTCCAATTCCAATAACCAAAAGAAACATAACAACCAGTTCCAAAACGTTCCAGAACTAAAACATAAAACAAGCAACCGAGACCCCAGATCATCCTCCTCCTCCTAGCCATGATTCCACGGTCACACTTTACCTGCATCACATGAAAAAAGAGATGCGTGAGTATTATCACAAATACTCAGTGAGGCGATCATCCCATCACTCGGTCAATTACCAAGGTAAATGAAACACCAGGCAAACACACAACACATCAAACAACAAGCAAAACAAAACCACATGAGTGTCGATTGACACCACCTCGTAGTGACACTAGGATCGAGCCATCTCCTCTCCGGCTCTATTCCCAGTCTGCGGAAACACGATCACCTGGAATAAAACGTCAATAAACACACATAAACGATTGCACCACACAAACATCTCAGTCAATCAAGAATCCAACCATCAATCAACCTAACACCAGGAATCCTAATGTTCCATCCACTTGAGACCATGGTCACGCACTCACCTTAGACTATCAGTTGCCTCATACCTCAGCCCTTAGACCTTTGCCTGATGAACAGTGCAAACCGAACACGTCGGTTAACCCAAACCAAAACAGTCGGTTAAACCAACCAACCAAACCAAGGTTTAGATCGATTAGAGCAGTTCCGGTCTTCCGTTTTCATTCTCTACCGAAACTTATCGGATTTACGATTGTTTATGAACAGCCGGAAAGAATATGCTATTACTTTCGGCACATACCTCCGATTTGAATGATCTTGGACGTTTTAGAAAGCTGAGACCGGATATTTTCAAAGGTATGTAGATCGTCACACAGCTCGTTATGACTCGCCGGGAAACAGCCTATCAATGCGGCGGTGGCTAGGGTTTTCGAGGAACAAAACGGCAAGGGTTTCGCCGCAACAACAAAATTGGCCTCTAAGTCTCACATCATATCCCTTTATATAGTATCCAGAGAACTAGGTTAAGGGTCTGATGGACTTAATGGTCTTTAGCCTGTTTAATCATTTTAAATGAGATGATCATTCGGTCCACCTTGAGTCTTATCCTCAAATTTTGGTTCACGGGCGTTACATTTCTCTTCTAGTATAGAACCTAAAAGTAGAGACATGGACTAGAAGTAGTTGTCAAAGCTAAGTATGTGAAGTAAGTAGTGAAAACTACTATAAGTATGCATATGGGTGGTGTTGTAAAAAGGGAATCTGGTTCTAAAAAAAAGAATTGGATCAAAGTAACAATGTGCATTCAATATCTCTCTAAGTTTCTTCTAGTTTCACAAAAGAAAACAAACACAAAAGAGAGTAAAGTAGAGAAGTAAAACAGAGGATTAGAGAGATGTTAAAAATCCAACGGAGGAGGATCTTCGGCCACGTCTTTGTGATACAGACAAGGCGGATGTATGGTAGGGTGAAGATGGCGTATTTTATCAAGATGCTTTCATGACGTAATCAGGTTCGAGTATCCAAATCCTCCCTTTGCTAAACTCGATCAGAAATCAAATCAATAGTGCTCCGTATCATATAGAACTCAAACGAATCAGACTTGAAAAACAAATGGAACATTTGAATTTCTCATATGAAAGAAACGGAAAAGGAAGTCAGAGGAAGAAATTATAGACTGATACCGGCGAGGATTGTTCTCGATTCCGGTGAAGAAAAAAGTGTCAAAAATAGAGATAAAAATATAAAAAATAACTTATTTGTTTAATTAAAAAAAAATTGGCCTATTTCGTTAATTTTGATATTTTTTTAAATTTATTTTTTTAATTTTCCCTAAAATTTGAAGTAGTTCGAAACAAATAGCCCGAAGCAATTGATATACAACAGTTGAAAACATTATAACTGCTCTTGATAATTTCAATATTTCATACATTATAACATGTTTTTTTAATTTTGTAAATATTTCCGTTTTCTAAATTTTGTGTACTCCATCTGAAATTCTAACGAATTTAGTCGTCGAGGAAGTTTAGATTTCCAACAACTTAAGACTGACATATTAAAATCCACCAAAAATCCCTACAACATAACCATTTCTGACGGTTTTGACCGTCGAAGTCCATTTTTTTTATAATTATAGTTGATATAATTTCCCTATTCATGTGTTAATTTAACTATTCATTTATTACTTATTATAGAACATATCATATTGAAATAATCAGGGATTCTTAACTTGTGTAACAACAGAGAATACCGCAGTGAATACTTCTTTGATTCGAATAGCTTATAGAACAATTTTTTTACAATTTGTTCTACTCAGAGTTACTCAACCTCACACACATGTGAGTTGCTTCGACCTATTCTACCCAACCTTGGTTACACTACAGATTACAAGAATATTCTTTCTTTGATTCCTTAATTCTAACCCTAATCAGCAATTGCTGATGCTTGAAGTTCACTCACCAGTATTTCCCTTCTCCCAGGTAACTCTGAGTAACTCTCTAGAAGCTTTATCTGTTTTTTTTTATGAAAGGCTAATTATAAAAGAAAACTTCAGCTTCTCTTTTATACATCTTCACTTTTGCTACGATAGGGTCGGCAACTACAAGGACAAGACCACCACTATCTTGGTAGCTTCTTCCTTTACCCTGCAGACTTCCCAATGGTTCTGGTAGGCTTCCATAGCCTCTTTCTTTTATCCAGAAGAATGTCCCATCTGCTCCAACTGTTCAGCCCACTTACTTCTCAGACAATACATATGCTACAGTCTTCCACGCCCACTTGCCTTCTTGTTTGGCTCAAGATGCCACGTCAGCATTGTTGACTTTTGCATCTGCTATCAACTCCATGCTTCAGCTGAGTGGCTCAATGGTTCTTGTTACAACTTCTCATCGTTGTTGAGTGACTCAAGTAGAACTTGTTGCACATGTTCTTTCAAATATATCATCCTTCTGCGGAATAGGTTTCCTTATGTTTAGTTAGTCATCTTTATAACCTACTTACAAAACCTCTATCAATTAATATTCGAGTAATTAATAAATACGATAAATGATAATTTTGTCGGACCAAATGTCCCTAAGGGGTAATCCCGAAAAAGTGCAACTAATGGTACCTGCAAAGACCTATAAGAGCGGGAATGGCAAGAATTTTCGATGCACTACCACATAGAGCAAAGATCGCTTTCTATTTGTATCAGCATGTTTCTAAGAAGAAGAAGACAGGACTTGCGGTTAAAGGTGCAATAGTTCGTACAAGCTGATGATTTTGTCGATCATTCTATGTATAGTGGCACTCTATCTTAAATACTATTTTAAAGAACAAATTAATATGATTGATTTGTAATTTGTTTTTCTTTTGAGGTTAAATTGTTGTGTATGTTTATGATTGATTGAATTTGTGTCTCTAATAAGATATCTTCAATTTGCGTATGATATTGGATTTATCCGATGGTTTTACTTTTAGAGGAATTGGAAAAAATAATTATCAAACAATTTATAATTAGCCCTATCAGTTGATGGTTAGAAATATAATACATAATGTATAAAGTATATTTTTGCCTAAAAACCCTTATCTTTCTTCTTTTTTTTTTCCCCTTCATATATACTGGTATGATTTATATGATCATACTAAAGAAATCCACATTTTATTTTGCTTATATCATACAATAATTTTTTTTAAAATGGACATAATTTCTTACTTCATTTTTTTTATCACAAAATAAACATACAATTAAGTTAAAACGCATCGCATCATATATTATTTAACATTTTCATATATTACAGTTCGTTCTTTATAGAAGCTCTAAGATATGCAACTCTATTGAGTTCACAAATAAATAGCTAGACTTATTGGCATCACGATTTAGATAGAGTTTATAGATTTTAAAAGTTGAGAAATTTGTTAAATTTGTTGAGAGTTTTGTTAAACTTGGAACAAGTTTTTTGAAACGATCCGACCTGTTTTTTTTTATACATTTAAACCTTGACCTCGGATTAGCATTCCCATAAATGCTATCCTCAATGATTAAGCAAACCACAACACAAACAACAGCAAATAACCAACAAACCAATCATTCCAATCTTAATAACTAAAAGCAACCAATTCAACAATATCCAATCCAACACGTTCCAGAACTAATCCATCAACCTATGACTGTTCTAACGCAATAACAAAACATGAAAACAATCAACCGAGATCCTAGATCATCTTCCTCTTCCCAACCATGATTCCACGATCACACTTTGCCTTTACCTGCATCACATGGGAAAAAGAGATGCGAGAGTTTTATCATAAATACCTAGTGAGACGGTCATCCCTACTACGACTGGGCACTCAGGCACGATGGACTGCTGAGGCAAACATACAAATCACACAGCAAACAAACGGCTCAACTCAGCCAATTCCGACGTGTGTCGATCGACACTACCACTAGGTGTCGATCGACACACTGGTCCAGTGTTGGTCGACACACCTCACTGGTGTTGATCGACACCCCACAGACCAGGTGCATGTGTTGATCGACACAGCTTCTAGGTGTCGATAGACACACTCTCTCGGGCACCTGTGTCGGTCGATACACCTCACCAGTGTCGATCGACACAGATTACATACTCACCAGAATCGAACCTTCTCCTTTCAAGTCCGATTCCGAGCTTGCCTGAACCCATAAACCTGCAAATAAAACGCAACAAACACCACAACAAGTGCACACAATCACGAAATCAATCACCACATGATCAAACAACACGTTCCAACCTACAACCACGAATCCTTAACGATCCATCGGTCCATAAGCCATGTTTACGCACTCACCTTATATTTTTGGATAGAAACTGATGGAATTGAGGCTAGAATCGATATCCACGACAACCACCATGAAATTCTACTCCAAAATACCCAAGAATAAAACTTGTCTCACAAAAACTCACAAGAAACAAGAGAAACTCTCTGAGACTCTTTTTCACTGATTATGGCTTTTCTTTTCGCTCAGAATACGACCAGAAAGGCTTAAATACGGAGCCTTACGTTCCTCAAACCAAACCGACTCAAACCGGCTAATTATAATCGAAACAGAAAACCCCTTCATTAAACCTGTGTTGATCGACACACCTTACCAATGTCGATCGACACCCACTCAGAACCAACCAGCCTCAAGCCGAAACACGCGTGTGTCCAAAACACGCGTGTGTCGATCGACACACCTTACTTGTGTCGATCGACACCCCTCCCAATTTCTCAAAATTGGTACACAGGTGTTACAATTCTCCCCCACTAAAGTTGGATTCGTCCTCGAATCCACAAAACATAGCCATTATGGCTAACTACCTGGCCAACCTGCCAGTAACACCGGAGACTACATCTCCCAGACCCTCTTAAAGCTCAGATCCGTACTATGCATATAGACCCGTCTCAGACATTTATCGCTCATAACTCATAAATCATAACCACACCATCTAGCTCTCGGGATCATCTCCCCTCCAGCTCTCGGTGCCACGTATCAACCCACCTCAGTCCGCGCAGTCTTGACGGTGTTTGGTACCAACTATCTCCATACCCCTCAAACCATCAAGACACAAAGTCTGTCAAGCTCTCGGTGTGCAAAGAGCCTACAGTCCCCTGGAGAGACGCACCTTTCAAAGATCTGCCAGAGATCGTAATCTCCCAAAACTATCTCCATACCCTCACGCTCCCAGTCTGCGCAGTCCTGGCGAACGATCGGTATGCAGGGAACCCACTATCCCCTGGAGAGACGCATCTCTCAAGATCTATCGGAGACTCATTTCCAAGAAAGAACCAGTGTCTCTCTCACTAAGTTATATGGGGAAATCGACATCCCCGATCGAAATCAATTCTTAACGTCTATAATGCACCTCTGACCGGAACTACCTCCCAAGGTCTCAACATGATACTCCTAACCCGGAATACCATCACAAACATGATCATCACAGATCATCTGGACCACCCATCACACCGGGTGTCCTTGCAGAGTCTCTCCAGAACTAGACAGTTCTACCCACTGTAAAACTTCTATTCCGAGATTCCCTAAACACATAACACATATGCCCCGTTAGAGTTCCTCCAAACTGGCAAGTTCTACTCACTATAAAACTTATATTTCGAGATTCCCTAACCACACACTCATGACCAATACCCAGGTTATCTGGCCAACCCAACACACAGGGTGCCCCTGCTAGAGTTTTTCTAAAATAGACAAGTTTTAACCACTATAAAACTTCTATTTCGAGATCCTCCAACCACCTACTCAAGGCTACCAAAGCCAAAACGCAAGAACCTCATGGCTACACAGCCATAACATCCGAACTCATTGTGGATGCCGAAAATCACACAATTAGATTTGTAAGGGTTTCGTGAGGAAGTAGAGATTTCTGAAGATAAGCTATGAAGAACAAGGATGAGCAAAGAGAAATTAAGGTTTGTAATTGATTTGTATTACTTGTGTGATAAAAATTGTGAATGAATCTTTACAAGTGTTTTGTACATTGATATATATATCCCCTTAAGTCGGCTAACCCTTTTGCTAAAAGATAATGTCAACCTTTTCCTAAACCTTCACGGATTGCCTTTTTCCCCTATGTCGGTCAAGCCTATGTGGGCTTCATTACTGGGCTTTAACGCGTTGAACTTTCTGGAACCTTCGTTGATGTTCTGACAGGTGACGAAGCACCTGAAGCCGATGGAATGGCCTGGGCACCGATGTCAGCTGCCTAGACACCGATGAGGCCACGCACATCGGTGCCACTGCCTGTCATCGGTGTCACTGCTCAGTGACATCGGTGCCAGGCAGCCTTGGTCTCTATAGCGCCTCATGTTGGCTGTGTGACCTCTTCGACGCTACATTCATGACTTCTCCTGGGGTAAAGATAGCTTCGAAGGTTCCTTTGCCAGGTAGAAAAGGTCTTCACCCTTTCTTGTAGGTGAAATAACTTAGGGATTTTCAAGAAGTCTTCACCCTTTCTTGTAGGTAAAATGACTTAGGGGTTTTCAATAGGCCTTCACTGTAACATCCCAAACCGGAGAGGGGAACCTTTGGGAAAAACTTAGAAGGAAAACAAAGGCGCGGACCTTAAGAATGGTAACTAAGGCCCGCGTAACGGCCAAGGAAACTAGAAATGGAAGGAAAGGAAGAGAAATGGGCTTTCGGCCCATGTAATAAGGAGGTGGAGAAAAATAAGGAAAGTGGATATTCTCCTTAGGGTTTTCGGTGTAGTATAAATAGAGAGCTAGGGAGCTCATTATTTACACACACCAAAATATTTCTCTCCTCTCTAGAGCCAAAGATACACGCTTAAGAGGGAGAGAAAAGGAGGAGCTCGAGAAGGAACTCGGCACCCCACCTAAGGAGCAGCGTTATAAGGTAAAGCGCGATCCGTACCTAATACTCCCTTTTCTATTCTTCTCCTTTATAGCTTTCTTTGCGGTAGTCTTTGTAGTTCGGGTAGGGTAGATTAGGATAGTAGTAGTAGTAGTAGTAGTAGTAGTAGTAGTAGTAGTAGTAGTAGTAGCTCGGCACGGATGGTGATCCGTGCCTAGCACCGGTAGCTTCCGTGTGCGGATCGAGGATCCGTACATGGACCGGCAGCATCGGTACGCCTAGTGTTGGCATCGGTATGGCCTCGGGGTGCCTCGATGACAGCACGCCAGGGTACCAACGGTAGGCCTCGGTGACGCCTCGAGAGGGAATCAGAGACGCCTCGACAAAGGGCATCGGTACGAGGTACCGATGACGCCTATAGAGGGCACGATGACGCCTTGACAGGGCCCGGGTAACCTAGAGGAACGTGCCTCGGGGAGGTACGTAAGGAAGTGAGGCTGATCAATGATCAGGACGAGAGAGCCTTGGGTCATCCTCGATGGACGTATCGGTGAGCGATCATCGGTACGGACACTCGACGATCCAACCGGGCCAAGAGTGGCTATCAGGAAGTATTCGCGGCTAGACCATGGGGACGCGTCGATAGGCCCTCGGGGAGGCCTACGATCGATCTACCATTGGCCATCGAGGATAACTGAGCAGCCCGCAAGGGCAGGCTGCGATGAGGTCGCGGCCTGGCATCGGTAAGCCTCGTGTAGGCATCGGTGTATCGGTACGATACCTTGTTCGTCCACGATGAACAAACCGGTAATCATCGGTGAAGGCATCGATGATCGAAGAGAAAGCTGGACGGCCAGTGCCAACCACTGTGCCGCAAATCGGTAAGGCCGCGATAGAGATCGATATGGCCTCGGT
This sequence comes from Arabis alpina, assembly GCA_900128785.1. Lineage (NCBI taxonomy): Eukaryota > Viridiplantae > Streptophyta > Magnoliopsida > Brassicales > Brassicaceae > Arabis > Arabis alpina. Next base: position 9,135,165 of record LT669793.1, on the reverse strand, counting down.
TCGGAATCACGCCTGGTAAGCAAAAGCGTGCTTGGCTTACCAGCAGTGGCAGAGCATCCGGTCAGATCATGGCGATCTGGCTATGGACTCGTAGGTGAGACAGTAGAGGCGCATGGCAAGGCTACCATAGCTTGCCAAGTAACTCGGCTATCACAATGGATCTTGGTGAGGGTACACAGACCTCGGAACTCCGGTCGTGGGACTCAACCTTGTATCTCGAGGAAACTTGGCTCAGCATAAGCTGGCCCAAGAGTGACTCGTTGTTTGGCGGACTGGAAGCTAGCCATGGCAGGATCATGCCTAGCTCCGACTCGCACCGCATGTAGATTAGGAGAGTAGGTATTGCATAGGCCGGCTAGACTCTGAAAAGGGAACCAGTGGGCCAAATGTGAGGATTAGCGTGGCGGACTGAAAGGTCCGATACTAACCAATCATTGAACCACAAGATAGAGCTATGGTAGCATTACGGCCGCAAGGCCGTGAGGTTACTCGATGGTTCGCTTGTTTGTTGGACTCGGCAAACCGTTAGGGAATGCCGTAAGCCGGACAGGTGGTGGCCGGCCAGCTTGATAGTTGGACGGCTACGCCTTAGTCAACCTGGTAGAAAGTCTATACGGTGTAGGCCAACAAGAGGAGCGCTAAGGAGGCTTAGCAAACTCGTACGGCCGCACACGACTCCAGGGTTAGAGGCAAGGCCGCGGAAATGCTGAGGCCAGGGATGGGCAAGGCTGGACCGCGAGTCTTCCACAATTAACGGATAGTTTTATATATGTATTTCTGCAGGGACGGTCGCCGTATGGCCATAGATGTGTCATGGGTAACGTATTGGGATAGCCATGCTTACCTGGGGCCGACCATACGGGGCAAAGGTATTGTTTGAAATGCTTCGGCTATTGCTTGAGAACGTAGAGGTATAATGGACTAGGATTAAAATGTAGTAGATAGCTTGATTGTGAACCTTATGATAGAGTAGTTAAAAGCATGTTAAAACCGGTAGGATAGTAGGGACGTATGTATGGGCATGCGTTCCGCCTTGTTTGTGTTTGGCCTGAACGATGGCAGGAAGACCCAGCGTCCAGTTGTTCGCTAGAAGAACCGGTGAGGAGTCAGTCGACGGGCTGACTAGGATTGCGGTACTAGGAGACGGTCAGGGAGCTGATAATCCCTAGTACCAACCGTAGGCATCTAGGAGGGAGTCGGGGCGCCGATGATCTCTAGATGCCACCCCGGATATTAGCGCCACGTGCTGCAAGGCAGCCTTGGTGTCTAGAGGTGTATTGGTAAGCAGATGCTTACCAAGAGGTTCGAGTGCCTAAGGAGCCGAGGGCTGGCTTAGGGCTCGCCGTATTATAATGCCTAGGGAGCCAGGAGCTGGCCTAGGGTTCACCGTAGTTGAGGTTGAGGTTGAGGTTGAGGTTGAGGAGTTAGGTTTAGGTTGAGGTCGAGGTTGAGGTTGAGGTTGAGGTTGAGTTACAATTGACCCGCGGTACAAGGGGTACCGTGTGGAGGTTGTAAGGGTTAGGGTAGTCTAGGTAGTATTAGGTGTGAGACGGAGTCGACCGTCTTACTGAGTATTCAATACTCACCCCCTTACCATTGCACAGGATAAGACATCCGGTCAGGTGGACCATAGGACGGCAAGGCAGGAGGGAGCAGCAGGCAATGGAGGAAGACTTTCCCAAGGCGTTGTGAATCTAGTACCCAGATGTTGTAATTTACCATACAATGTAACCGAGAAATTTTAGAGCAATGAAAGTATCATTTTTGACTAGCACTTGGGTCTGGATTCATAGTCCGGGATGCGGGTGTTACATTCACCCTTTCTTGTAGGTGAAATGACTTAGGGGTTTACAAGAGGTCTTCACCCTTTCTTGTAGGTAAAATGACTTAAGGGTTTTCAAGAGGCCTTCACCCTTTCTTGTAGGTGAAATGACTTAGGGGTTTTTCAAGAGGTCTTCACCCTTCCTTGTAGGGTAAAAGGAGTTATGGGCCATATTATCTATGCATGTCGAAATATGCTTGTTGCCTTTCATAACTTTGAATGTCGAAGTTCAGCGGGTCAAATCCAACCCCAATAGTTAGCCCCCACCTCGGTAGTGTTAGTGATAATAGTATCGAATTAAGGACCATTGGGTGTTGAAGTTTGCTGCTCAAAGTTATGATGTTGTAGGCTTGAGCCTTTAGTGTTGATAACACTGTAAACGTTACTTTTCGTTCTTCGAAGGTTTTAAGACTTTGTATTCTGCTTGCGAGAGTTGATAGCGTTTACTGTTGACAATGGTTTTTATACTTAAGGATTTTAAGACCTTGCTGAAGATTGAAAGACTTCACGCTTCGCCTGTCGAAGCTGATGATGAAGATTTTAAGACTTCATGTTTTTGTGAAGATTTTAAGACTTCGCGCTTCGCTTGTCGAAATCTTGTCAACGTAGAAGACTCCTCATGGGTGGAGACTTCTCGTTTTTGGTTGTGAAAAACCCTTGTCTTAGGTCTTGATTTTGATTTGGTGTATGTGGAAGATCCATAGCTTAGATATTTCTATTGACTTTATGTAGGTAGAATTGAAGTTGAGATGATGGATCCAAAAGAGTTTGACTTGAGCCTCAACCCGATCCCGTCGACGTCGAACGTACCGTCGGTGACACCTATGCCGGAGGAGACACTGAAGAACCATCGATGCCGAACCACGCGTTGGTGCTGATGTCATTCACATCGGGCCAAACCGTCCCAATGTCGCGGAGAAGCCATCGTCATTGCCTCTCGAGACCGATTTCGAGGGGTGCCGAAGTCGAGAGGTCATCGCTATCGTTGGGCATGACCGAGCCGTCGAAGGTACCGATGACCCGATGGGATTGATTCGATGAGATGACGAACAGACGAGTGCTCGGAGCTCATCGGGCATTGATGACCCGACGTCGAGGGTACCCCGAAGTGGTCCCAACGCCATGATGGCCCCGACGTTGAGGGTACCCCGAGGTGCCGACGTTGTGATGGCCCTGATGCTTTGGCTGTCTAGCATCGATCAGCTTGATGGTCATGTGGATGAAACTGTTAATGGTGTATCCTTTGCTCTAGAGGAAGACCCGGAGCTACCTCCAGGTTCTGCCAAGATTTCATGTTTTCCTTCTTCTTTGATGGATAACAAGAATTTCAAGAGTAATGATACTCGCCTTGTTGACCAAGTCTTTATTATAAGTTGGAGGTCGTTTATGGTTGAACCGCCTTTGGTAGGATAGCGAAACTGCAAATATGTTCGAGCTCTACTCTTACCAACGTTGTTGTTGGGTTTGTGATTCTAGGGTAGCGAAATTGCAAATGCGTTTACGCTTCTTTTCTTCCAACGTTGTTGTTGGGTTTATGCTTAGATTCTACCAACGGTGTTGGGTTTGTGATCTTCCAACGTTGTTGTTGGGTTTATGCTTTTACCAACGTTGTTGTTGAGTTTTCTGGAATGGCGGTGCTTTCCGAACACATCTGTTCAGAAGCGATCACACCTTTTGACTTGACCAACGTGTTGTTGGGTTTTCTCAATGATTATTCGGTGTATAAACCTAAGTAATCATTGGCAGCTGCTTTTTACCAACGGTGTTGTTGAGTTTTTGAATGAACGTCCAGGGTCAACAACCCAGGAACTAAACATTAGAATCAGCTAGGGTCGAAAGCCCAGAAATTGATCATTATAACTTATATAACGCGCTTAGGATCCGATGATGGATGTCAATGTGTTCAAATTCACACATTGTTGTTGTGGCCAGCAGCAACGAAAGTGGATTGAACTTGCTTGAAAAAGGCTTTGAATAATCCATAGAGGATGTAGCTGATGAAATTGCTTTAAAAAGGCTTTGAATAATCCATAGAGGATGTAGCTGATGAAGTCTATGAGACTTGTGTTAAGTGAATCCTGAGAAGGATGTAGACGAAGTGCTCGAGACTTGTCTAATAAATCCAGAAAAGGATGTTTGATGTTTTCCAGCATTGTAGAAGTAAAGAATGGGAGTATACGAATATACGTACCCCACTCCCCCCCCTTTTTACGGAGGAGGGCAACTGAACTCGTCCGGAGATAAGCTGCGTACGTACCCTTTTGCAGGGATAAAGTCGCCTCGTAGATCGTTGCAGAGGCCTCAAGAGGTACTAGTGGCAGTACCCTTCGAGTGCCTTGCAAACAACTAGGGATTGGTGTGGTGGGTTGTTTGGTGACGCATGTTCGCGGTGGTGAAAGGCTACAGACCTTGCTATTTTCAGACGCGCTTGCTCTGCGTTTTCAGTAGATTCTGTGAGACGTAACTGCTATAGAAGGTTGGTCAAATCTTTGACATGTTCGGAGCAAGTCCTTGTTCTCTTTCGTGATTCTTGAGGTGAGGATTCCTCTTTCTTTTTCTTGGTGTTCCTCAGCTTGTGCTCTGCCATGAAACACATACGAGACTCCTTCTGGTTGTCCCATATCGTTTTTACGCCAATGGGTGTTGGGAATTTGAGGCATAAGTGGTATGTTGAAGACACATCTCTCATCAGGTTGAGCCAAGGAGTCCCTATGATCATGTTGTAGATTGCTGGATGATCGGAGACGGTGAAGTCGACCATCTTCTTACCGTTGCCAGCTTGGAGGGGAAGGCGAATTATTCCCATCGTCATAGTTGTCTCGCAAAAGAAGCTTGTAATGGGTTTAGGCCTCCCTTTGATCGTGGATAGATCAATCTTCATTCGCTCAAGTGTTTTCTTGAAGATGACATCCACCGAGCTTCATGTATCAATACGAACACGAGCGACGTTGAAGTCGTAAACAGTCAAAGTGATTACCAGGGATTCGTTGTGTGGTTGATCGAGGCCCTCAGAGTCTTGCTCGTTGAAGGTGATAAGGTCGCTAGAAAGCCTTGGCTTTGCATGAGTTATTATGTTCGCGCAAACGTCAGCGCGTCGTTGATATGCTTCGATTGCAGGGACGTTGTCAGCACAGTATTGCGATCCCCCCATTATCATGTTGATACTTTCAAACTGGCCTCCGTTTTCAACATCGTCATCACGACGTTGGCGTTTGGGGTTCTCCTCATGTTGTTTGGTGTTAGCAGGAGCTTTCTCCTCGAGTTTGAAGTCTGATAGGCTGACGTTGCCTTTCAAAGTGCCTTCAGTGAGTTTGGCTATGAGCTACTACCCCAACTCTTGACACTTTGGAGTTGAGTGTCCATTTGCCTTGTGGAAGTCGCAGTATATCTCTTCATCATACTCTTTTGGTTCTTCGTAACCTGATGACTCCACTTGGTAGTTATGGACCCTCTGGATCCTCCCTCGTATTGGATGTAGGAGGGATTCACAACGTGAGCTGGCTCACTTGCATGTTTCGTCTTCCCCCCATTCCTAGCACGACCTTCTTCTTCGGTTCGAGCGAAGTCAGCAGCACGATGCAGAGCGTCTGGGATCGTTGTTGGCTTGTTGAGACTCATCTCTTGCCAGAATGGAAACGGACACCGAATTTCTCCTCGCAAGGACTCTAGGGCTGACTTATTGCTGATACCTTCAGCCTTTGACAGCGTGTTCTTAAACCTTGTCATGAAAGACCGAAAACTCTCGGTCTCGCCTTGTTTGTTATTCCATAGTTCCGAGTCGTAGATCTTTCGTTCCATGAAGATGTTGTAATGCTGCACGAACAACTCGGAAAGCTGGAGGAAAGTGTGAACTGAATTCTTCTGCAGCTTGTAGAACCATTGAAGGGCAGGCCCCTTGAGGCTTTCTACGAACAGCTTGCAGTAGACGATGTCTTTTTCCGCTTCCTTGAAGTTTGCTCTCCTCAAGGCTACTTCGAATCCCATCAGATGATCCGAAGGGTCTATAGTTCCTTTGTAGACTGGTAACTTGATCCTTCCGGGATCGGAGATTTTTGTCCTTGCGATTTGTTCGTCGAAGGGCGTGTTCCTTACCTTTTCTAGTACCTGAGCGATGGCAGGAGCCTTCCATATTCCGTGGTGTATCTGCGATTGGGTACGCTTTAGGTCTAAGGTTACCCGATCCATCTGAGCCTTTACTGCAGCGAGCTCTGCAGCGTAAAATCGTTTGAACGCTCTTTGCTCCTGCTCCTTCTTGTACCGCTCTTCGCTAGAGTAGTTGGTGTACTTCGGAAGAGCCTGACGCGCTTTGCGTGTTAGAGGCGCGTGGTTCTTGTCGGCTTCCTTCTGCACCTTCCGCTCGTGCACGCTTTGTAGGAGCTGGTTCTTCTCCATCGGAGATATCCACGACGCGTTCGAAAGACTTGTCCGTTTCCTGACGTGGTGGTGGTGGTAGGTCCTCTGGGTTTCCCCGAGTGGTACGTGGTGCGGAGAAATCGAGGCGTTGAGGGTCGACACACGCCCTAAGCCTTGTTGTGTCGGGTCTTCCGCGTTTTCTTCACGAAAGAGCTTTCAGTTCCCTCGAAGTGGCCTCGTTGCTTCTTTTTCTCTGTGAGGAAGGTTTCTAGCATCTTCTTCACCTCGGTTATGTCACCTAGAGCAGTGGTTTTGGTAGCAGTAGCCTCGACCGAAGGTTCTTTCTCCTGGTTGTCTCTACAAGACGTGTTTTCTTCGCCGCTCACTTTTCTTGACTTGGTATGTAACATAGCTTTTTTGTGTAAGAAATTCTCTACTTCCCCTTGGTCGGCGCTAAATTATGGATGCCGGAAATCGCACAATTAGATTTGTAAGGGTTTCGTGAGGAAGAAGAGATTTCTGAAGATAAGTTATGAAGAACAATGATGAGCAAAGAAAAATTAGGTTTTGTAATTGCTTTGTATTGCCTGTGTGATAAAAATTGTGAATGAATCTTTACAAGTGTTTGTACATTGATATATATAGCCCCCTAATTTGGCTAAGCCTTTTGGTAAAAGATAATGTCAACCTTTTCCTAAACCTTCACGGATTGCCTTTTTTCCCTATGTCGGTCGAGCCTATGTGGGCTTCGTTACTGGGCTTTAACGCGTTGAACCTTCTGGAACCTACGTTGATGTTCTGACGGGTGACGAAGCACCTAAAGCCGATGGAATGGCCTGGGCACCATTGTCAGCTCCATGGACATCGATGAGGCCAGGCACATCGGTGTCACTTGGCAGTGACATCGGTGCCACTTCCTGTCATCGGTGTCACTTCTCAGTGACATCGGTGCCAGGCAGCCTTGGTCTCTGCAGCGCCTCCTGTTGGCTCTGTGACCTCTTTGACGCTGCATTCATGACTTCTCATGGGGTGAAGATAGCTTCGAAGGTTCCTTTGCCAGGTAGAAAAGGTCTTCACCCTTTCCTGTAGGTGAAATGACTTAGGGGTTTTCAAGAGGTCTTCTGTAACATCCCAAACCGGAGAGGGGACCTTTTGGGAAAAACTTAGAAGGAAAACAAGAGGTGCGGACCTTAGGAATGGTATCCAAGGCACGCAGGACGTTCGAGAGAGCTAGAAATGGAAGGAAAGGATGAGAAATGGGCTTTCAGCCCATGTACTAAGGAGGTGGAGAAAAATAAGGAGAGTGGAGAAAATAAGGAAAGTGGATATTCTCCTTAGGGTTTTTGATTTAGTATAGATAGAGGGCTAGGAGCTCATTATTTACACACACCAAAATATTTCTTTCCTCTCTAGAGCCAAAGATACACGCTTAAGAGGGAGAGAATTGGAGGAGCTCGAGAAGGAACTCGGCACCCCACCTAAGGAGAAGCGGTATAAGGTAAGGCGCGATCCGTACCTAATACTCCCTTTCTATTTTCTTCCTTTTAGCTTCATACGGTAGTCTTAGTAGTACGGGTTAGGGTAGAGTAGTTTAGTAGTATAGTAGTAGTGGTCGTGTCCGGATAGATATCGGTAACGCCTAGTGCTGGCAACGGTATGGCCTCGGGGTTCCTCGATGACAGTACGCCAGGATACCAAAGGTAGGCCTCGGTGATGCCTCAAGAGGGCATCGGAGACGCCTCGACAAGGGCGCTGGTACGAGGTACCAGTGACGCCTCTAGAGGGCACGATGACGCTTCGACAGGCCCAAGTAACCTAGCAAGCTGTGGCCTCGGTGACGCCTCGAGAGGGCATCGGAGACGCTTCGACAAGGGCGCTGGTACGAGGTACCAGTGACGCCTCTAGAGGGCAAGATGACGCTTCGACAGGGTCCGGGCAGCTTAAGGTCGTGCCTCGAGGAGGTATCGTAAGGAAGTAAGGCTGATCGATGATCAGGACGAGTGAGCCTCGGATCACTCCTCGATGGACGTATCGGTGAGAAATCGGTACGGATACTCGACGATCCGGTAGTGCTAATAGTGGCTATCAGGTAGTATACACGGTCGGACCATGGGGACGCGTCGATAGGCCCTCGGGGAGGCCTACAATCGATCTACCACTGCCATCGGGGATAACTGAGCAGTCCGCAAGGGCAATCCGCGATGAGATCGCTGACTTGCATTGGTAATCCTCGTGTAGGTGTATCGGTACGATACCTTGTTCATCCACGATGATTAAACCGGTAATCATCGGTAAAGGCATCGATGATCGGAGAGAAAGCTAGACGGCCAGTGCCAACCACTGTGCCGCGAATCGGTAAGGCCTCGATAGAGATCGATACGGTCTCGGTTCGGAATCACGCCTGGTAAGCAAAAGCGTGCTTGGATTACCAACAGTGGCAAAGCATCCGGTCAGATCATGGCGATCTGGCTATGGACTCGTAGGTGAGACAGTAGAGGAGCATGACAAGGCTAACATAGATTGTTAAGTAACTCAGCTATCATAATGGATCTTGGTGAGGGTACACGTACCTAGGCGTCGGTCGTGGAACTCAACCTTGTATCTCGAGCAAACTTGGCTCGGCAGAAGCTGGCCTTAGAGTGACTCGTTGTTTGGCGGTCTGGAGACTCGTCGTGGTTGATCAGGCCTGGCTCCGACTCGCACCACATATAGCTTAGGAATTTAGATAAAATCATTCATAGGCCGGCTATACTCATAGGCAGACTGAGAGGTCTGATACTAACCGATCATTGAACCACAAACTCGATAGTTGAGAATGTTGTAGGCCGGACAGGCAGTGGCCGTACAACTACTCGATGGTTTGCTTGTTTGTTGGACTCAACAAGCTATTAGAGAATGTTGTAGGCCGGGCAGTGGCGGGCCAACTCGATAGTTGTACGGCTACGCCTTAGTCAACCTGGTAGAAAGTCTAGAAGGTGTAAGCCAACAAGAGAAGCGCTAAGGAGGCTTAGCAAACTCGTATGGTCGCATACGACTCCAGGGTTAGAGGCAAGGCCACGAGAACGCTTAGGCCAGGAATGGCCAAGGCTGGATCGCGAGTCTTCCACAATTAACAGATAGTTTTATGTGTGTATTTTTGCAGAGACAGTCACCGTATGGCCATAGATGAGTCATGGGTAACGTATTGGGATAGCCATGCTTACCAGGGGCCGACCATACGGGGCAAAGGTATTGCTTGAAATGCTTCGGCTATTGCTTGAGAACCTAGAGGTATAAAGGACTAGGATTAACCGGAATAGATAACTTGGTTGTGAACCTTAGGATAGTTTAGTAGTTAGAAGCATGTTAAACCGGTAGGATAGTAGGTTCACAACGCCACCCGTTTAAATATTGCATGGACCGCATCGTGAGTATGCGTTCCCCCGGTTGTTTGTGTTTGGCCTGAAAGATGGCACGAAGCCCTAGCCTTCCGATGATCGCTAGAAGGGTTTGAAGTTCCTGGACTTCAGACAGTCCGCCGACGGGCCGACTAGGTTATGGGCTGCCAGGGTGCCCGGCAAACCAGTTTACTGGTTAAGGTTACCAGCTTGCTGGTGTAAGGTTATGTGCTGCCAGGGTGCCCGGCAAACCAGTTTACTGGTTAAGGTTACCAGCTTGCTGGTGTAAGGTTATGGGCTGCTAGGGTGTCGAGTTCACGCCTCGAGAGGGCATCGGAGACACCTCGACAAGGGCATCGGTACGAGGTACCGTTCACGCCTTTAGAGGGCACGATGACACCTTGACAAGGCCCGGGTAACCTAGAGGAACGTGCCTCGGGGAGGTACGTGAGGAAGTGAGGCTGATCGATGATCAGGACGAGAGAGCCTCGGATCACCCTCGATGGACGTATCGGTGAGACGATCATCGGTATGGACACTCGACGATCCGACCGTGCCAAGAGTGGCTATCAGGTAGTATTCGCGGTTGGACCATGGGGACGCGTCGATAGGCCCTCGAGGAGGCCTACGATCGATCTACCATTGGCTATCGAAGATAACTGAGCATCCGCAAGGGCAGGCCGCGATAGGGTCGCAGCCTGGCATCGGTAAGCCTCGTGTAAGCATCGGTGTATCGGTACGGTACCTTGTTCGACCGCGATGAACGAACTGGTAGTCATCGGTGAAGGCATCGATGATCAGAGAGGAAGCTAACGGGCAGTGTCAACCACTGTACCACGGACCGGTACGGCCTCGATAGTGATCGATACGGCCTCGGTTCAAAATCACGCCTGGTAAGCAAAAGCGTGCTTGGCTTACCAACAGTGGCAGAGCATCCAGTCGGATCATGGCGATCTGGTTATGGACTCGTATGTGAGAAAGTAGAGGAGCATGGCAAGGCTACCATAGCTTGCTAAGTAACTCAGCTATCACAATGGATCTTGGTGAGGGTACACAGAACTCGGAACTCCGGTCGTGGGACTCAACCTTGTATCTCGAGGAAACTTGGCTCGGTATAAGCCGGCCCAAGAGTGACTCGTTGTTTGGCGGACTGGAGGCTAGTCATGGCAGGATCATGCCTAGCTCCGACTCGCACCGCATGTAGTTTAGGAAAGTAGATAATGCATAGGCCAGCTATACTCTGAAAAGAGAGCCAGTAGGCCAAATGTGAGGATTAGCGTGGCGGACTGAAAAGTCTGATACTAACCGATCAGTAACCGCAAAATAGAGCTATGCTAGAGTTACCGCCGCAAGGTCGTAAAGATACTCGATGGTTCGCTTGTTTGATGGACTCGGCAGACTATTAGAGAATGCTGTAGGCCGGACAGGTAGTGGCTGGCCAACTCGATAGTTGTACAGCTACGCCTTAGTCAACCTGGTAGGAAGTCTATACGGTGCAGGCCAACAAGAGAAGCGCTAAGGAGACTTAGCAAACTCGTACGGACGTACACGACTCCAGGGTTATAGGCAACGCCACGGGAACGCTGAGGCCAGTGATGGGTAAAGCCAGACCGCGAGTCTTCCACAATTAACGGATAGTTTTATGTTTGTATTTCTGCAGGGACGGTCATCGTATGGCCATAGATGTATCATGGATAACGTATTGGGACAGCCATGCTTACCTAGGGCCGACCATATGGGGCAAAAGGTATTGCTTGAAATGCTTTGGCTATTGCTTGAGAACGTAGAGGTATAATGTACTAGGATTAAAACGGAGTAGATAGCTTGATTGTGAACCTTAGGATAGACTAGTTAAAAGCATGTTAAACCGGTAGGATAGTAGGTTCACAATGCCACCATTTAAAAATTGCATAGGGACGTATGTATGGGCATGCGTTCCGCCTTGTTTGTGTTTGGCCTGAAAGATGGCACGAAGACCCAGCGTCCAGTTGTTCGCTGGAAGAACCGGTGAGGAGTCAGTTGACGGGCTGACTGGGATTGCGGTACTAGGAGACGGTCAGGGAGCTGATAATCCCTAGTACCAACCGTATGAATCTAGGAGGGAGTCGGGGCGCCGATGATCACTAGATGCCACCCCGGATATTAGCGCCGTGTGCTGCAAGGCAGCCTTGGTGTCTAGAGGAGTATTGGTAAGCAGATGCTTACCATGAAGTTCGAGTGCCTAAGGAGCCGAGGGCTGGCTTAGGGCTCGCCGTGATAGAATGCCTAGAGAGCTAGGAGCTGGCCTAGGGTTCACCGGAGTTGAGGCTGAGGTTGAGGTTGAGGTTGAGGTTGAGGTTGAGGTTGAGGTTGAGGTTGAGGTCGAGGTTGAGGTACAATTGACCCACGGTACAAGGGGTACCGTGTGGAGGTTGTAAGGGTTTAGGATAGTCTAGGTAGTGTTAGGTCGTGAGATGGAGTAGACCGTCTTACTGAGTATTCAATACTCACCCCCTTACCAGTGCGCAAGATAGGACATTTGGTCAGGTGGACCACAGGACGGTAAGGCAGGAGGCAGTCAATGGAGGAAGACTTTCCTAAGGCGTTGTGAATCTAGTATCCATATGTTGTAACTTACCATACAATGTAATCGAAAAAATTTTGAGTAATGAAGATACCAATTTTTGTCTAACACTTGGGTCTGGATTCGTAGTCCGGGATGCGGGTGTTACATCTTCACCCTTTCTTGTAGGGTGAAATGATTTAGGGGCTATATTATATCTGCTTGTCGAAATATGCTCGTTGCCTATCATAACTTTGAAGGTTGAAGTCCATCGGGTGAAATCCGACTTCAATACTCATGGCCACCACAACCACAACATAAGAAAAACGCATCTTAAAAATCCTGAAAAATGTGATAATCGATTCACTCAAAAGAAAATACATAATCCAAACCACATCACCACACCTGGTGATCACAACCAACCAGATATTGGAACCCATGAGACCCCGTTCACTTCCTGGCTTACTTCACAAACCACATTCGAACCTTGTCTCATCTTAACCTCTGGTTCTCAAGTCTCCCATGGACACCGTCATAGCCCCACAAGATTCTCAACCACGGCACTCTCTTCCGGCGCAGAACCTTGACACTCACTCAAGGATCATCACCAGCCTCAACTCAACCGCCAAAAACTGGCTGAAGATCTGCAAGAATCTTCACCATTACCTCCCAAGACCCATGTAGACATTTCCGGAGCTTTGAGACATGGAGCACTCAGGAAAGTTTTGCATAATCTGAGGTAGCTCTAAACAATAAGCAACTGGTCCCACTCGCTCCACTGCCTGGAACAAACCCATAAACCACTGACTAAGCTTATCCTCTGCAAAGGATTTGTTAGAACCCTACAGCCTCTCCACTCTGAGATACGCTCTATCTCCCACCTTAAACTCTAACTCATTTCTCCTCTTATCGGCATAACTCCCCGGCTGATCAAGAGCCTTTTCATGTTCAGCTTCACTACACGGATCTTTTCGTCGTCTCCTGGACAAAATATGCATCATATATGCCCCTCTCCCCCACTTGGGTCTAACATAAGTTGTGCAACATGGCCTCCCATACCAAGCCTCAAAAGAAGCCATACGAATACTGGCCTGAAGCCCTCATCAACTCAAAGTGAACCTAAGATCTCTGTCTGACACAAAACTCGCTGGCACTCCAAGCAACCTCACTAACTCACTCACATATTTCATAACCAGAACCGCTGCTCCCTCGGTTTTCTTAATGGTCAGAAAATGTGCTAACATAGACAAACGATCCGCAATCACTCAAATCACAACATGAGTCCAAGAAACCGGCAACCTTGTCGTAACATCCAAGGAAAACATGCCCCACTTCCCCTCTGGAATGGGTACACTGCACAACAAACCACTCGAACTGACACTCACCCCCACCAACTGGCAACTTATCGCAATTTACGACCTAATTAGCCACATCCTTCTTCATCCCGGCTCAGAGATAGTACCATTTTCGATCACTATGCCTCTTAGTCGCTTCTGGATGAATAAAGAAACATGCTCACATGAACCTCTCTCAGAAATCTCCTGCCTCAAACCTCATCTTTAGGCACACAGACTCACCCGTGCCCTAGGATAGTCCTATTTGCTGAGACCTAATAATAAGAACCTCCAACCTTAGAAGAATCAAACCAACCTTGATCCTTCTCTTGAGCTACTCGAAACCTGCTCAGAAGGTTGCCTGCTTAACTGCCTCCAGCCCCAACGGCTCTCGTGAGATAAGGACAACTTTAACGTACCAATCTCACTCAACAATACCTCACCTCATGCGCCTGAGCCGAAGCATACCACCTCTGACTAAGTGCATCCGCCTCTAGATAAGTTCACCACGATGGTAAACTGTAAACAAATCACAATCTGCTACAACTCCACCCATCACTTCCGCCGCAAATCCCAAGACTACACAAAAGGAACCTCCTCCTATAACCGATTGGTCATAGATTGAGCCATACTCGCATAATCTTCAACCCGGGAAAACTTCTGATCCCAGTGGCATTCCCGGTCTAGGCCAAATCACCTGCTCCACTTAGCAAATAGCTACTGCTCTCATAGATTCTCCGAACTCCCCTCCCCTGGCTCTCATGCTCCCCAGGACTCTTCGAATGCCCAAGGTGCCATCAATGAAGATAATCACGAACTCAACTAGGTACTCCTCAGAGAGTCCGTTCATCAACCTCATGAATGCAGCTGGCGCATTCATCGACCTGAAAGGCATCACTACAAACTCATAATGCCCATAACTCATCCTGAAAGCCGTCTTTTTTACATCTATCTCATCACTATGAATTTTGGTGGTAACCTGATGCCAAGTCAACCTTGCAGAACCAAGTAGCTCTCGCAATTGATCCAACAACTCATTAATTCTCGGCAAAGGATACTTGTTCTTCACGGTGACTCGGTTTAGCCCTCGATAATCGATGCACAACCGGAAACTATCATCCTTGTTCTTCACAAACAACACCGGCGCTCCCCACGGTGAACTATTCGGTTGAATTAAATTCTTATTCAGTAAAATCCTCCAACTGCTTCTCCAATTTTGCTAACTCCGCGGGAGCCATTCGATAAGGTGCCTTAGATAACGGCATCGTCCCAGGCTCTAACTCAATCGTGAAAAGATCCGACCGCGACGGCGGTAATCCCTGCGCAACTGAAAGACATCCTCACAGTCCTGGACAACCCAAATATCCCTCACTACAACCTCACCTACAGACTCCGCCAGCACAATAATCGCTAAGTAAGCCTCGCAACTCCTCAGTCATAGCCTCAGCCTGCACCAGAGAGATCACAAGACTCCCAGAAGTCGGTCTCACTCCCTGATAAACAAACCTCCCTCCCTCACGTTCAAACACAACACGACCCCGGTGACAATCCAGATGAACTCTGTACCAATCAAACAATCCATACCTAGGATAACATCATACAGCTCCACTAGACTAATCACCAAGTCCGCTGGCACCAACTCACCAGCCACTAGAATATCCACGCCTCTCGCCCGGCCATGAGTAACTAGAAACTATCAACCATAACCGGTCCAGTCCACTCAAGAGCGTCACTCCGGATACCGCTCCACTTTCCACGCTCCGGAGTAATGAAGCAATAATGCTCCAGACTCAAACCAAACGTGGGACTCACCACTACCCACTACCAGAGTCTCCACACAACTCCCATGTGCTAAGAAACCTAACAAATTGGCCCACTTATGACCCATGCCTCCACACCAGAAGCATCCTCAACCACTCTGGCTCAATCAGGAAGTGTCCTCCCACTTCCTTTTCTGTCCCTGCGCAGGCTTGCCGCCATGCCCGGTATCACCTGCTGATGAGGCTTATTAGATTGAACAGCTGGGCTAACGACCACAGCCTGCTCCCTCAAGTCCTCGACAACGCCTCCAGCAGTCTCAACCAACTCTACTCTCGTAGCATACTTAGACACCCCGAACCGTGTCCTCAAATCTGATCTAAGTCCCCTCAACCAGAGATGTGCATCACTGCCAAATAATGGACTGCCAAAACAACCATGTATCCCTCGGGACACCCATTCGAGCGAAAGTTACGCTCCAATCACATTTGCCTCCTCAGGCTTAGTACCTCCTGCAAAAGATCCCGTACCGATTCTCAGCATCTGCTCCGCCATCCAAAGATACGATGGAGCCACCTCAACAACCGTAGCCTTGGCTGCCCTCTGCCACTCGTGGCATCACCGGAGCCTAACTAGTACCGCACTTGGTAACCGCTCCCATAACTGCTCAAGCCAATCCACCAGACGATAATCTCAACCCAGAGACCCACCAGCGGGCGCACCCACACTACCAACCTCACGAGGGCCCACACCGGCCCCCGACAGTCAACCTGGGACCACACTATCCCCACCTGTCCTCACACTGGCGCTCACACTTGGCTACATGCTGGCAGACTTAATGGCGCTTAAGCCGTGTTGCAGCGTCTGCGGATCACTCTCAGCCACATGCGTAACACTCAGAGCCGCACTCCCGGCAGACTCATTCACTAGTGCCTGCCACAACAACTACTGCAATAAATATGTCAAACGATCAACTCGTCACCTGGACTCCTCTTGCGAGCCAATCCAGCACCAGCTCGAGTACTATCACTGGCCCCACCAACCCTCACACTGGCTCTCACACAGGCACACCCACTGGCACTCATACTAGTACATAGACCTTCCTGAAACGTCTACGGATCTGTCGCAGCCTCAAACATGGAACCCTGAGCCGCATCCCCAGCCGACTCACTCACTGGTTCCAACCACCGTCTGGACCTCCACGATCACCCCGGCCACCATGGCTCCAACCTCTAGTACTTCTAACCATATTTCACACTTACCACAAGTAGAAATAAAGAATACTAGAAAACACAAACAACCAAACACGTACCGTGGAATCTCATTGAAGGCTCGAAGGAAAATGATCCGGAACACCCAAACCCATAGAATTACAATTTAACCAAATTCACAATCCTAGCCGTTCTAATCTGTCCTAAAACCGTAAGGGCTCTGATACCAAACTGAAATGACCCGACCCATTTTTTTTTTAACATTTAAACCTTGGTCTCAGACTAGCATTCCCATAAATGCTATCCTCAATGACCAAACAAACCACAACATAAACAACAGCGAATAACTAACAAACCAATCATTCAAATCTTAATAGCTAAAAGTAACCAATTCAACAATCTCCAATCCAACACGTTCCATAACTAATCCATCAACCTATGGCAGTTCTAACGTAATAACAAAACATGAAAACAATCAACTGAGATCCCAGATCATCCTCTTCTTCGCAGCCATGATTCCACGATCACACTTTGCCTTTACCTGCATCACATGAGAAAAAGAGATACGTGAGTATTATCATAAATACCTAGTGACACGGTCATCCCATCTAACTGCGCACTCAGGCACGATGGACCGTTCAGGCAAACCCAATTGAGACGTGTGTCGATCGACACTACCACTAGGTGTCGATCGACACACTGGTCCAGTGTCGGTCGACAAACCTCACTGGTGTCGATCGACACCCCACAGACCAGTTGCATGTGTCGATCGACACACTCCCTCGGGCACCTGTGTTGGTCGACACACCTCACCAGTGTCGATCGACATAAATCACATACTCGCCAGAATCGAACCTTCTCCTTTCAGTTCCGATTCCAAGCTTGCCTGAACCCATAAACCTGCAAATAAAACGCAACAAACACCACAACAAGAGCACACAATCACGAAATCAATCACTACATGATCAAACAACATGTTCCAACCTACCACCACGAATCCCTAACGATCCATCGGCCCAGAAGCCATGGTCACGCACTCACCTTAGATTTTTTTATAGAAACTGATGGAATTAATGCTAGAAACGATATCCACGACAACCACCACGAAATTCTACTCCAAAACAGCCAAGAACAAAATCTTTCTCACAAAAACTCACAGGAAACAAGAGAAACTATATGACACTCTTTTTCACTGATTATGGCTTTTCTTTTCGATCAGAATACGACCAAAAAGGCTTAAATACGGAGCCCTAGGTTCCTCAAACCGAACCGACTCAAACCGGCCAATTGGAATCGAAACAGAAATCCCCTTCATTAACATGTGTCGATCGACACACCTCACCAGTGTCGATCGACACCCACTCAGAACCAACCGGCCTCAAGCCGAAACACGCGTGTGTCGATCGACACACCTCATTTGTGTCGATCGAAATCCCTTCTAATTTCTCAAAAGGTTCACGGGTGTTACAATTTTTTGTATTCAATAAATCTATTAAAGACTTATATTTGAAGTATTTCCCAAAGCTCATGTATATCCTTAAGATTGTAAAAGTTCTGTTTAAGAGTGAAATTGATGCACGTCCCAATAACAATATATTTACTAGAATTGCAAAACCATTAAAGACCAACTTTTTCAATAACTAGGGATTTTAAATAGGATTTCAAAATCGTTAAACCAAAAACAATATGTTTTACTTAGAATTTAAGAATCTTGTTTTTTATCAAACAGTACTTTATATATTAAGACTTAAACTCCATCAATGGAGGAAGAGTTCAAAGGTATAAGGGCAGATTTAGCTAAAGGATCAGCGGTAACAATTGTTGAACGGGCAACAAAAATAAAATAGATACAATCGAAACTTATGCTATGACAACAGATGTTGTGAAACACAACTTTCAGCTCATTGATCGAGTCACTCGTATTGAGTAACTCGACAAAAGTTAATGAATCCGAAAAACAGTCAATTGATCGATAACCTGCGTTGATAGCTGTAGTTAGGGCAGCTTGGATTACGAATAGAATTTAAGAATCTATACGAGTTAAGAATTTAAGAATCTATTTCCTAATAATGATAGAATTTTAAAAATTTAAAATTCTATCATTATTAGGAAATAGATTCTTAAATTCTTAACTCGTATAGATTCTTAAAAATTTAAAATTCTACACAAATTCATTCTCCATTAACACCTCCTAACCCCCCTTACGTGAGTTCTACACAAAAACTCATATAAGTCTTATGCATGGGATCAAATTTTAGTTTTATGAGACTGAAATCTCTTAGATGAATTTTTTTCTAATGGTGTTAGTCTATACTATTTTTATCTTCATACAGTATAGTTGGACTTGTTCTTCAAAAACACTATTCACTGTTGTGAGAAATACATATCCGTTTTTCTTAAAATTCAAATCATGTTTAAGCTGAATTTTTTTTTTTAGAAACAGAAGATTGCTATATCCTTTACTACTAAATCACAAGTCACTTGAGCAATCAAAAATTGACATGTGATATTTTCTTCAAAAATTAAAAAAAAAAGTGATCGTGGGTATTTTAAATGACTAAAAAGAAAAACTAAATAAATTTTGACGCGAAAAAATCTTTTTACTAACTGATTTTTATTATTTTCTTACCAAATATAAAAATAAAATAACCAATAACATTAGTACTAACCGCGCGTAGCACGGGGGTTAATACTAGTATATATATATATATAAGAATCAACAAATCACTAGAGAAAGAGGGATAAAAAAGCGAAGAAGACTATTTTGGTGTATTTCATCTCTAAACAGTAGATAAATAGTACATTAGTTATTTTGGTGAATAATTTAAATATCATAGCTATATGTTTTGGTCTGTGTTTCAATATGATTATTGAGCAAATTGACCATTACTTTTATATCTTGAAATTAATTATTGTTGGAATATATATAACTCTTTTTAGGTTTTCTTTTAAAAGTTTAATCACATCTAATGCTCTGTAGATCATATGTTATTACACTGATGTTTTATATATTTTAAAACAATCAGAACCATTTTAAACGATTTGAAGTACTTTTTTTATTTTATTTTACTATGATGAGTATCGTTAATATGATAAAATAGTTTTAATAAATAATATATACCCTAATTATATAGAGGGTGTTTAGCAAGAGTCTTTTAAGGCTTTAAAAATTTTAACAGTTTTTAAAGAATGTTTTTTACCAAACATGATTTAAAAGCTTTATGAGTTTTAAAGTCTTAAAAGTTTGTCTTTTACTTTTTGGTTTTGTTTTTGTTTTTTTTAACCTCCCATTACAAATTGATTTATTTATAATTTTTCTCTTTTCCCAAATTTATCAAAAATTCTTTGTAGACTTATATATAATTTATAACTAAAATATTTTGATTGATTAATTACTATATGTTTTATTCTATTCTTTTGAGATCTATTTTTATATAAATGAATAAATATAAAAAAATTACAAAAGTAAATGAAAATAACAGATTTTTACAAAATGAATAAAAATGATAAAATTTTGTCAAATGAATGAAAATATCAACGTTTTGCAACATGAATTAAAATAAAAACAATTCGCTAAATGAGTAAAAAAACTATCAGCATTTTGGTTGTGATTGAACTAGTTTTGGGAAAAATAAAATCCTATTTATAGGTTTTACACACAAAAAAAAATTCAAAGTCAAAATACTCAAATATTATTGTTCCACTTCTTGATGAAGCTTTTTGATTATTAAAACAAAACATGAAATAATATAATAAATAAAAAAAAATTATTTTAGATATTTTTTCTTGGTTATGTTGTCATTTGTATTTTTTACAAAAAACTTATTTATAAGTATTTATTAATAAATGAAAAAAAGTATTTACTAAAATAACAGTAAAAAATTCTACAGATTATATTACCAAACAGACATTTATTAACAGTCAAAATCTCTACGGCTTAAAGTTACAACCGTAACAGCCAAATTCTTTACAGTCAAAAGTTTATAACAAAAATCTAAATTTAAGTCATTACCAAGCGTCCCCAAATACTAGTCCAACGAGTTTTTATTCTATAGAGAACCAGTGCTGGATCATGACCGAGCAATGAGATAGATTAGTAGATCGAAGACTTGAGATTCAGTTTCTCACAGCCGATCGAAGAAAAAGTTGTTTTAAAATCAATGTCATGTTCGACTGCACTGCTCCACTTCTACGTGTCAGTTGGACTATCGTTGACTCCTCCACAATTGATTTATCATCGAAGCTAACATGGGAGCAGTTTTTCCCTTAGAGCGAGGACAAATCTTGGTCGAGGGTTATTTGATAAAAAGTGTTATTCCCAAAAATGCTAGCCTTTACAATTTTTTTATAATAAAGATGCTTATTTTTGAAGTTTTATGTTTTTAGTATAATAAAACGATTTCTCTAATATCATTTTCCTTTTCTATCTCACGTTATCAGGACGGGCTCCCAGGGAGAGCCTCATTAAACTACCACAACTTGTTTTCCTTTGATTATTGGTAAATTAGTAAGACAAGTTGACCAAGTTAGCTATTACTTTGCTTAAACGATTTAAGTTATAAAAAGAGAAACTTGCTAAAAAAGCTCTCACATGGTTGCTTCTTCCTCTTCTCCTTCTCTTGATGTGACGTAACCTCAAGTGGTCATCAAATTATGAGGAGAAAATGTGCGCAATGACTTCGTCGACTCTCTCGTAGATGAAATGGAAACTTGTATAAGCGAAAAGAACTAGATTATGTTCCAAGAATAAGCACTAAAGCACATCTGGTAGAGGTGATTGATATTCAAGGGGTTGATAATTGCTATGAATTGGGTCGAAGTTTAGATTGAATTCGTAAGATTACATGCTCTTTGTTGTCGGTGAAGTGGAATTATGTATAAATTTATAATTTATAAACTGAAAAAAAATTAACATGCATGATATTTGGTACTGAATAAAGTATTAACAATTGTAACATTTTACTGTTAAAACAAACTAATATCACATGATTTTCCGAATGCAAAAGGCAAATTAACATAACTATATAAAAAAGCAAAATTAAGTAGTATTTTTCACCCTTTTGCTTGAAGTATTGTTTGGAGTTGTATATGGAGAAGTTAACTTTTCTTGTTATTTGTGGATTGTTTAGTGTTGTAATTTGGAAGTTAAACGATTATTTTTTGTTGCTGTTAATGGATTTAATTGTGAATTTGACCTTTGGATTATATAATATAAGGAAACAATTTGAAGAGGTCTTAGACACTTGAAATATAAGGAAAGACTTTATGAGAGTAGACCTCTGCAGCCAATGATACACATACGATCATCTTAATAATGGACACTTGAATATTTACCTAATTGTTATGTATAGTACTATCGGTAGACAGAAGTTAATTTAGTGTTGATAAGCAAGCGGTGGCTATTTTTAAAATGGTTTTTTATTCATTGGTCGACTTCATAAATTGATTCCTTTATAGTTTATCTATTTCGCCACCGCGAAATGGTCTAAGATTAGTTGACTTTTATTTTTAAAATCTAGGAATTCAAGTAACCAAAATGTTTATAGTTTAGCAGTTTTATCCCGTTGGTTTATGTTATAAATTGGTTCATAGTTGATGTATATATCTGAACACTATGCAGCGCCTTAAAACCAATCTGAATAATGATTGAGAAAATTGTTTACTTCAAACAATATTCGAATTTTATTTGATAAAATATGAATTACATTTACATGAACTTCACATAGTTAAAAAGATTCATTAAGTCGACCCTAAAAGAAGCATGAATGAAATATAAGAAGGTACTGATAAGAGTCAGTTTACTCATAGCCAATGAGTCATAGGTACTGGAGTTGAGGAAGGTGCAAACCATCATGTAAACCAATTAGAATAAGCTAATAATGTCGGACTTATCGATTAAGTTAAAGACCAATTCATTATACGTTATGTTGGTTAATAAATTACAACAAACTGTAAACTTATCCAAACAATCACAAGGACTTGCGTCTATTAATACGTTAGATTAGCATTATGGTTTCAGGACTTGACTGGTTTAAATACAATGGTACGGTTGCGGGAGTATGTGGAAACCGGGGAATAGCGGTTTAAATCGTTATTATACGACTAGCACAACAGTTGGAAATAAATTTTTCTGGTAACGGTTAAACAATATATAAACAATACAACACATTATATAGTTATAAAAAACATCAAACACCATATTATTATGCTGAATTGATGTTTTAGAAAAAAAAATGTTTTAAAAGATTGATTTTTTATATTTTTTATGCAATTTTAATGAATGTGCGGAATTGTTGATTCCAAAACATATCAACTCATTTTATTAAATTACTATTGGCTAAAACTTATGAAAAATTGTTTAGTTCAAAAGACATTTAATTTATAACGAAATTTTCCAAGACACTCTACTCCTTTTTCCAACATGAACTTCACTACTAATTATTACTCCCTCCGTTGCAAATTACTTGTCATTCTAGGTGTTTTCACACAAATTAAGAAAAGAATTAAATTTTCTATTTTACCCCTAATTAATATATTATTTTGTTTGATAGAAATAACTATTAAGCTGAAAGTTAAGAGTAAAAGATGAAAAATAGTAATAAATCTGCATTGAAAATACAAAACGACAAGTAATATGAAACAAAAAATAAACGCTAGAATAACAACTAATATGCAACAGATGGAGTATTGAATTACGTATTTTTAGGTTTTTTATTATTTGATGTTTTAGTTTTTTTACATATATTAAAAAACACATTAATAAAATGAATTAATGTGTTTTGGATACTTTTGTGAGCTTTGTGCGAGATTTTCAAGTTTTTTTATTAACATTAATCCCATACTCTTTAAATGATAAGGCCGACTGTTTAACTCGATCAACCCGTTCGTAGTTGACTGAATTTTCTTTTGTAAGTGAAACATTACCGTATTAGTTTTCCAATGATCGAGAATTATTTTAATAAAATAATTAGTTGATAAAGTAAAAAATTAAAACCATGAGTATGATACTTACATTTATTTTTAAGTTTTTCTTTTAATTTAGATGAAAGTTATACTTGTAATGGAAAAATTACTCTTTTTTAGAAAGATTAATGTTAGATTTAGAAAAATTTAGTTTGTTAGATTTATTTATAGTTGAGACTGAATTTATCAAGAAATTTTTGGTTTGAAGAATTTTTTTAATATAAAACTGTGATAGGTTTTAGAATATTAATTAAAAAGTGCCAAACTATTCATATATTTTGTAATTATAATATCTAAATTTTAATTTTTTTACTTATCATATACATTATGATATTTTTATGAATTTTCTTTTTCATTATAGTAAAACACTAAAACTATAGAAATTGTTGTTAATATATAACTAGATTGTTTGATCCGCGTCAAACGCATATAGGAATATATCAAAGCATATAGAAATAGGAAATATCAAATATCCATCTTTCATGCAGAAAAATATATTTTATTTTACAAAATTTAGTTTTCATGACATTTACATTAGATGTAAGTATTTTTGGTGTAAATAAAATGTGTTTGAGATTATGGGTTCTTTGAAACTTATTTGAACAAACCAAAAAACTAAAACAATATCGGGTTAATATGTAAAAATCGGATTAGGTTAAAAAGTGAAATGGAAGATTTTTTTAATTTCAAGCATTACTTTTTGTAATTAGTTTATCTGGTATAATTGCTTGGATTTCACCAATATCAATGAACATATCGGACTTTCTGTACAAAAAATTTATTTGTAAAGTTTTACATTTATAACAAAAGTTCAACTTTCAATAGAGTAATACTCTCTCTGTTGCATATTAGTTGTCATTCTAGCATTTATTTTTTGTTTTATATTACTTGTCGTTCTGTATTTCCAATGCATATTTATTACTATTTTTCCATCTTTTACCCTTAACTTTCAGCTCAATAATTACTTATATCAAACAAAACAACACATTAATTAGGGGTAAAACAGAAATTTGAAATGTTTTATTAATTTGTGTGAAATCTCTTAGAACGACAACTAATATGAAACGGAGGGAGTATGTATACAATTAAAGATATTCAAGAAAATAAGTATATGGTCAATTATATTTTTAAATTTGATATTCAAATGGACATTAATATAATTTTGATTAAGTAAGTGACATCGGTAATTGATTCATCGTTAAAATATGTTATATTACGTTTTTAAATATTAAAATATTACATTTAGTTTGATTTAAATTTGTAACATATGTATAAGTGAGTTCACCCTAAAAAATTAATGAGATTATATATGTAGAGATTAATTATAAAATGTTTTGATTGGTCAAATTAATTAATGTGTCGTTTAAATTCCTCTTTGCTTGATACGTAGGACTTTTAGGATTATAGTAACCACGGTGACGAAAATGAAGTTAGAGACAAAAAGATTAATTACTCTATCTCTTTAACTTTAAAAGTTACTTTAAAATTTTCCCACCACTAGTTAAAAAATTATTTAATTTTTGTTTTTACTATATTAAAACATAATTCATTATCTTCCTCTAAAACTAAGTCCAAATATGTAACTCTTAGAATCGTGCAGCGTATAGCCAAAGAACCTAATCCTGGTTGTTCTTTTGTTTCAAAATATTTTTGTACTAAATTATCTTCTCCAACTACAATATCACTTAAGAGTACCAGTCCTCATGGAGGATCACTCTGCTGTAATTTCATCTTAATGAAATGAAGATGTTATGTAACTCTTAGAATTGTTAATTGTGAGAGACTTTTGCAACGACTTTTTGATAACTCGTACCGTATGACATATGACAGTGACAAGTCCAACAGAAAGTTCATAAACTCAATCGTCAAGAAGATTAAGACATTGCTGGAAAATATCCCAATGGAACGAAACACAGATAGTTCCATGATATATGCAAGAAAAATCGACATCACTCATTGGGATAAACCTGCAAATTGGGCTTGGAGTACAATTCAAGAGGCACCAAAGTAAGATTCTTTTTGGTTTGAGTTCAATTTATAAACCTGTTAGAATTGCCTTTGTTTTTCTCTTGCAGCATTTGGATAATTAATAATTTAGTAGATAACCGAATTGTTAGCTTATTTCGTAAGGTCAAATTTTTGAAATACTTTTCAGCCAAGCAGCCATTGAAATTGCAACATTGAAAGAAGTTTACTGGATGGACATAAGGGGAACTTATCACACGAGGAATCTGAAACCAGAGACAAAGTACAAAGTGGCGTTCGTGGTGAAGCTAGAAGACACTGCAACTGGATGGCATTAGCCAGTGAAGTTAAATCTGAACCTTATCATGCGCGATAAAACCGAGATTCTACAAGAGAGTACATTTTATTTGGAAGACTGTGTAGGCGACGAATGGGCCGAGGTTAAGGCCGGAGATTTTGTGGCACCACCAAAGGATGCACCAGCGAGGCTCTCTTTCACAATGTTTCAAGATGATGTCACCATCCGGAAGACCGGGCTTGTGGTTAAAGGTGTTGCAATTCGCTAGGTGGAGTAAAACGCAGAAGCAAAAACATGTTGGATCTTTCTATATTTATTTCGTTTCAAAAGAATAAAAGACTAATTTCTATTTAGGTAAGCGGTGCATGTGTGTAATAAATTCTTGTTCTAACACAAGATTTGTACTATGATTCTTTCAAATTCTTAATAGTTAAAGAATAACTTTATATGATTCGATTTAGATCCATAAACATATACTAACTAAAATGATGATAGATTATTTTAGAAAATATTATTTTTGGCATTGTATTAAGTAATGATTGTGGGCTTTGGTTCTTCTTCTCACCTCTCAA
The DNA here is from genome assembly GCA_900128785.1 of Arabis alpina. Taxonomy (NCBI): domain Eukaryota; kingdom Viridiplantae; phylum Streptophyta; class Magnoliopsida; order Brassicales; family Brassicaceae; genus Arabis; species Arabis alpina. The sequence continues at coordinate 9,108,970 of LT669793.1, read as the reverse complement.
GTGTATGTATGTGTTTTATAACTTTTATGGGTAATTGGCTATGATATGATTCCTTGTGACAGCCAATTTTATACACAATATAAAAAAAAATGCCGAAATCTTGGTTATATTCCAGCTTTGACTTTTGGACTAATTCAAATTGTGAAAAGTTCAAGCTTACTTGTTGAATTATTTCGAAGATTCAAACAAATAATTCAAGGAAACACGAAAGAGAAGCTATCCCATGGCGGCTTCTACCTCTTCTTCTTCTTCTGTTGTAGGATTGATATCAACACGGCCTCTAGTGTTTATTGATTTCAAGCAGGAAGATGTAAGCAAAAGCCTCATAAGCTTTCTCGAGCCTGTCTTAAGAAGTGAAAATATAAATGTCTTATTAGATGAGGAAGAGGTAAGAGACAGAGATATAGATAACTTGTTTCATAGAATCCAGGATTCGAGGATCTCATTGGCAATCTTCTCCGAGTCAAAATGTGGTCTTGATGAGCTACCGAAGATCAGAGAACCCGTCAATAAAGAGATTCCTATATTCTATAAGGTGGACGCGATTTCGTTTAAGAAGCTTAAGAAAGACTTGGTTGATCTCCAAAACAGGTCCTTTTTTCCTTTGTCCTTTCACGATTTTTGGTTGTCTGTGGTAATATATTTTCTCAAATTTTAGAAATTAAAATATTAATTTTCAAGTATTGAAATTAGTATTGTCCCACACATATAGCCATCAAATGAGTGGTATGGCTATCAAATGGGTTTTGTTAAGTCAATGACTATATATGACTTTTAAAATTAATTTAGTGACTATTTGACCACATATGTAGTACTAATTTCGCCCCTGAACTTCCTCAACCTTCTCTTCATATCCATGGATGGCCATCCGAGATGATCTTACCCCTCAAATTTTCTTTTGCTTGCATATCTTCATAAATTTTTTGCTACTCCTATAAATTTTATTCATTTATGATTTGAATTTTAAGAACGAATACAAAATCATCAAAAATAGATATAAGATTTTAAGTGGAAACGCGTATTTCTATATTAAAATCCATAAAACAGCATTTTATTTGTACCTTTTACATATATTATTTTACTATAAACAAAATAAACTAATGCTATACATGCAAATAAATAGATTAGATCCTATATCGCGGAAAGAACATAATCGAGCAACATGTATACGTTCGTCATGTAAATACCTTGTGTCCATTGTTTTGTTTCGTAACTCATTTCGTATAACAGCGAAAGGACCAAGAAAGATCTCATAAATTCTGTCATGGAGGAATTGAGTAGATTGCTTGGGAATATTTCCGTTGGAGTAAACAAAGAGAGAGAAGCAAATAGCAAATGTGTCATGGTTCCTGCAAGAAAACTCCAGATCAGTCATTCGGAGAAGTTAAGAAATTGGACATGGAGTTTTATCTACGACGGATCAAAGTAAGGGCGATATATATCTTACTTTTTTGACTTACTATTCTGATTTCTTTGAAGAAAAATGTATTTTCTATTGGAAAACTATAGAATCATATCGTAAGTTATACTTGATGTGGAGTTAACTGTATTCGTTTGCGATGGTTTTATACTTGACTGCTTTTGGTAACTAATGGTTTTATAATGTTTAGCGAATCTGCCATTGAAATTGCGATGCTGAATGAAGTTTACTGGCTACACATTTCTGGAAATTTTCACACAAGAAATCTGACACCAGGGACAAAATATGAGGTTGTGTTTGTGGTGAGCTTAGATGATACATCTTCAGGATGGGAGCAGCCAGTGAACCTGAGCTTCAAGCTAGTTAATCTAGATGGAACCGAGAGTTTGCAGGAGCGGACGATGAGCTTAGAATGTCACATAGGCGAAAACTGGGTTGATATTCAGGCTGGAGTTTTCGTGGCACCTCCTAGGAACACGGCAGCGAAGATAACTTTCACCATGTATCAGTACGTGACCACTGATCGAAAGAACGGCCTCGTGGTAAAAGGTGTCGCAATACGCCCCATGCAGTAATTAAGGCACAACATACTGCATGGTGATCGCTGCATGCAGTTGCCAGTTGGTTAGGTTCGTCTATTGTAAACGATATATCATAATTTGTAATAGAAGAAGTTCACATCTCTTAGACAACAATGTAACAAACAACAAATATCTATCTTATTTTTATTTTAATTATTCAAAATTCTATGGGTAGATAAATTATCAAGAAACAGAACTTCGGATTTCGGATAAGATTTCTTTTTTAAGAAGAAGAAAGATTTATTTTTAATAATTTGAATTTTTCTGGTTGTTTTAAACGCAGATCATCGGGATTTAACAGGATTTCTTAGCTTGGGTTTAAAAGTTAAGATATTGGAAATTTTCAAAAAATAGTTATTTATGAGTTCATGTTGGTTAGAAATGTAGAATTGTTTTTGGATAATCAAATTTCGTCGGGGCATGTGAATTTATAAATGATGAATCCCTATTATACTTAAACAGAAGTGAGAGAGACACTCCTTTCACTCTCAAACTGACACGTTATGAAAAAGGTGTTAGTTGATAATTGAGTTTCATATAAGTCAACGGTTGTGATATTTGGTCGTAACATTTAGTGACGTTTGATAAGTTGTGTTGTTTGGTTTTAGAGTCACAAGTAGGAAGAGACACAACTCATTTTATTGAAGAGGCACAACTCTTCACTTGTGTCTATTGGTCTTATATATAAGTGTGAATATTGTGTTTATGTAACATTGTCAAGAGTAAAGAGAATTTCTAGATTTGAGTCTTGTTCTTTTTATTCTCTTCCAAATTTGTATCAGAGCCTTGTTGATCCAAAAGACTAACTGAAATTTCCGCAAAAACAGAGTTCGTGGCAACAAGTGATTCTTACGACTGATGGAGAAAGATGATTTCTGGTGTAAGATGAAACCAGAAACAGAGTTGTGTGCGGTGATGAACCGGTGGTGGAAAAGATTTCCGATCAGACCGACACAAAGAGAGGAGACACCGAAGTGGCACGATTGAAGAATAAATGGAAAGAAGCATTGACTCTTCACTATCGGTGATGCAGCTCTTGGAACCGATCGTCGCGGATCGGAGATATGCCAGCGTATAACATCAACAATCACATCAAAGGGTGATTGGAATGCATCAAAGTCAGAATTCAAGGAACTCCTCAAGTATGATTGATCAAATTGCAATGGTTGAGAAGAGAGTATGGGAACTTGAAGATAAACGATGGTGACGTGACTCTCAAGGAAGAAAAGTGGAGTCAGAAGAAAAGGCTCGTGGAGAAGAGAGGTGACCAATTGTATCATAGTGAAGTGACCTCTATTACGATTTCGAAAATCAGTTAAGAGTTTGTGATGAAGAGAATAGGGATTGAAGAATTCAAATACATGAAGATTGTGCCTTTTATTCGAAGAAAACAAGATGTGTTGATGCTTGAAGAAGAAGTGGGAATTCTGGTTTCAAACCAGAAAAGCAAAAAAAAAGGGTTGTGTGGAGTTTGTGAGAAAGACTAACACGGAGAAACAGTTGTTGGAAAAAACAGAGCAAAACAGAGTTGTATTGGGTTTTTTGAAGAAAACTATAACATAAAGAAAGTTGCATGTTAAAGAAACATAGCAACGGTTGGTGTTCAAGGATGACACCAATGCTGCTTACCTAAGAAGAAAATGGAAGCATAAGGAGGTTACGAAGATAACCAGAGCAGACGTGAGAAGAAATTCACGCAAAGAAGCCTGTTACGGAGATGACCGGAGAAGACGTGAGAAGGGATTCACGCAGTCGGTTACAAAGATAATCGAAGAAAACATGGATAAGAGATTCACGCAACGAATCGGTTAAAGAGATAACTGAAGAAGACGTGGACAAGAGATTCACGCGGAGACGTCAAGGAGACGTGAAAAATAAATGGAGAACATTCACGCACGAAAAGTCAAGGAAACGTGAGGAAAACTCATGAAATACTTGAAGGAGACATGGAGAAGGCTCGAGGGTAAGAGAAAACCTAGGAGTTCCAATGTCTAAAGAGTTTATAATTGACAAGTAAGTGTCAATTGGAAATCAGAGCAAAGCACGGAAGAAAAAGAAGTAAGAAAATTACTTGTGTATTGATAGTCACCAAATGAAACACAAGACGAAGAGGAAGATGTCAAAGACGTGACATTTGAAGAAGAAGGAGAGGATAATTCACAAAAGGTGGAAATGTCAAGAAACGTGAGATACGACACTAATGGTGAAGTGTGAAGATTGTGTCCAAGTACATGAAATTTGTTTTACATGTCGGATGAACCACAATCACATGACGAGGTGTTTGAGATAAAAGAATGAGTGATGCAACCTTGAACGTCAAGAAGCAAGACGAAGATGTTTTGATGAAAGACGAAGAGGTGTTGATCGTGAGCTTGTGTGTGAAAGATAGTCATCGGCAACAATTTCAAGGAAGACACAAGGTTAAATTTGGGAAGACAAAATTGGTGTTAGTATCACAAGGTTGGAAGAACTAAGCAAACTTGTCGTGAGAACGAAACTCAATTAAGGAGGAGTGTTAGTTGATTATTGAGTTTCATATAAGTCAACGGTTGTGATGTTTGGTCGTAACGTTTAGTGACGTTTGATAAGTTGTGTTGTTTCGTTTTAGAGTCACAAGTAGGAAGAGACACAACTCAGTATTGAAGAGACACAACTCTTCACTTGTGTCTATTGGTCTTGTATATAACTGTGAATATTGTGTTTATGTAACATTGTCGAGAGTAAAGAGAATTTCTAGATTTAAGTTTTGTTCTTTTTATTCTCTTCCAAGAAAAGGAAACGTGTCACTCTAAGAATTTTTCTAATTTAAAGAGCAACAAAAATCCAGAAACAATTAATTAAAAACTTAAATCGCTCAAGTCTTATTAAGTTCCACCTTTTACTCCTCCAATCGTTTGTTTCTCCACGATCTCCGATTTTTATCTCCCATGATCTCAAACTTCCTTCTCATCCAATTTAAAACGAGCTTTGAAATTTTTAGGTTTCACCAAAAAAGCATTTTTCCGATTCCAATTCGTATTCTCTTCATATATTTGTCGTTTTTACTCATGATCTTATTTTGATTTGTTTTACTTTCATCTGTATGCTATGATTTACCAAGGACTTCCGGAGAAACTAATGTAATGGTCATTTCGATCGACCATTGAAAATTCAGATTCCGTGAAACCCAAAATCAAACGCCATTACCGAAGAAGTGCTATTGCGCTACCTCGACTAATCTCAGGCACAACCTTCGTTTTTTTTTTGTTGAATCATTGGTTAATCTTTGTTGTTTTCGAATCATGTCAAAATTGAATCTTTCTTTTTGGAACTTGTTTTTGCATATCATCGACATGTATGTCGTTTTTGCTGTCTTTACTAAGTTTTAATCTAGGGACCTGAACACTGAGTTTTAATCTCTAGAGCTTTATTTTAGTAGTACAAAATTTATGGATAAGTAATTTGACTTATATGTTGCTACTAAATTTAATCTTTAGAGCTTTCTCTTGATTTTTTTTAGTGAGTAGGTAGGTGGCTTATATATCTTTGGGGTTTTCTCTTGAATCGGAACAGCAGTTCTTGGTTGTAAGTTTAGCATATTTGACAATAGACAAATCGTTACTTTTAGAATGTAGTATATGCCTAACAGTATTCTTTACATTCTGTTTTATGTTTGCCTCCGGATTCAAGTGAACAAAGATAAAAAGGAATTTCAAGGTAACTTTAAGCCTTTTCTGAACAATATTCGATTACAATTTCTTTTCCACTTAATATTCGATTACATTACCATTATATTCCTACAATGTATTCTCTAAAATATCTATAAATATATATATTTTATATCAAAGCTGCATTGAAACTAAAGAAATATTAGTTTTTGTACCCTTGTGTATCACCTAATATGCTATAACTAATACAATTGGAAAAGTATGTTTAAATGACCACAATTGATGCAATCAATTTCACGTTTTGTATTTTTGTGAGATTTTGAAGAATAAGTGAAACATCAATGAATAAAGAGAGTATGCAAATAAGGAAGTGGAACAACATCGAATAAAGAGAGGATGCAAATGATAAGTGTAAAGAGAAAAGAGGACATGGAAGACAATTGTGGGTTTCTCTATAATTCCTTGCAGATTTTGTGCCTTTTGGAGTTTTATTAATTTGATATATTCTTTTTGGGTAAACTAATTTGCTATATTTATTAAAATTTAAGAAATTTTTGAAGTTTGATTTGCTATATTTATTAAGATTAAGAACATTTTACGAATCCTATTATTACCTCTCTTTTAGCATGGCCTTAATACTATTGTATAATAAATCAAATGAAATCTCTACCCGTGCATATGCATGGGCCTTAACTCTAGTGATTTTATAAACAGACGGCCATGTCCGTAAGTAAAATGTTTTATTTTTAAAAAAAGTTAAGATATTTTGTTTGGAGCATCCTCTATATATTAAAGGAGAAGCATTTTAGTCTTATATGTCATGCTCTCATTTTTTACTGTTTTTTATTTAATTAATTCAAAGTTTTATAACTCCTACTTTCCTTATCGCCAAGCACTTCTATCCTTATTGTCAAAATCTATTAAAATATTTTGGTTGATTTAAGTACTTGATGATACCATTTAAAGTAATTTTTATTTTTATTCGTGAACAAACAAATAAGGAAATATATTTATTCACTAAATATATTAATTATTATTCACTATGTGCATTTCGATTTACCATTAATCCTCCTAATATCATGTAATTATTATTCAATAAGTGCATTTCGCTTTATCATTAATCCTCCTAATATCATGTAAAAGTTATACAACTTACTTTATACCTAAAAAGATTTGCATACCATTAAAACCTACCTTGGAGCCTACACATATGCTCTTTATAAATAGTCTATGTAAACCATTTTCAATTTCATTATCATCATTTTCAAGATTATATAAAAAAAAATTCACAATATCTCATAGATTTATTACGTTTTCTTAAAAATCGGTTACATCATCTTAAAATGCTCCCACATTTTTGTCACATGTAGATTTACCACGTTTTCTTTTGAATTCTTAGATTTTTTTCGTTTGTTTTTTTTTACTTTTATTTCAAAACAAGAAGATAAGAAGTAAGAACATAGGCTCCTAGTGTATGTTAAGTGTCTTTGTTCCATTTTTTTTAATGTTTTTTTTCACAAATACTATTCTTCAATACAAATCATTTAAATTTAAATTAAGATTATAAATTATTATGCAATTACAAACAATTTCTTCCATCCAAAAATATTATTAGACAAATATTATTAACAATATTATTCATATTTTACTTCAAAAAATCAAACAATATTAAAATTTTACACTGAAGGATTACATTTAAACTCGTGCACAGCATGGGTCCTAATCTAGTAGGTATATAAACAAGAGTCAATTAGTTGGAAAAAAAAAAAAAAAACAAGAGTCAATTAAATAGATAACCATATAAGTAGCCGTGAGAAAACAAACATTTAACAAAACTAGATGAATATCCGTGATATGGCATGAGTGGAAACCGAGCAACATGACCAAATCGTCATGAAGCTGCCATGGTCTTTTATATTTAAAAGAAAAAGTTTTTCCGAAATTAATTTTCATGATTTGTTTTAATTTTTCTTAGAATATAAACCCACGATTTTTTAGTATTTGGATTCTTTTGGTTCATTGCGGTTTGCTGAATTTGTTTTGAGTTTGACTTCCACTATGGGTGAATTTGGGGGATAACACACAAAAACACTATAATCTAGAAACTAACTAATTGGGTAGAAAGAGATATGAAGAGTTAGAGAGAGAAAAAGGTGAAGAATGGTTAGTTTTTATATTATAGTTGTTTTGTATGTTTTTCTGCTAATATCCCTTCTACTATTTTAATTAATTTGGTTCATTATGGCTTGGTTCATCACGGTTTGGTGATAGATTGGTTCATTATCCGCTGGTTGTTTGTGTGGTTTTGCTTGGTCGTTGAGGATAACATTTATGGGAATGCTTGTTCGAAACCAAAGTTTAATTGTTAAAAAATTAACGGGTTAGGTTGTTTCATAGACAATTTTTTCACGCTTCTTCGATCATGTTTGTGATCTATTTCCACAATTCAATTATGTAAATTAGTTTCGAATATACAAACGACAATCCCAAAGCTGATCTTGAAATTTTATCACTCAAAAGTAACTCCACATTGTTTTCGTTTTTCTTTTAGTTTTAGAAATTATTTGTGTTTTTTGAAAACGATTACTAAAATTCAGCAAAATGATATAACTTTTTGGCTCTTGAGCTCATTCCATTTCTCTACTATTTATCTGATCATGTAAATCTAAGATGTGCATGGTTCATTGAAAATATATGTTTCTTTGAAATTTTGTTATCGACATATATTTAGTACCGAGAAAATCATGTTATCTAAATAACCAATTAACATTGTGAAGATAAAAATTATGAATTATTTTTGCAATCTCTTTATTTATCCTTTTTCGTCTTCTCTATATTCTTCTTGTTTGTTTTTATAATTTTTGGCAATTACTTATTGTTTTTCTTTTTATCTGTCTTCATCATATCTAGGTATATTAATTTTTTATTTATATTTACTTTTTGATTATAGAGATCTATTATTTTTGAAATATTATTTTAAAATAGGCTTTTCAACTTCCACTATTAATAACACTTGGGTAAATATTGTTTTTTTCATATGTTGGTATTATTCAACTGGATGAAATACAAGTGGGAAACCAGATGATGAGCCACAAGCCGGCTATCAACGATTATGATACCAGAGCCAAAAGTCGGGTAAACAAAATAGAAATGATCCGGAGATACTATTTAAACAAGAGAAAACTAAAAAGTTAAATACCACTAAAATGGAGCAAAAGGGAGACACTCACAACAACAAACAGAGAGCATGTAAAGAGCAACAAGCGCGGACCAGCACACTCACAAGATGCCCACGAGGCAAATGGAAGCCGCGAAACAGAGATCCAAATACAAAGAAAAACGCGAACAAGAAACACGACCGATAATCTAAACTCCTACCCATCTAATTTTCACCCAAAAAAGTCTATATCTGAAACTTTGCATCCCTACACGAGATCAGCCTTACAAGAGTAGATTAAGAAGACTAAAGTTATGGAAGATATGGAAGTTAGAAATATAGAGATCGTGGAGAGAAGCAGTTGTAAAAATAAAATGAAGGAATTTGATTTTTTGTTTTTAATGTAGATTTTAAAGGAAAAATTCTCTCGCTAATGTAAAAGATGAATTACAATATTGGACTTGCAAATTTTTGGACTTTTGCCACGCGGCAGATGGAGAAGGTTGCAGTTACTTGCGAAATCACTTATGACTTACAGTATTAGGAACAATGAAATTTCAATTTATATATATTTCATTATTCATAAATATTTTTAAAAACTGAAATACACCATTCAAATGTAATACACCATTTGTACTATTGTATGTTTAATTCGTTATTTTACTCGTTGTATCTTTTCTTGCATTGTTATTGCAAAGAGATTAAATTGATGGGGGATTTGGCAAATTGCCCCACATTGAAAATGTGTTTATCCCAATGTTCATTTCACTTTTTGACCAATTTTAGTCTAAAGTGCCCTTAACCCAAAAATAAATAAATAGAAACAAAATGTTTTAAATTTTTAAAAAAAATCTTAAAATTATAAACATCTAAATAATAGTCATTTCTATATTTTTAAATATTTTTATAGGTTAAAAATTATGTTCAAAAGTAATGTTATAATCTGCTTCTACGGCTCCAGAATCCACGTTCTACGTCTACGGAACTGTTGACTTTTGGTTCTGCTAACTACATTGTTATCCACCAAGCGTAGATTCTGTGTTCTACGAGGTGTTATATGTTATTCGGTTTGTAGAATGTGTGTTCCACGATGTGCACTATTTTCTACGAAGGTAGATTACGCATTCTGCCGTTTTTATTATAATCTACCAGCGTTAGAATATAAATTCTACCACATCATCAAATATCTGTTGAGGATTGTAGAATGTGTTTTCTACGGATTAGTTATTAAATCCTTATTAAATTCCATAAATCTAGGATCTAAATATTTTATTTCTTTATTTAGAAAAAATACAATAATTACGTTTCCTTATTTAATATTTTTTTTTAAACAATTGTCTAATAAATTTTTTAAAATATATGTTACGTTTTTTAATTATAGAATTATATGACTAATTTGGTTTCTAATTATTATATATAATATGCCAAAGAAAAATAAAAATACATATTGGAGTGCTTACTATACTTTTATTAAATTCCCTAAATTTAGGATCTTAATATTTTCTTTTAGACAAAATATAATTATAACGTTTCCTTATTTAAAAAAAGAATATTTTAACAAATTTTTATTATTAATTAAAAATAAAAATATATCTATTACGTTTTTAATCATATATATTACATTTCTTTATTTACTATATTTTACAAATAAATATTCAATATATTCTATAACCCATATCTAATTTTATTTTTTGTAAAGAAATTATTTTCTATTATTTAATGAATTTGGAAAAAAAATTGAAAAATTATTTTTAATTAAATTTAAAGGGTAAATAGATATATATATATATATTAATTAAAATATTTATATTACGTTTTTTTCAACAAAAAAAATATATTATATTTCCTTATTTACTATATTCTACAAAAAAATATTCAATATATTATATAACCCATATCTATTTTTATTTTTTGTAAATAAGTTATTTTCTATTATTTAATGAATTTGAAAAACAATTTCGAAAATAATTTTTAATTAAAGTCAAAGGGTAAATTAGACTTTCCACTAAAAATGAGGTTAATGGGACTTAAAATATGGTAGAATGGGCATTGGGACAAAATGATTTTCAAAACATGGTAATTTGGCAAATATTTCTAGATTGATTTCATGTGTTTTTTTTTAACAAATTCCCTTGTTAGAAGTTAGAACAAATTCATCCACGAATAGACTTGAGCTTCAAACCTTCCTTTCTTAAACTTATTAAGTGAAAAAGGAGAAGAAAAGCGAAGACACCCATCAAAAAGAATACATACATGCAATGCAATCATTGAATCATCTTATGAGTAACATCGAGTATAAGCAAGCATATTCTTATCAAAACATTTCCGAACTTGCTTTGGTCCAAATCAATGTCAGATTAGGCGTATGAGATTATACAAAATTAATTTAAGCCTAGGACATATGTAATTATGTATATGAGAATCACGAATACCACAAATTATTTACCTACAATGTTTATCACAATCTTTCTATGTTGTTAAATTGATCACATTCTTTTTTATTTTGAAATAATTATTGGAAAGACAAAATATTTCATACTTTTGCATTAAACAAGTATAAAAACATAAACATGGTAGTGCATGTTATTCTTTTTGTAATGCACGACAAAAATAGCTATATATTATTGTCCACATAACTAATTAGGTAATCAAGAAGTAATCATAAACAAGTAGACTAAAAGACTAACAAACTATTAAAATATGACTAGGTGAGTACCCGCGCATACGCGCGGGTTTGATTTAATATTAGTTTTCTAATATATAATCAAACTAATTGTTTTTTAGGTCATGACTTTTAATAAAATTTAAATTAGCCAACTCAATTGTTGTTATCGAAAAGAAAAGAAAAACAGTTCAAATATATATGTTGGACAACCAGGTATTTGAGTTTTACAAAACTTCGGTCCATGTGATCTAAATAAGCGATGAAACCTTAATACTATTTTCAGTTTATGAGGATCAGAATCAAAGACTAAACATAATAGCCATTAATAGTAGCACATGGAAGACCATTTCCAAACAGTGGCGAACGGAGGATTTTTTTTAGGAAGGTCAAAATTTAGTTACTTAATTTATTAGGTTTTAATCAAATTAAAAATGAATTAAAAATATAATTATAATGTCAAAATAAAGGCTTGAACCTAGGTTGGGGAGGTGAACTGACATGAATTTAACCATATGAACTATTGAATTTTACACAAACAAGCTTAAAATTATTATTTATATTGTTTTATAGTAGGTCAGCTGACCCACCATCTCAGTACGTGGCTTCGCCACTGTTTCCAAAACTTGGTATAGGAAGGCTATATTAAGATTTTAAGTGTTCCTAAATTTGGTTTTCCTTACATCATATTGGTTCTGCGAAATTATAAGCAAAATAATTGAAAGCATAAAAGGTTACAAGCACCACCAATAACTAATTCAGACGAAATGGTAAGCATAAGATCATAAAGCATCTTGGCAAGCTCTAGGAGAGTTTTCAAAGATATATAAATGTCGTGTAGCCATTTTTAAAAATTATTTTGCATAACAAACTTATGAGTAAACACCTTTTAAGCTGTAAATTTGAAATGGAGCAGACAACCAAAATTAATCTATATAGACAATATTGGACAAACGTTTCAGCCTTTCGTTTGTGCTCTTGAATTGTTTCTCTTGGTTGATCTTTTTCTCCCACACCTTTCTCTTGAATATTTTTTAAGCATGTCCATAGCTTAGACACAAACTAAGAAGCCGGTTGTCAGTGGCCTATAATACCCAAAAAAAAAAAAAAAAAAAAAAAACCTTTACCATTGAGAACAATCATAATTGACAAAAGTGGTGCTAACATTTAGCCTATTAATCAAAGTTAGAGACATAGATGGTTGTCCGAATGATAGTTTTTTTGCTGAGCAGCGCATGGCCGAGCGTTCATCCTCTGTATCCCTTGACCAAAGCTCATCTACATCACACTATCAGGAATCGAACAGAAGATATGTAAAGATATCTAATTTTACAAGTGTACAATTTTTTCTTATAAAGATACTTAAGTCGGAAGATCCACAACAAAAAGGAACAGAATAAGTGGCTTATCCCATGAGAAAGCCTCTAACAAAAAAGATCAAAACAGAATTCGAATAAATTGAATCTCAGTACCCTCAAAAACAAAAAAATTAAAGAGACAAGAGGAGACAAAAGACAGATAATCGAATGTGAAATAATAAGGTTTCTATGCTGAAACTAAGAAGTAACATACATAAACTAAACTGAGAGAGATTTGAATCATTGAAAAAGATGGCCTTATAGTGGAGACGATGATAGTGGCCACATGGAGAGTGAAGGATAGTGGTGGGATTGTCGGTATAGACTGTTCACTCTTTGAAAGAAAACAAACACAATAAAAGCCCTTGTAGTTCATTAAGGCAGTGCATTAAACTCCAACCTTTTCAGTTTTAGCAGACATGTTGCACTATTCATGAGGCTCTTCATAGTTATTAAACAAAATGGAGCAAAGATAGAGATATGAATTTCATCATAGAATTTGAGAAATCATAGAATGGGAAAACCTGTCAGTCTCGATGTGTGAAATATAAGAGCATATAAGAATGTAGACATTGTAAGATGTACAACCTGAAAGAAATATAGAGAACTTGGTTAGTAATTCCAGAACACAAAATCTAAGGATTGTTTCAGTCTACTCCAACAAACTAAATTGTATGAATACCTTCTTAAACAATCATGTTTTTGATTTGATTCATAGCAAAAGCATGGATAGCTTTGTTATAGACTATTAAAAATTTAAAGAAGAAGAATACATGAACACCAACGAACAATAACCCATCCACCGGGAATCCATTGACTGTAGTCCCAAACACCGACGTCGAAATTGTACTACAAACCTTCACAAAACACAAATAAAGCATGATTCCCCTAAATTTTGCTTCCATGGAACTAACACTAATTGAAAATTTTCGTATAATGTTCTTATGGCCATGGCTGCTTTGGTCCATGCCACATATGAAAACAGTAAAACATCATATTAGCACAACTTTCTATAAAATATTGAACGCATAGCCATTGTCTTTATTTCTAACACTCTATTACCACAACAAAGTCAAAGAAGTGACAATAATTGACAAAAAACTAAAAGTTCCGAAGGCACATCCCATCATCCTTAACCAAAAAGTATAGTTAGCTTCCATAGTATCACTGAACCATTTCTAAAATTTCAACACATGTAGCCATCATTTAACCATTTAAAAAGGAAAATAAGAAATTAATCACCTTGAAGAATTGGCGTCGAATTTAATATGCTTTGAAAGTGAGCTAATGTAAAAAGGATAGGAGAAGACACTTGATTCTTTTAACCAAAGTGATGTAAAGATTCTTAGCAGGAGTTGTCTAGAAGGCTTACTATAGCCACCATCTGAAAATCCGTTAACTTCCTGGATTTAGAACCATCCAGTTATGTTAATTTAAGAGGCGATCCAAAAGGTTGAGCGTTATTACCTGTATTAAGATAATCTAAGCAGACAATGTAGAGATGAATTCTTCATGCAAGAGCGACCTTCCTCACCGTAGGTATTACGCATGCACTTGTGAAAAAAGATAAATTGAAAATATCACTTGTTAAAGGCTTATAGCCATCGATAAATCTCCGAGAATAAAATGATATTGCCTTGAACGTAATGATAAGTAAACCTAGAACCTGACGTTTTGCTGAATCTCCTTTTGCTCAAAACGAAACATTTAATAAATGTGTCCAGATTACCTTGTGAAAAAGAGTCTTTGAAAAGTTATCGTCATTAGCAGCTAGCTTTCCTCATCAAGGAATTCGTTATAGACAGGAGACAAAGACTGGGATGATCCAAATAACTAAGCGTGAGGGTTGGAATCTCTAGAACCAACTGCTCCATCATGGACATTTGGGGCTTATCATCAGCAAGCACCGCCAGTCCGCCACGGGGATAAAATTGATCTCTATGTCAAAAACCCACACCGTTTGCTCTTTCCGTTACGAAGAGATTCTGCGTCAACGACATAAGTTACCCAAATTTATTATGGATCGGGAGAGGAGGAAAATGAAGAGCATGGAGAAACCAAATGCTATTGATATTTTATCGGCTACAGATTGTAGATTTTTAGTGAGAGTTGTGAAGAGGCAAGATCAATGTATTCTTGTGAAGCATGAACGGCATAAATGAGAACGGAAGATTAAAATCGTAATGAAAGATTATGAAGAGATAAACGATGAGTCTGATTTTTAATTTGTAGCATTGGAATAGTTTCATGAATAAGTGTTGAACTGATAATGTAACCTTTTGATAGAAACTTGAACGACATGAGTGAAGGAGCCAATAAACCCTACGAGAGAGAAGGTGAAAAGAAATAACACTTGGCATGTGGAGAATAAATTTTATTGCTGATGTGTCACTCATATGTGAGTGCACAAGGGCTTTCATATAGTAGATTCTTACGAACTATAAGAAAATAGTTGAAGAAGATAGCTGCCAAGTCAATGAGATATTGTCCTTGTAACCTCCATTAACCGTTGCAGCTTAGTATTATTGTTTAACATGCTGGAAACAAATCCAAAGAAAATCAAGCAAATACTCAATGTGAAGAAACTATCAAGAAATTTACAAGATTATGAGGGTTCAAGTTATTTTCCTCTTATAACTAAACCCTAATGATTGTTTCCCATGAAATCCAAACGCTTGGCCTTCTGTTTTCAACTTTATCGTCTTTGATTTGATTGCCTATTTTTCCCTGAAAAAGAGAAAAACTTGCTTATGGAATAACAAGAAGTGTGAACACGTTTTACAATTTGTATAGCTGATCCAAGCTTCCGCCCTGCAACATCAAGGAAGATAAGGTTAAAGTAAGATATATTGGAAATTGGTTTCACAATAGTACAATTCTTTTTCCAACAAAGACGAACGAAACATCCAAACAGTCAACCAAAATCAGTTTTCCAAAATCATATATATCAACTATCTAAGGAAGGAATGAATAGACGAGAACACTAATCTCATATGTGTATTTTATTCTTACATGTTCATATGCAAATTTCAGACGCTTGAGTGAACTAAACAAAGTCTAGTTTGTTTTCGAACTTCGATGTATAGATCCCATAACACAGAGTGGATCTTAGAATGACAAGTATCGATCTAGACACAAGGAATATACGATTGTGAATGAGTTATTTCACTCTGAAGATGGGTTTACTGTCTAGATCGGAACATATTGTTGGACCAATTTTAATCACACATTAATTAAGGCTTCATGGGCCAACTAATTAATAAGATTAACTGGTAAAATGTGAATAAAAATAAGCCATTAAGCTCATGGAGAAAATCTCAAACAACAAGGTTTAAAACCTTATAATTACACTATGATGTGATTGAGATACATATACATCTAGTCAAATAATTTGGAATTGAGATATGAATTTGAATTTGGTTAATGGATCATAAGATTCAAAGGGCCTAAATTCATTTTAAGTTTTGTGGTTAATCATATTTAACACACACAAAAAAATATCTTTAATAATTTCAAAACAAGAAAGTAAAAGAAAAGCACGTTATCTATTGGTAATCAAATCTTGATTTAATAATGAATGCTTGATAATGCCAATAGCCATGTAACGCATCTTTTTCAATTGGACTAGATCACAAGCATGAAACTGAAATAGTTTCTGCAAACGTTTTATAACGCTTTCGCGGAAGGTTTCAAATCTGAAATTTTTATCTATAAAATTCTAATACGATTTCCGTGAAGGCCTTTAAGGCGAGTTTCGCAAAACGTATCTAGAATATTTCTTGGATAAAAGCCTTTTGGTTAAAATCCAGAAAATATTATAGTGATTAAAAACGCTTTTTCAAGCTATCACTATAATCATTTTCATCCAATAAAAAAAGTCATAACAAAAGAGAAGATTTGTGATATTGATATTAATTGATAATCACAAAATATCTTCTCAAAAATTTTGATTAAAAAAAAAACGTTAGCACTAAAATAATTGTCATTAATTTGATGATTTGAAGTCTCACTTAATATGGAAAAACTTTTTTTATTATGGCTTAAAGAGAAATCATGAAACGGACACAATTCAAATTGGTCTTGACTTGAGCAATTATTTTAACGACCAATATGGTTTTATTGCTCTTGATTCTCTACATGGTATTGTGTGAAGATGAAAATGCTATAAATAGCTACCATCTCTCACTAATCTACGCATACTCATTTCGATAATGATTCTGTTTATCTTCTTGATATAAATCATGACTATCAATGATGAATGCAATGTTACAGGAATCTGGGATAGCCCATAATCTGTGGGGGTAAACTTAGCTCACCACATACTATTTCCTTAACAATGTCAACTAAGTTGATAAAAATCGAATGGAATGGTGGCAATACGCTATTATCATCATCAATATCTATTTTAATAGATATATACTTGCTAAACAGCAAATATATGCATTTGAAAAAGTTCGAAGCATATATGATGAAAATTCGAAACCAACTTGAAAATCTATGAAAATGGATATATGTGCTAGAAGTTGTGAGTTTGATGAAAATGAAATGTGATATTCATTGGAAAAACTGCTACTTATGCACTTGAAATTATTCGAGTTATGGAACAAGATTTTAAACTCTTATGTTACCTCCAGAAATGTGGGGGAAATATCGCTTACCACATAAAGTCATTGGAAAAAAGCCATATGAACCTTTTTTTTTAAAGGTAAAGTACATTTGTACAAATACCTGAAAGTGTGGGGGTGCCTCGCACGCAAAACAACCTTTTTTTAAAAAAAAAGTTGTAAGCGGAGCAAAAATACCAAATTGTATTTTATTGGATATACACATAAAAAACAGTGTTTATCGGTTTCTGATTGATCATCAGATTTATCACATATCTATGTAAATATAATAATAAAAAAATCAAAGAATGTAAATCTTTCGAGAATGCACCATTACTTTCACGAAAGTTTTGTCTAAACTAGACATTCCATCGTGAAAAGAAAACATCACTAGTGAGATCGACTCCATTATGGTAAAAAAAAAAAATTCATACATGAGAGATAATTGATCTATCACAAGGGCGTATAGGTCTAAGGTGTTAATGGTTGTCATGGTTAGTCATATCATTTAAGAAGAAGACATATAACCATTAGACAATTGATCTCAAATAGATTAATCTCAAATGATTATATCTCATCGGATAACCTAGGATCCACTTTTAAAGGTGTCTCACGAGATCAAATTGTTAAATCATCGAAAGGAATGGGTATAAAGCCTATTAATTAAGAGAAAATTTGATGGAAACCCTACCTACATGACTGGAGATCCCAGAAAATAGGTTCAAGGGGACAACTAATTCAAACTAACTCTACATACAAGCACTGGAAATTACCCAGTTCCTAAGATGATATACAGTGTTTCCTGTATAATAAGGATAAGTGTTGCTTTTAATGATATTCACCATAACTTTGATATATACGTGGAGTATTACAGGATACTTCATAAAACAAAGTATATGACATATCACCTAGTGAGTGAGAAAAATGTCGTTTCTAGGAGAATGAACGAAAGGCTATGTTCTCCGAATTCACTCATGATACCAGGCATGTTCAAGGCCAAAATGAACCCAATAGAGAACTAAGTTCTACGAGAAAATGAAACTGGGTTATGGCTGTTGTCTAGGTTTACATAAAAATCCGGATGGTTCAAGACATCATGTTCACCATCTGGCCAAGTAAGCCCGATAGCTGCTAACAATGATTGGTTCAAAGCTGAAAAATGCTACCAACTCATATACAGTGATTTTTCGCTTATACTCTCGTAAAGTCCTTCTATCTAGTCTAGCGTGTCTTGTCAGTCTAGTCATAGTCTTTCGAGTCTGTCAAAATCTTCTTTTGTTTAGAGTCATTTCTATTCATGTGGGGGATTGTTGGACCAATTTTAATCACACATTAATTAAGCCTTCATGGGCCAACTAATTAATAAGATTAATTGGTAAAATGTGAATAAAAATGAGCCATTAAGCTCATGGAGAAAATCTCAAACAACAAGGTTTAAAACCTTATAATTACACTATGATGTGATTGACATACATATACATCTAGTCAAATAATTTGGAATTGAGATATGAATTTGAATTTGGTTAATGGATCATAAGATTCAAAGGGCCTAAATTCATTTTAAGTTTTGTGGTTAATCATATTTAACACACACACAAAAATATCTTTAATAATTTCAAAACAAGAAAGTAAAAGAAAAGCACGTTATCTATTGGTAATCAAGTCTTGATTTAATAATGAATGCTTGATAATGCCAATAGCCATGTAACGCATCTTTTTTAATTTGACTAGATCACAAGCATGAAACGGATGTGGGTTAATGCATGCTTTGATTTTGTTAAGTCAAATTATTGTATTAAATAAATCTCATAATTTGTGCTTAAGGAAAAGCCTATAAAAGGCACACTTCCTCACTTCTCCAAACACACTTTTTATATACACAATGATACACAATCATACATTCACAAAACATAAAAATCCAACAATCTCTCATCTCTTTTCTATAAAATAGTCTCGAGAGTATAACGTAGATTCTTAGTTCGTAGATTTTATAATCAAGTGTCGCGATTATAGTCTAACAAAGTTTCATCCTGGGATTCAGAATCTCATTAAACCGTTACACTACGGGAGATTTTATTAATTAAGGAGAGAGATCATATCTCGACTCTGTGTATTTTTTATAAAATCGTTTTCATAAATCGTTTATTTCTTCTCCTTAATTCGCATTTTTTTTAATCCGGTTTTTGGGTTCTTACACATATATCCAATACTTGAATGACGTATCACCACAATAAAAAGGACCATTCAAAAACGATCGAAAGGATTGTGAAATGATGAAAGCTAAATCTGCATTGCCCATTCCATTTTTTCCAGGAAAGAAAAAGCAAGGAAAGCCATTCCCTTAAGCAAAATATGTATAACTTTCATGGTTGACGAGTATAGCTAATGTTGCCATTGGATTGAGAGCAGAAAGAAACTGGTTACATATGATATTAAACCCATATCCATGTCCAAGGGAAGAAGCAATCACTTGACTGAAAGAACATCTAGCCTTAACCTTATCTTTCACTGATTCTCCTCTTCAATTGAGCCTAAGAACAATAAAATCTGAGAGTAAGATCAACCGTGGCCTCCACGAGTCTTGTGTCCATGAGTATTTCGCAAAATCAAGGTCATTCCCTTGGTTGGGGCCTGCACACCAAATAGAGATGAAGTTAGTTTGCAGTAATGGAGAAACAAAGTTGTGGAAATTTTGTCTGGAGATTTGGTTTATGGTACAATGATTTTGACTCTAAAATCCTAAAATAGCTAAATTTTCTCTAATATTCTAGTCCCTTTGATATTAAATAGTAGGAACTGTAAGAAGGAATATTTAAGAATTCCAATAGCATAGCAAATTCAACCTATTAAAATTCAAACATGATCAAAGATGAAGAAACCACACAAGACTGCATCAATGACGATCCAATTACCACTGTGAAAACATCACATTTTAAAGAAAAAAATTAACCAGACGACTGTAAAGAACAAAGTAGTAAGAGAAACCAGAATTGGATCCTTTTCCTATCGATATGTCCTCCGGGTTTTTTCTATGTCACTTGACAGATGGTTGTCACGTGAGTATAGTCTCTTCAATCAGAAATTGTGTATGAGCTTAGTAAATAGCTGCAGGGATTTACTAACCTTGAAAAACATTCAATCAAGAAGATCACACTGTTGAATGAGGAGAAAAACCTACTACTACTCATCACAAACAAGAAACAAGACATGTATGTGTGTCTCTGTAATTTCTATAATTGAGTTCCTAATGACACACACACAAAGGGACGGAAGCAAAATGGGATCAATAAGATGTCATATGGATCAATTGTGATATGATCATATGAAAATGTGAAAGAGTGATAGGAAAACAGAGTACTTGTCTCTCTGCTTAACTGCTGGCCGAATGTAATCACAGGTAGTGCAGAGGCAATGAAAATATACAGAGATGGAGCTAGTGTCGTGGAATTGTTAGTTAAAAACCAGAAGTGGTTTTTTTTGTGGGAGAAGTTGGTCAAATAAGAAAGAACCTACCTTAGACCAAAATTAAACGCTTTCTTCTTCCTTTGAAATCGTTTATAACTCGTATGTTTACTCCCTCCATGGCCGATCATCAGGAATCAGCAATTCTTGTGCTGGGAATCGATGAAGAAAAACAAAGATTAACAAAATCATATTTATTTACTAATGAAACCATGAATGGCTGGTGTTTATAAATTCCTTCATCCTTTTCAAGATATCTACCAGTAACAATAGAAACAGCATACAAACTCAATAGGTGAAGCAGTATGAAGCGGCCACATTCAACTTGTTACTATGAATTTCACCCAAAACCTTACATGCTTCAACTTGTTACTGCGAAGCCATTGAATTTCTCGTAAAGCAACAGCCATGGACCTATACTCAGCTTCGGCGGAGGAATGAGAGACGGTCTTCTGCTTCTTAGTTTTCCATGCAATAGGAGAACCCCCAAGCATAGTAACAAACACACTAAGAGACTTGCGCGTTAGAGGGCATGAACTAAAATCGGAATCATAATACAGTGTGAGGGATAAATCTTTATGGGACTTCAGTAAAATGCCTTGACCAGGCGAGCCTTTCAAGAACCGTACAACTTTCAGAGCCGCATCCCAATGAGCTTCTTTGGGAGTTTGCATAAATTGGGACAATATATGGATTGCGTAACATATCTCCGGTCTTGTGTTGAGAAGGTATATTAAGCGTCCCATCAGCCTCCGATACTTCTTCGGATCATCGAGGAATGGACTATCAACCGTATATGCATTGAGACAAAAAAAATTCCATCTGGTCCACGAGTAACCTCGATACCCAAAAAATATTTGACACGACCTAAATCCTTCATAGTGAAACATCTTCCCAAATATTCTTTGAACTTCTTAACCATATAGTTATTGTTACCACAAATAAGCAAATCATCAACGTAGATCAAAACACGGATTTCCATACCCTTGTGAGAGTATGAGAATAAGGAATAGTCATCATAAGACTGAACAAACCCAAACCGAACCAAAGCATCCGAGAGTTTCTTGAACCAACAACGAGGAGCTTACTTAAGTCCATACAGTGACTTCTTGAGACGGCAAACTTTGCCTGGATGTTTATGACGAAAACCTGGCGGAAGCTTCATATAAACCTCTTCATCGAGATCTGAACATCCATCTGGTAGACTTCCCACTTTTTAGACGCAGCAAAACGAAGAATTGTCCGGACAGTTGTCATCTTAACAACGGGAGCAAATGTTTCATTATAATCTTCTCCTTCAACTTGATCATTCTCTTGGACCACAAGACGTGCTTTATACCTTTCGATTGAACCATCGGCAAGATGTTTTATCCGGTAAACTCATTAACTACCGAGAGCCTCCTTTCCTGGTGGGAGTGTTGTTACCTCCCATGTGTCTAGTTCTTCAAGGGCGTCAACCTCTGTCCCCATTGCGTCATCCCATACTTGAATGCCCACGGCTTGTTTAAAATGCTTTGGTTCCATTTCAGAGGTTATAGCTGAGAGGAAAGCCCTATGCATTGGCGAAAATTTGTCATCAGATATAAAATGTGTTAGTGGATACAAAGAAGTACCTTGGACCATGGAGGACTGAGTTAGAGAGCTGGCAAGAGCGTGATGGGGGTCTTATTATGAGATTGCATTGTAAGTGACATAATCTTTGAGACGAACAGATGTGGATTTGTCACGGTGACCACGACCAAATGGAGGAGGCTGAGTTACTTGTGGAGGTAAATCCGGACCAGAGTTAGTTGTTGAAACCTCCTCTGTTTCATGAGGTGGAATCACCTCTGTTTCAGCAGCGGATGTGACTTGGTCCGACATAGGTGGTTCTTCGACATCAGTATTATTAGAATCAACACTCCCCCTTACTACAGGCTGGGGAACCAGAAGAATAACCCAATCATTATCAATCAGAGTTGGCGTAACCGGAGAGGACTTTGTTGATAACACCAACGTGGGATATGGAAACTCGGTTTCCTGGAATACGACATCCCTTGACACTATGTACTTATTTTTCGCAACATCATATACTTTCCAGCCCTTCTTGCCCAATGGGTATCCCAAGAAGATGCAGGGCCAACTGCGTTCTCCAAACTTGTCTTTCTCTCGTGAAGCACGATGTGTGTGACACGCACAACCAAAGACTCTAAGTTGATCATACGAAGGTTTAACGCCATGGAGCACTTCATATGGAGACATTCCTTTATGTATTGCGGTTGGTGTTCGATTAATAACATAAGCCGCATCAAGCACAATATCACCCCAAAACTTGACAGGTAATTGTGCTTGAAACAACATAGCACGAGAGACATTGAGAATATGTTTGTGCTTCCTTTCGACTCGACCATTTTGTTGAGGAGTCGCGACACAAGAAGTTGGATGTACTATCCCTTGTGCTCTGAAATATGACGACATGCACATAAACTCCGTGCCATTGTCACTTCTGACGATCTTAACTTTCTTGTTGAATTGTCACTTAGCATAAGCCAAAAAAAATCGTAACATAGGGTTAACTTCCGACTTTTCAAGCATAAGGAATGTCCAAACCGCTCGTGAAAAGTCATCAACAGTTGTTAAGAAGTAACGAGCACCAGTAGAAGAAGGAATGCGATATGGACCCCATACGTCACAGTGAATAAGTGAAAAACATTCATTAGATTTCGTAACACTGTTTGAAAAAACCTCTCTAGTCTGCTTGGCTCTAAAACACACGTCACAAGACCCAGAGCAAGAAGATTTTGAGTAACTAGAAAACATTGGTAAAGAAGAAAGCACTAAAAAAGATGGGTGTCCTAGTCGCCTATGCCATAAATCAGAATCAACAACGACGTTTGCTCTATGACTGCTTGCTTCCATGACATTCGTAAGATGATAAACCCCATCACGTTCCTCACCGGCTCCAATCAGAGTCCTCGTAAAACGGTCCTGCATAACACAAAGTGTATCAGTAAACATCGCAATACACTTGGTCTGTTTTAACAACTTTGAAACAGAAATCAATGTGCAATTAAGGTTATGCACATATAACACATTAGGCAATGACAATTTGTCGGAAAGATTCAAAACCCATTTGCTAATCGACACGGTTTTGTCTCCGTCTGTGAAACCAATGGAACAAGGAGATGTATTGTCGATAGATGTAAGGAGTAATATATTCCCTGTCATGTGGTGGGAAGCTCCCGTATCAAGAATTACATCACCATAACCCTCTTTACCTGATAACTTAACAGAACCGTTCTCGCTTGTTTTCTCTAGAAGTAGCTTTGAGAGAGCTCGTAATTGCTCTGGTGTAAAGTCTGGAAAGACGGATGATTTGGAGCTAGTAGCATGACCTGCTTGAACTTGACCACGACCTCGACCAAAGTTGTTGAAGCCTGAACCTCGGCCACCTCTTCCACGACCACCTCTTGCATTGTTTGGACCACGATAAGATTTCTCATTCCACAATCCTTCGGGAAATCCTATGATTTACCAACAATCTCTCTTCTCGTGTCCGGTTCTTCCGCAATGTGAACATAACATGTGGTTCGAATTGAATTTGGATTCTCAGAACGATTCAGAACACTCAATGATTGATCACCTCCGGTGAACGCCGAAGTGTTAGGACTCTGTTCTCGTCGATTCAAGAAAGAACCATCAGTTTGATCGCGGCGAGTCACAAAGCCAATAGCCTCGTGTTGTTATTCAGGGAGTTTAGCAGAAGTTAAACGTTGCTCCTCTCGAACGATCTTGGCATAGATTTCGCTGAGACTAGGTAGAGGCTTTGTGGCTATGTTCTGTGTACAAAGACCTCCAAAGCGCACATCGTCGAGTCCCATAACGAACTGGTGTACCTTCTCTGCCTCTCTTTCCTTAGTAAACTCAGTGGCAGCACCACATGAACATACCAACACGGGTTGGTAAGCTTGCAATTCTTCCCATAATTTGCAAAGCTTACCGTAATAATCCAACACGAATTGACCGTCTTGCCTACACGAGGCAAGTTGAGCTTTAATCTGATGAATTCTCACCTTGTTTCCCACCGAGAATCTCTCCTTTAGCTTCGACCATAACATATGAGCCTCAGAGATGTAGGTGATCGTCGACTTGACTTTTGGTTCAATGGATGCTCTTATCCATCCAACAATCATAGAATTAATAGTTAACCAATTTTCCAGATCAAGACTATCAAGATCTGGTTTTTTCAATGAATCATTGATGAAACTCATCTTGTGTTTTGCTTGCAACGCATTAAGCATCTCGGATGCCCATTCAATTGAACAGAGGTAATCATAGCTCCAGGGTTATCCGATGTAGACAACGAAAACTGAGATGCCAACGCGTTATCTGCAGCTGTGTTGGCACCGCGTGGTGCCGTAGGACGAGCTGAATCATCTTCTCCGGTCATCTTGACACAATTGAAAGACAAACGAAAAGTTTAGAAAAAAATTAGGAATTTTATGTGTGGATCGTTGCTCTGTATACCATCTAGGATTGGTAACAACTGACTTAATGTTATTAACTTGATATGCACACGTATTAATACAAGAGTTCTCTTACTTGAGAAGGAAGCTAACTCCCTACATTCTAGGAGAGAAGACTTATCATAATATTAACCAATCCTTATCCTATACAACTTGTATCTATCCCTAATATATCACATCTTAAAATCTTCTCATTCATCAACGAAACGCAAAATCACTAGAGTAAACGTTCAAAAGTCGGTCACAATGAAGAAGATGTTTTTCGTTCAAATGGCCACGACGTGGCTGATCATCACCGTGGTGATTGTTGACATTATGAAACGCAATTCCAAAATTACGATGGTAGCTGAACTATTCTCACTCGTAGCGGCCATGGGTTTAGTGGTTAGAATCTCACTTTTGATTTCTCAACTTTTCTTTGTCTTCTCTACATACTTGATAATTAATGTCATTATATGAAGTTGATATGAGATTTTAAAATGTGGACAGATACAATTTTGGATTCTCAAGAAACAAAACGACAATGTCTTTATGATCAATGCAAGGGATCTCTCTGTTACATGGTTGGATAACTCTGAATATTGGTCTTGGATCCCTCTCCCAAACGAGAAACCAAAGTAAGAACTCTAAAACCTTCACTAATATATAAATTTTCCCTATCGACAATTATGTCAAAATTCATGGACTTTCAACTAAAAATCAATATATAATAAGTGACCTTTCCATGTTTTTAATATATTATTGAGATTATTATTCAAACAACTTTTTTAGATATAGGATTTATTCAAACAGTTTTTTTTTTTTTTTTAGCTCAAAAATTTCAGCTAAAAAAGGTTACAAAGACATTAAAAATACCACCAAATTCGTTTATTAACGAAAATGTCATTATCCTTTGAGAAAAAAAAAACAACATAAAACCAAAAAAAAAAAATCAGATTTCAACGAAAACTCTTCTTCTTCTCCTCCGCCGACTCCGAGCGATTTCTTCTCCGGCGACGAGATTTGTTGCGTTTGACGGTAAGATTTGAAACGAATCATGAGTTTTCTTTTTCTCTATCATTCACGAGTGTTTTGGATTCGGATTTATGAACTTCAATATGTTTTTCGTTCATAGGTTTCGAAATTCCGGCAAAGGAAAGTTCTGGCGAGTGTTGGGGTTTTGTTTTCGTGCGTTGTAGAGAGGTAATATCTTGATTCTAACCGGTTTCGTTTGGGTGTGTTGAAGTTTTGTAAAATCACGTTATGCTCCAGATCTCGATCTCATATCTGAATTTTTTCCAGATCTGGATTTTTCTCACATCCAGATTCCGACGTTATGGTAGACTTATTTCTATGGAAAAAAACATACGTTACGATAGATTTATAATAGACGTTATGGTAGACTTATTTCTATGAGATGCTGACGTTGTGGTAGACTTATTTCTATGAGATGCAGACGTTTTGGTAGACTTATTTCTATGAGATGCAGACGTTGTGGTAGACTTTTTTGACTCTTGATCTGCTAATGAATGAAATCTTTTTTGACGTTGTGGTAGACTTTTTGCAAAAAGATACAAACATTGTGGTAAACTTTTCGACTCTGGAGCTGCTAATGAATGAAATCTTTTTTGGCTAGTTAGGATTGTGTTTCAGTCTAAGATGTTCTAATTTCCATAAATTTCTTTACATGTATTCTTTGTACGTGCAATGCGTAACCGGATGAAGATTGTAAAGAACATCCAAAAGCTCATGAAGATGGTCTATACACCATTGTTTCTTGTTGTATTTAGGTAGTATTTGGTTAATCTTTGTATTGTTTAACATGCTTAATCTCCTATACGGCGTTATGGTTATGTAGCATCAAGTCCTCAATCTCACCCGTATATATGGCATGTAAGTCCTTAGTGGTAGATTTATTTTTTGTGTAATGGTAGATTTATTCTATTCAATGGTAGATTTTTGACTTTGAAGCTGCTAATGAATGAGATTTTTTTGGCATAGTATGAAAGACTTTTGTGATTCCAATATGCATGCTATTCGCCTCAAACGTGCAGCTGATATCATGGATGAGTTACCACGTGATGAGATTGTTCAGTTATCAGAGTCAAACCCTCGTGATGGATCCAGTGATTGTTCAGTTATCCCTCGTGATTCGGATGAGATGTATTTCCGTTTGATGGTAGATTTATTTTTATAAGACACATACGTTCTGATTTGTAATATACGTTATGGTATATTTTTTGCAAAGAGATTCAAACATTATGGTAGACTTCTATGAACATTTTTTTGTAGTGTAATGAATGAATTGACAACATTTATGTATGGTTAAAACATGGCTTCTGAAATGTCTCTGTAACCATTTAAACATGAGTACGAGTTCATACGAAAAGAGAAAATATATGAAAATATATAGTACATACTAAATCTACCATCACTTGCATGATATGCCCGTAGAACTGCACCATTTTTTGAATTGTCAACCAAGAACACCCATCAATTCTTCTCAAAACTCTGACTACCACAAACAAGAATGATTTGTTTTGTTCCCAATTTACCTCCTTTTGTTCAAACCCTAAACCCTAAACCCTAAACACAAAGAAAGATCAATCACGGATCCGAGCTATGCGGCTGCAACCCTAGTTCTTCACCATTGTTGCAGGTTTTTTCGTGCAAATTTGTCTATTTTTAAGGGTAAAATCGATATTTCGCGTTCTCTGCAAATAACTCTACCACCTACCAAATAAGTCTACCAACACTATAGTTTCCTAGGAAACAAGTCTACCACCAAGTACTACAAGTCTACCGCTATCACAATAAGTCCACCAAATGTCTAATGTGAAGAAAAAAAGTCTACCGTAACTAGGTTGGATAAAAAGTCTACCATCACTCGACCTAGGTAAAAAAAATATACCACTGCAATCGCTAACAACGCATAAGTTTACCACTGTTGGTCCTAAAAAAATAAGTCTACCAGTCAAAGGTTGGTTTCGTTGACCGAAAATAGTGAATAAGTCTACCGCTCATTATAAATCTACCACTACTACAATAAGTCTACCACACATATACACAAAATAAATCTACCACCGCCATAAATAAGTCTACCGCTAACTATAAATTTACCGCTACTAAAATAAGTCTACCGTCACTATCCACAATTATAAATCTATCGCTGCTATGACTAAAAATCTACCACCAAATAAGACAAATCTACCAGTCACAATAAAATCTACCATTTAAGAAAAATAAATCTACCGTTCAAAATAAGTCTACGGAAATAAATCTACCATTCGACTAATAAGTCTACCGCTCAAAATAAGTCTACCATTGGGTGAATTTAAGTCTACCGCTCAAAAAATAAGTCTACCGTTCGGAAACAAATCTACCACCGAAGTGACACAATAAGTCTACTATTCAAAAATAAGTCTACCGCTCATCAAATAAATCTACGGACTAAAAAATAAGTCTACCAGATCGATAATAAATCTACCATCGATTAAAATATCTTTCAATTCTGAGAAATTTTTAACGTATCTAACATTACATTACACGCACACTTCAAAAATAGAAAAAGTCAAGAAGAAGAATAAGTCAAAGGTTTTTTTTTCCTTGTAGATATCTAAAAGAAAACCCAATGGCTGTTCTTTTCTTGCAATGTATTTGTAAGAAAAAAGGAATGGCTACAAATCGGAGGAGGATTTGGGGTTTATAAAAGTTACACGTGGATTCTTTTTATACAGCTTGAAAAATGTGGACTCGAGATTATTACGAATTTGAGAAAGATGTTTTTGTTTTAATTTTGAATCAGAGAGTTAATTAAAGACTACGCTTGGCTCAGAAAAAATTCCATCTACCATTTATGATAATAGTGACCAATGCACAAAAAACTTAATTTCTTTATTTTAAACCACATATTTAACCAGGGTTCAGTTCGAATTGAGTATCACTAAATATTTCTCTAATCGGTTGAGATATGAGTTTACAATTGATCTTTCACTCGAGAAATGTAAAAAACACATCTCAGTATGACTTAATTTTGTATTTTTCGAAAAATATAGCAATCCCGTTTTGACATGCTTGTAGTTAGATGGTTTATAATTTTATATTAGTGTTGCAATTCCATAGTTTCCGGTCTAAATTTGGAATTTTCAAACGAGTTGTATTGCAGTAACTACAAAATTGTTGACCGGTGACTAAATACGTTGTGTGCATTACACCGCCCTACGAAGTGACATATGTGTTGAATTCGTTTTGGTTTTGATTGGTTACTTTTTTGGAAAAGTAAGTTGAATCACTTCTCCGTTCGTTACCAATTGGATAAATATTTTAACGGATGGTTAGAAAAAAAGTTTAGATACTCAAACAATGCTAAAGCATTATTTGTTACTTTGATTAGTTACTTCGTTTGCGATGTTACCGATAAAGCAAACGTTTGAAACGAACTGTTAAAAAGAACGGTTAAAAAAGAAGTTTAGATACTCAAATGAGGCGTTTGTGAAATGCTAAAAATTAGTGAATTTGCAACCGTTTTATTTATTAATTAAGCGTTAGATCTAAAAAATGTTATAAAACAAAACTCCTTTCGAAAAATATATGTATA
The DNA here is from genome assembly GCA_900128785.1 of Arabis alpina. Lineage (NCBI taxonomy): Eukaryota > Viridiplantae > Streptophyta > Magnoliopsida > Brassicales > Brassicaceae > Arabis > Arabis alpina. The sequence goes on along the minus strand of LT669793.1, from coordinate 9,078,998 downwards.
TACTTAATTTATTATGAAATATTTTAAAATCAAACTAAAATTTTAATTTTTTTATTTCTATTTTAAATTATATTTTGATATTTTTCTATAATTGTTTTTACTATTAAACCGTTTGTAACTCATCAGAACTATTTTCTTAACCATTTATTTTAACACAACCGTCTTCTCTATACGCCTTTCTTCACAACCGCTCGAAAAAATTGTAATTGCTATATTTTAACGTGGAAACCAATTGAGCCTAAGGTGAGTTTGCAACTGTCTTATTTATCAAACGGGCGTTTAAATTTTTTTCTTTTAAAAAGTTGAAATTGTTTTTTCTCATTTTAAAAAATATAAGTATATATTGTAATAAACATTTTATCACGGTTTAGTTATCCAAAGCGGTGGTAATAAATTTATATTAAAAAATCATAAATAGCTAATCTAGCACTATTCGTAAACTCTACTTTTGAATTTATAATGCGCAAACTGTGTGACAGAGAAAAAAGAGAGAACTTCTCTATTAGCTTCAATAATTTTTCAATATAAATTTCAAAGGCGTAGATGCCATCTTTACCAAATTAGAATAATTTATTCTGAAAGTTGTCTTCGTTTTGGAAATACTCGGATAAATATTCAAACTTTGGTGGGTATGTTTTTTAAGACAAAAACAGAAGAATTATAATGGGAGCTCGTAACCTCCAACGTAACATTTTTTTACTACAAACGGAGAATGAAGCTATAGAATGGGTATGAAATGCTTGATATAGAATATTATGAAATTATAAAAATTAAACTAAAATTTTAGAATTATTATTTCTAATTAAAAAAAAATTTATAAAAAGGAAAATTACTATTCAATGGCTTGTAACTAACATAACTAATTTTAAAATGCTTATTTTAATTGAACTGCTTTTATATTCCGTCATTTCTAATCGTCTTCTCTTTAATAATCATTTTTATAACCGTTTAAAACATTTTCAGCCACTATGTTTAAATGTGGTAATTAAGCTTAGCAGTAGTATAGAAGAACGGTAAGTTTGGTTAAAGACTTGTTAATTAGATAGTCTAGTCAGTGTCAACAATAAATTTAATGTAGGTCGCACAAGGACAAAGTAAACAAGTTCATGGATTTTTTTTTTGTTCATTTCTAAGTCAAAATTACGTATGTTTACGACCAAGAGAAAAAAAAAAGGATTACGTATGTTAAATCTTTCCCCCGATGCTAGTTGTTCCGACCAAACACGTACTCCATGGTAAATCACTATAAATGATCAAACCCCTCTATATTCATTTTCAGATACAAAAAAGAGAAATCAACAAGAGAGATCATAAAAATGGGTTTTAATGTTCATCATCTTCTCACTCTGTTGCCTTTTCTTTTTCTTCTTATGTTTTCAGTTGTTGGGTCAGATTCTTTTTCTTTAAATACAGACAGAGAAGCTTTGATCTCGTTTAGGTCTCAAATTAGCCAAAACTCACAAACACTTTCTTTCTCTTGGAACCAAAACAGATCTCCTTTGTTGTTTCCAAAGTCGGGTGGAGGAAAGTATGTTAAGTAAAAAGAGGGGTCGAGATTTCTGTAAATAAGAATGAGCCGGGTCGAGAAATAAACGTAAAATAACACGGGTGAAAGTACTCGAAATGATCGGTATTACTCTGGATAAATATTGCCTTCTCTCCCATCAAATGATGTGACAACTATATATAGTACATACTTAGAGTTAAGTATGAACTATGGTTTGTTATCAAGTAACTATACAAATAAAGCACATTGGTTAAGTTATCTAATGAGTTGGGCCTTGAGCTTGCTTCCTCTGATGGGCTTTAAGCTTCATTCTTCTAATGGGCCGAAAATAAGGATTTGGGAGGCCCAAATCTATGCCCAACAGTAGTCCCCCCCCCAGTCTGTAAAACGAGCGGGTCGCGTTTACTGAGTAGTTAATCGGTCCAAAAAGAATAAAGCCCGACTGAAATCCTTGTTGTTTCACTTGATGGGCTTTTTTTTTTAGGGTTTTCTGATGAATAGTGATTAGTTTTTGCCTCCCTATATATATCCTCATTCTCTCATCTGCTTCCCCTTTTCCTCTCTTTTTCCTCTCCTTTTGCTCCTTTCCCCGACGTCTCTCAGGTAAAGACTCTTCACTCTAGCTTTTTCTTCAGTTTCGTTTGGTCTCGTTTCTACCGATTTGGTCGGGTTTCTTTGATATTCACGTCGAGGTTTGAGGCTTGAAATTTGTTGAAATCCCGACCCAAAATTTATTGAAATCCCGACCCAAAAACTCCACGTTCTCACTGCTTTGGGTCGGGTTTTGGGTTTGAATGGAGGTGTTGTTTGGGTTCCAGCTTGGTCGGGTTTCGTTGAAACGGTGATTCCGGCTTGGTAACGAAAGGATTCGGTTCGACTGCGGTTTTGGTTTTTGGTTGTCGATTTGGGTCGGCGTGAGATTGATTTTGGTTTTTGGTCGGGTTACGGATTGGGTTTGGTCGGGATTTGAAGCTGAGTTTGGTCGCGTTACGGATTGGGTTTGAGAGGTTTCCGGTCGACTCTCGTCGTTTCGAGTCGGGTTTGAGAGGTTTCCGGTGGATTTTCGTCGTTTCGGGTCGGGTTTGAGAGGTTTCCGGTGGATTTTCGTCGTTTCGGGTCGGGTTTGAGAGGTAACCTGTTTTTTTTTTTTTTTTTTTTTTTTTTTTTTTTTTTTTTTTTTTTTTTTAGATTGACTCCTTTATTGTTGCAGGGTCGTTTTATGAAGGTCTTGGCTTTGATGAGTGAGTTGAGGTCTTCGAGGGCTTCAGGTTCTACCCCGAGTGAGGCGGGTTCTTTCTCCTCCCCGTTGACTGGGTCTGATGAGCGCCAGGTCTCCGATCCGCTAGCGATTGATGACTCCGAAAATAGTGGTGGTGACGAGAATAGTCAGGGTACTGCAGAGATAAGGTATGAGCGTGGTATTTCTGGTGCTGGAGTGGGAGATGACATTGGTTTGCAAATTCCTCAAGGAGTCGATGTTTTAGATACGGGGTTGTGTGATCATGCGGTCCTTGGTCCCGAAGATGATTTCAAAACAACGTCGACGATGGAAGCCATTAACACGTTTGCTGACCAAACTTGGGCTGGTATACGGATTTTGATTCCCAAAAAGAAGGAGAGGCCGTGGTCGCCTCCTGATGGGTTTATGTGTTTGTATGAGAGCTTCTTCAGGTATAGCGGGTTGTGGTTTCCAATCCCGCGAGTCTTGTTGGAGTATTGTGCCCGGCGTTGTATCTCGATTTCTCAGTTGACCCCTGCTGCAATTCGAAACGTGTGTGGTATTCTGATAATGGCAGCTGAGCTTGGTCGGGCTATTAGTCGTAGACAACTAGATGAGATTGTGCTGCTTGGTAGCTTGGATACCACGGGTCGGTTCTATGTTGCATCGAGACCCAAGTGTAGACTTTTGAGAGAAACTAGAAGGAAAGTGGACCACTGGAAGTTGAAGTATTTCTTTGTTGAGATTAACAAGGCTTCGGTTGGCGACTTTTCTGGGCAATTTCGTGTTGGATGGAATACTTTTGTTGGTACGAATTTTTGCGAACTCTACTCTTCATCTTTGGACTGATCCTTAATCTTTTTCCTTGTTTTGTAGAGCACCCGACCCAAGTGTCCTATTGTGAACTTAAAGAGGTCGTTCCTGTGCTGGCAGTTTTGAAGGCGTTGGGATATCAGCAGTGGGAAGAGTTTCTAGAGCAGCGGATTCAGCGGTGTCGTCAACGGATTATCACAGGTAAGTCGGTAATGAGCTGCCATTTTTTTTTTTTTTTTTTTTTTTTTTTTTTTTTTTTTTTACCGACCCGAAATCTTTATCTTTATTGACTTTTCTTTTGGCAGGGAACTACCATCTGCCTCTGTCCCAACTTAGACCATACACCTTCAAACCGGTCAAAGATCGACCGCCTAGATCGAGAAAGAAAGTTGTTGTGCCGGTTGACCAGGGAGGTGAAATGGGTCGGGCTCGTCTTGCACTTGATGTTTATGACGTTTCTGCAACGTCTGTTACCGTGTCGCCTACGCATGTTGACTTGTCTTTAGCTGATACTCGGGCCCAACAGTCGAAAAACAAAGGCCCGGCTAGAGAGACTACGAGTAGGGTTGGTGTTGAGGTGTTGATGCGAGATGGTATTGTGGCGAAGGAGACTTATGATCAGAGGAGGAAAGACAAGGATGCCGCTGAGATGTCAAAGAAGAGGAAGGTAGGTGATTTGCCTGGTCACGTGGATTTAAGAGAGTCGGGTAAGAGGGCAAGGAACAAGGATAAGGCGACCGATGGTGAGGTTGATCGGGTCGGCGTGGAGAATATGGGTGACGTCGGGAATGTTGGTCAAGACGTCGTTGTGGTTGGGGATGGTTCGACTGGTAACGCTGGGATGTATGATTTTGACTATAGCTTTAGGGGAAGTGGTCAGCACATTTCGCAAGACAAGGTGGCTTGTGCCGAGCTGGTTCGTTCCGTCCAGGGTCCTACTTCCCAGTTCGTTCCTCCACTCAACGAGCTCGTTGATCGGGATGCTTTCATGTCTTTTGGTAGTCACGTTGTTGAGGTATGCTGCGGTTCTCGCTCCCTTTTTCTATACATGTATTCCCGACTCCTCCCCTTTTTTTTTTAAATTGCTTTTCATCCGTTTTGAGTCTTTCCAAAACCTTTCCTTTTATTGTTGACAGATGATTACTGACTACAACATGATGGTGACTAAGTACGAGAAGATTTTGGCCAGGGCGAACAGGCTCCTTGAGGAGAGGAAGGCTTTGAGAGTGAAAGTTGATCAGCTTAGTGAGTCGGCTGTTCGAAAGGTTAAGCGTTTTGATGAACTCGAGCAGGAGAAGAAGGCTCTTGAAGTTGACATGGTCGGGTTGAAGAAGAGGCTCGAAAAGGAGGTCGGTCGGAGGAGGGCGGTGTCTTCGTTTGTGAAGGAGCAGATGACCCGCCTGAGGAAGTCGAGGGCCACGATGGTTGAGAGGGCGGGTCATGTTCTGAGGAAGAAAACAGAGGCTCGGGTGGCGGACGAGTTTGGGGCTCAGCTAGCGAGGCTTGGTCGTCATGTTCAGGAGAATGCGACTGTGAGCCGCTTGAGTTCGAAGATTAGTCAGATCATGAGCTGCATTGCCTTGTACAAGCAGGTGGAGAAGGATGGGTACAGTGTTCCAGCAGGAACCTATGAGAAACTCGATGCGGATCTTGAGCAGCATAAGGAGGAGTTCGCCAACCTTGACGTTTTGGAGGTTACTGAGGCGGATTTTCGATACAACCCGGTTGTTCCTCAGGCTTCGCCCGACCTCCTTAGTTTTACTATGGAGACCGACCTTTCGGCAGACGACTTTGGGATGCATGACTCGTGGGGATCGGTCGAGAGCAGGGTTCCGGATGGTCGCGAGGTAGATGATGACGCCGACTCCGCACACATTCCTCCCGCCGCTCAGCTTGGATCCCCGACCCGATCTGTTTCGCCCGCTGCGAGATCTAAAGAGGCTTGATTCTGTTTTCTTTATTTGGTCGGGTCGCGTGTGACTAGCTTTTTATATGTATGAACATGTTATGCTTTTGACCCGCGTGGGTTTTCTGTTGACTTTTGCTTTGAACCCTTGGTGGGTTTTCTTTTGACTTTGATATTTTGGCCTGTGGCTCGGCTTATCGGTTTAATATAATATTTTGTTGGATTGATGATTTTTAGGCAAGATTTGCGATTTTGATCGACTTATTTTCTTAACCTTAATATCGAAAGAATCCAACAAAACAGGATAAAGTGAGGAAACCCAGGCCGTTTTGCTCGATGGATGGCCGGGTTTGTTTGTTTGTCGGCGGGTCGGGACCCGGCTTATGACGAAATCCGTCTCGTGGCTAAGTGTGCGAGACGTGTTCGGCTTATTATACTTAGACGTTCCTTGGATTTCTTGCGGGTCGGGGCCCGGCTTATTATGATTGTAGGGTAAGTACCTACAGCATTTCTGCGAATGCGTATTTAGTTGTGGTCGGGTACCTGGCCAGGGTACCGACGTGAAATGAGCGCAGGGCTAAAATTGAAATGCGAATAAAGAGGATGCGTTTTTTTTTTTTTTTTTGTAGCTGAGCCTCCGGAGAGGTTGCCTATGTACCCGAAGTCGGGACCAAGCCGACCAGAATACGGTTTTTTTTTTTTTTTTTTTTTTTTTTGTGTGTAGCTGAACCTCCGGAGAGGTTGCCTACGTACCCGAATTCGGGACCAAGCCGACCAGAATACGGTTTTTTTTTTTTTTTTTTTTGTGTGTAGCTGAACCTCCGGAGAGGTTGCCTACGTACCCGAATTCGGGATCAAGCCGACCGTAGTTCAAGTACAAGAGTACGTTTTTTTTTTTTTTTTTTTTTTTTTTTTTTAGAAGTAGCTGAGCCTCCGGAGAGGTTGCCTACGTACCCGAAATCGGGATCAAGCCGACCGTAGTTCAAGTACAAAGAGTACGGTTTTTTTTTTTTTTTTTTTTTTTTTTTTTTTTGTAGAAGTAGCTGAGCCTCCGGAGAGGTTGCCTACGTACCCGAAATCGGGATCAAGCCGACCGTAGTTCAAGTACAAAGAGTACGGTTTTTTTTTTTTTTTTTTTTTTTTTTTTTTTTTTTTGAACCAGACCGTGGGTACTGGACATGAAATTAAAAATGTTAAAAAGATGTTACGCGTGAGGTGGTGGAGACTTCAAGCTAGCATACTCGTGGTCGGGGTTGTACTTCGTTGATTGGAAGTGGATTGTAATAGTATCGTTTTAAGGACATCGCGTTCCAAGACCGAGGAATCATTGTTCCATCCATGGTCATGAGTTCGTACACGCCGGGGCGAACAACTTTAGAAACCTGGTATGGTCCTTCCCAGTGAGCGCCTAGTTTTCCTGCCTTGTACTCAGCTGTGTTTTCGTACACTTTCCTGAGAACGAGGTCGCCAACGGTGAAACTTCTGCTTCGAACGCGCTTGTTGTAGTAGCGCGCGGCTATCTGCTGGTAATTTTGTATGCGGATGAGAGCCTGACCGCGTTCTTCTTCGATGTGGTCCAAGTTGTCTATTAACATTCTGTCGTTAAGGTCGGTGTCCGCCGTCATCATTACTCTTCGTATACTGTTGATGTTAACTTCGGCTGGGGCCATTGCCTCGATACCGTAAGCCAAAGAGAAAGGGGTGCGCTTGGTTGCTTGTCGGGGTGTCGTTCTGAACGACCAGAGTACTCCATCTAGTTCGTCGGCCCAGGTCCCTTTCTTTTCGTCGAGGCGTTTTTTTAGTTCAGAGATAATGGCCTTGTTTGTTGCTTCCGCCTGTCCGTTGCCTTGTGGGAAGCGTGGCGTTGATTTGTTGAGCCGGATTTTCCACTTGGCACAGAAGTCTTCAAAGGTGTTGGAAATAAACTGCGACCCGTTGTCAGCGATAATTTCGTAAGGTAGTCCATGACGACAGATGATGAATTTCCACACGAAATCCTGAACGTTGTCGGCTCGGATCTTTGCGAAAGATTCCGCCTCGACCCATTTCGTGAAGTAATCGGTGACCACAATCAAAAAACGCTTTTGTTTGGATCTTGGGAGGGGACCGATGATATCCATCGCCCATCTCATAAACGGGTAGGCGGACGTTGCGGTCGTCAGGGGTTCTGTAGGAGAGTTGATCATTGGGCCGTGACGCTGGCATTTTTCGCAGCGTCGGGTGTAGTCTGCGCAGTCTATGAGCATGGTCGGCCAGTAGAAACCGAGTTTCTTGATCTTCATTGCGAGAGTCCGTCCGCCAGAGTGATTGCCACCCTCGCCTTCGTGTGTCTCGGTCATAATGACATTGATTTCGTCTCCGTCAACACATTGGAGTAGGACTCCGGCTGCATTCCACCTGTAAAGTTTTCCTTCCATCACTACGTAATGCGCACACCGAGTTTTTAGGCGACGCGCCGCCCACTTGTCTTTCGGGATCGTTCCTTCCTTGATGTATTCAATAATTTCAATCCGCCAATCGACCATCTCGCCCGGGTCAGCCTGGTCGTTTTGGTCGGGGTCATCTTCTTCACCGCCAACTCCGTCGTCGCTCTCAATAATGTTTATACGGCTAGCGCCGCATGGTAACTCGATGCTTGGGTCGGGAATGGTTTCGACTGGTATGATCCTTTTAAGGTCGGAGTCCGAACTTGTGGCCAGTGAGGCTAACGCGTCGGCTGCGAAGTTTTCGGACCGAGGTATATTGGTGATAACAAAGCTGTCGAAATCGGAGAGGATTAGAGCTTCAGTAAGCTTCAAGTAAGCGCTCATGCGCTCGTCCCGCGCGTCGTAGTCGTGATTTAGTTGGTTAGTGACAAGCTGAGAATCACTGTACGCATGAATTCGTTTAGCCCCGACCTCTTTCGCCAGGCGGAGCCCGGCGACGAGAGCTTCCCACTCTGCTTCGTTGTTGGTAGCCTTGAATTCAAGTCGGAAACATTGTTCGAGTATTTCATTTGTCGGGGAAATCAGGCGTATCCCTGCTCCACAACCGTGTCGGGAGGCCGACCCATCAATGTAAAGACTCCAATCTTGAGTGGCTGGTGCAGTTACAATAGCTTCCGGGGGTAGTTCGGTCAAGAAGTCGGCCAGGGCTTGAGACTTGGTACTTGTGCGATTGCGGTATTCGATGTCATATTCGCTCAGCTCAACTGCCCATTTTGCCATGCGACCAGATTGGCTCGGGCTATGGAGGATTATTCGAAGCGGCTGGGTTGACATAACAGCAATCGTATGCGACTGAAAGTAAGGGCGGAGTTTCCGGGCGGCGACTACAATGGCCAGGGCCAACTTTTCTAGGGTAGGGTACCTACTTTCTGCACCATCAAGAGACTTGCTGACATAGAAAATGGGTTTTTGGTCTCCTCGGTCCTCTCGAACTAGGACGCCGCTGACTGCAGCGTTCGTGACGGAAACATAGAGGTAGAGTGTTTCGCCGTGCTCGGGTTTCGACAAGACCGGAGGTGTCGTTAGATATGTCTTCAATTCATTGAAGGCTGCTTCACACTTATCATCCCAGATGAATGCTTTGTTCCCACGCAGGAGTTGGTAAAAGGGGAGGCTTCGGTCTGTGGATCGGGAGATGAATCGGTTGAGCGCTGCTATTCTGCCGGTGAGTCGTTGTACTTCTCTTTTGTTCTTCGGGGATGGAAGGTCGATGATCGCGGTGATCTGCTTTGGGTTTGCCTCTATTCCCCTTTGCGTAACGATGTAGCCAAGAAATTCGCCTGAGGTGACCCCAAATGTGCATTTGGTCGGGTTGAGTTTCATCCCATACTCGTTAAGGATCTTGAAGCAGTCTCGGAGGTGGCCGACATGGTCGGGGGCGCTCTGAGACTTTACCAACATGTCATCTATGTAAACCTCCATTGTATCGCCCAGTTGGTCGGCGAACATCTTGTTCACCAGTCTCTGGTATGTTGCTCCCGCGTTCTTCAGTCCAAAAGGCATAACTCGATAGCAGAATGTCCCCCGGTCGGTTATGAAAGATGTTTTCTCGCGATCGTCGGGGTGCATTGCGATCTGGTTGTATCCAGAAAAGGCATCCATAAATGACAACAATTCATTTCCTGCCGTAGCTTCTACCACGCGATCGATGTGGGGCAGGGGAAAACTGTCTTTTGGACACGCCTTGTTTAAATCAGTGAAATCAACGCAGACACGCCAATTGCCATTCTTTTTCTTGACTACGACCGGGTTGGCCAACCATTCGGGGTATTGAACTTCCGTGATCGAACCGGCTTCAAGCAGCTTGGTGACTTCTTCGTTGACGGCGCGGGCTCTTTCGGAGCCGAGTTTCCTCCGTTTCTGCTTTATAGGTTTATAGGTGGGATCAACGTTAAGTTCGTGGCTTGTAATGGTCGGGTTGATGCCCTTCATATCTTCTATTGACCATGCGAATGTTGTCACATTTTCACGCAGAAATTTGACCAAGTCTGATTTGGTCGGTTCGGAAAGCTCGGCACCAATGCTGACGCATCGTTCGGGGCATTGCGGGTCGATGTTCACCGAGGTTGTGAGTTCCAGTTTTGGGTCCGTCGCGTTTGGCTCCTCTGGGCTGCTTATGTGAAGGTTTACTTTTTGCAGTTTTTGCCCGGTGATGAAACAGGTTCTAGCTGCCTTCTGATCTCCTCTTATAGTGTGAACCCCAGTCGGGGTCGGGAATTTGACACACTGATGGTAGGTTGAGGCGATTGCTCTGAGAGAAAACAACCAAGGCGTTCCCATGATAACATTGTAAACCGCCGGTTTATCTACGACCAGGAACTTGACGTCCCTGATAAGGCCCCCCGTGTATACTTTTAACTTGATCGACCCGACAGTCATTGTAGTGATGCCGTCGAAACCGACAAGGGGTCTTACACTTGGTTTGACCTTGCTGTCTGGGATGTCCATTCTTTTTAATGTGTCTTTAAAAATAACGTCTACCGCGCTCCCAGTATCGATCAGAACGCGCGTGACGTCGCAGTCCTCAACCTTGAGTTCGACGACCAGGGGGTCGTTGTGGGGCATTGCGAGGTCCTTAGTATCAGCTTCAGAAAAGATGATTGGCATGTCTACTTCTGCCCGACCGTAGCAATCTTGGTCTGCCTGACTCTTCTTCTCGTACTTCTTAAGAGATTGCACCGAGGGGTGTATTGGCTGGAGACCGCCCATGATAACCAACACTCTACGCTTCGAGGTCGGCGGACCGTTACGCGAATCTTGTTTTGGTGGCAACGGTTGGGCAGGGTTATTGTTCGGACGTTGTTCATTTTGCCCTGAGTTTTCTCCTCCTTTCCGCTTTTCGCCGCGGTCGGGAGGGCTATCAACCTTTATCTCTCCGCGCTGGTAACTGGTGAGTAGGGCGTCTTTGAGGCCCCGACACTGTGTTGTAGAGTGACCGAATATCTGATGGTAATCGCAGTACAACTTGGTGTCGTTCGAGTCTTGCCCTCGTATCCACTTGTTCGATTGTCGCTGAGGTGGTTGGTCTGTTCTAACTTGATGCACTGAGAGTTTTTTGGCTTTGTATTCTTGGTCAAAATGCTGGCGGGGTTCCTGGTACTCGCCGTCGTTCTTTGGTTTTGCTTTTTGCACCGGAGGCTTTGCGGGAGAGTGCCTCTGTAAGTTGACGACCTTGTCTTCTTCAAGGTGGATATATCGCGAAGACCGATGCATAGCGTCTTCTAAGCTGGTCGGTGGGGTGAGGACAAGATTATCCCTGAACTTCGATTCGTACCACAATCCTTGTTTTAGCGCTGAGATCGCGGAGTTGTCACTGACCGCGACCCTCGAGAGCACCGCTTTGAACCTGTCCATGTATCCTCGCAGCGTTTCGTCCTCCTTCTGGACCAGAGACCAGAGGTTGGCGTCGGAAATTCCTTCTTCGAGATACATAGAGTAATGCTTGAGGAAGGCTTCAGACAGTTGTGGGAAGCTGTCGATTGATCGCGGAGTAAGACGGGCGAACCACTCTAGAGCGGGACCCGAGAGATGTTCGACGAAATGTTGGCAGCAGCCCGCATCTTTTTCCTCTGGGGGGTAGTGGGTACGTCCCATCGCTAGATTGAACTTCCTTAAGTGTTGCATCGGGTCGGTGTCTCCGGTGTAATGTGGAATGCGGAGTTTACTGGAATCTCTGACCGGGGTCGACATGATGCGGTCGGTGAAGGGTGTTTGCTGTGTTTCCGCCAGCACGCGTCCGATTTCTGGGGCAGAGCTAATCGCAAGATGTACCTTCGAGGTTATTTCGGTAAGCTTTGCTCGGAGATCTTCCATTTCGAAATCTCGATCGGTTCTTGGTTCCTGCGACCGGGACCTAGCATGCCTGGCGTGTTGAGAGACGGTCGGGTTAACCAAGGGAGGGATGACAGTTTCGTTTCGGTCGGTTCGCCGTCCCAATCTCTCGAATATGTCCGTTGATCTGCCCAATCTGTCGAAAACATCTGTCGGGCGGCCCAATCTGTCAAAGACATCTGGTTGCCGACCCAATCTATCAAAGATTGTCTGCGACGTGCTAGCTCCGAGCTGCGGGGAGTCATGGTTGGGACGGTTGTTGCCGACCTCGACCCGCTCGCGAGTGGCCTCTCGAGAAATCTGTAAATCTTCAAGACGGGAGTTGGTCTGGCGAGTTAGCTGATCCTGGTCGTCGAGGCGTCGCATGATGATACCCATCATCCTGGTCAGGTCGACCTGTTCATCAGCGATCCGGATAGTCCCCTGCTGGACGACGCCGGGAGTGTTGACAGTTGCAGGCTGGTGGACGTTGGTACTGCCGTTCAGAGCTGACCTTTCGGTAGCGAGTGCGACCGGGGTCTGCTGAGCAGGTCCTGGGGTCGCGCTCCGAATGGTCGGGGTGGCGGCCCTGTCCTCTTGCGAAAGAGGACCGGATTCGGTGACCGGGTTCATTCTTTGGAGTATAAGAGAATCTCTATCCCCCTACCTGGCGCGCCAATTGTTGTTTCCAAAGTCGGGTGGAGGAAAGTATGTTAAGTAAAAAGAGGGGTCGAGATTTCTGTAAATAAGAATGAGCCGGGTCGAGAAATAAACGTAAAATAACACGGGTGAAAGTACTCGAAATGATCGGTATTACTCTGGATAAATATTGCCTTCTCTCCCATCAAATGATGTGACAACTATATATAGTACATACTTAGAGTTAAGTATGAACTATGGTTTGTTATCAAGTAACTATACAAATAAAGCACATTGGTTAAGTTATCTAATGAGTTGGGCCTTGAGCTTGCTTCCTCTGATGGGCTTTAAGCTTCATTCTTCTAATGGGCCGAAAATAAGGATTTGGGAGGCCCAAATCTATGCCCAACATCCTTGTAATTGGACTGGCGTGACTTGCAACACACGCAACAGAAGAGTGGCTTCCATCGACCTCTCTGGTCATGGTCTCACCGGTTCCATAAGCCCAAGTATTGGTAATCTCTCTTTTCTTTCTTTTCTTGCATCTCTTCAACTTCAAAATAACCAACTTCGAGGTCCAATTCCAAAAGAGATCACAAATCTTTTACGTCTAAAGGTTCTTAATTTAAGCTCTAACAGCTTAGAAGGATCCTTACCTTCCAACCTAAGCAAGTTATTCGAACTCCGAATCCTTGATATAACCTCAAACACGATCACGGGTCTTGTTCCAAACCAACTTGGTGATCTCAATCTCAATGTCTTAAACTTGGGCAAAAATCTATTCTATGGACCAATTCCACCATCTATTTCAAACCTTTCATCACTCACCGTTTTAAGCCTTGGCACAAACTCTCTTAGTGGCTCAATTCCTCACGAATTGGGTCGCCTTCAAAGGCTACAAGTCCTTGATCTCACCATAAACAACCTCACCGGAACAATCCCTCCTTCTATTTACAACATCTCTTCTATAGTCTCTTTGGCTCTTGCTTCAAACAACTTATGGGGCCAAATTCCAAGCAACATAGGAGACACACTTCCAAATCTCTTGGTTTTCAACATTTGTTTCAATAAATTCAGTGGAAAGATTCCAGCTTCTCTACATAACCTCACAAACATTAAGGTGATTCGTGCCGCACATAATCTTCTAGAAGGGACCATACCATCATCAAGACTAGGAAATCTCCCATTCCTAGAAATGTACAACTTTGGATTCAACAAGCTAATTTGGGAAGGAGATCAAAATCTTGATAATTTCATCAAGTCTTTGAGTAACAACTCCCAACTTAATTTCCTTGCTTTTGATGGAAATCTATTGGAGGGTGTTATTCCGATATCTATTGGCAATCTCTCGAAGCATCTTTCAAAACTTTTCATGGGAGGAAATCGCTGGACGGGTAAGATCCCTGAATCTATTGGCTATCTCACAGGCTTGACCCTTCTTAACATGAGTGATAACTCACTCACTGGTGAAATCCCTCAAGAGATTGGAAATCTAAAAGGGTTGCAAGTGCTAGAACTTGCCGGAAATCAACTTGTTGGAAGAATCCCGGATTCTTTTGGCAATCTTGGTGCGTTAAATGAGATAAATCTATCGCAGAACAAACTAGAAGGTATGATCCCGCCATCATTTGGAAACTTCAAGAATGTGTTATCCATGGACATATCCAACAATAGGTTAAATGGAAGCATACCAAATGGAGTTCTTAACCTACCTAGCTTGAGTGCGGTCTTGAATCTATCAAGAAACCTATTTGTTGGCCCTATTCCGGAAGATATAAGTCGGCTGGAAAGTCTTGTAAGCCTAGATCTCTCTGATAACAAGTTATCAGGTAGCATTCCTTCATCTATCAAAGGTTGTCAGAGCTTGGAGAAGCTCAACATGGCTAGGAATCATCTTTTCGGACCAATACCAGACACATTAGCGGAAGTGAAAGGTCTAGAGCTTCTTGATCTCTCTTCAAACCAATTTTCCGGCGTCATTCCCCCGAAACTTCAAGATTTACAGGCTTTGAAGTTCTTGAATCTTTCATTCAACAATCTTGAAGGAGGGGTTCCAAGTGGTGGGATTTTCAAGGATAAATCTAAAGCTTATATGGAGGGAAATTCAAGGCTATGCATCCACAACAGTTGTCGAAAAACTCGGACACATGGAAAACTTTTGAAAGTAAGCATTACCTGCGCGGTTTGTGTTATTGCGATATGCCTGATAATTTTCTTGATTTTGAAAAGAAGAGCAAAAAAGTCTATCACATCTACATCATTATCAAGTTCACTCGTCAAGCAACCATTCATGAAGGTCTCATACGATGAGCTAAAGAGAGCTACTGAGGATTTCAACCCTAGAAATCTTCTTGGTGTTGGAAGCTTTGGATCGGTATTCAAAGGGGTAATACAAGGAGTTGATATCGCGGTAAAAGTCATCGATCTCAAAGCAAACGGATACTATAAAGGCTTTATCGCAGAGTGTGATGCTTTAAGAAGTGTAAGGCACCGGAATCTTGTGAAACTAATAACTTCTTGCTCAAGTACAGACTTCAAAAACACAGAGTTTCTTGCGTTGGTGTATGAGTTTTTAAGCAATGGAAGTTTAGAAGAATGGATCAAAGGTCGGAAGATAAGGTCCGATGGGAGTGTTGGATTAAGTCTTGAAGAAAGAGTGAATGTAGCCATTGACATTGCATCTGCATTGGATTATTTGCACAATGATTGTGAAGCACCTGTGGTTCATTGTGATCTAAAGCCAAGCAATATTCTTCTAAATGAAGATATGGTTGCAAAGGTCGGCGATTTCGGGCTGGCTCGTGTGTTGTTTGATGCATCTGATGATCGGCATCACACTTCTATAAGCTCCACACATGTCTTGAAAGGCTCCATTGGTTATATTCCTCCAGGTATTACTCACTTATAATTTTTTCAGCAACTTGAGTATGCTAAACTCGTCTATATTGGGATACTACTTACTTGTTTTCATATATTTTCTACTTGATTCTTTTTTTGTCAGTTAAATGTTAGCAATTAGGTTAATTTTTTTTTTTTTTTTTTTTTTTGTCACAAACACACTGTTCCTATTGATTACATGAATACAGAAGCATCATTGAACCAATGCGGAATGGAAGTGTTAACGTAGGAAAACACCAAGTTACGAGTACGAGCATTCTTCGCGAGGGAATCTGCTTTATCATTCTTTCCTCTAGGGCAATACGTTACAGTAAAGCCTGGGAAAGAATTACGTAACTCCCGAAGTTCTTCAAGTTCCGTGCTAAAGCGGGGCCAACTCTCCGGGTCGATCACCATATTCACCAGTTCTTGGGAATCCGTAAGAAAGACTGAGCAAAAACGTCGATGCTTCTTGAGAGAGGTCATAGCCCAGATGAGGCTGTGCACTTCCGCATGTAATGATGATAATACACGGCGCATCCCTCGTAGTCCCAGAATGTCAGAGGTTCCATCCTGTAACTGTAGGATCCATCCCACTCCGCTCATAGCATCATCGGCTTTCCACGAACCATCAACAAAACACCGAAATACTTCCTGTGAATGTAAGTCGTCCGCTACCAAGTGCCTCTGCGGAAAATCCGAAGGTACTCTCAGACGTTCCTTTGCCAAAAACCACTCTCTTGCTTCATGTTTGGCTAGTTCCAGGATTGCTTGCGGTGTTCGGTCCTCATTATTGAATACTTTGGCATTCCTAGCTTTCCAGAGATACCAGATGATCCAGGGAAAACACCGGACATGCTCCTCTAAATCCGGACATGCTGGTATCCGTGAGAACAAATAGTCCATATTACCCCATACGTTTTCCGAGGGAAAGAGGGAGGGAGGGTTTGGGATATTCGACATAGCCCAAACTTGTCTGACCGGCGGACATGTAAACAGGACATGGTTAATTGTCTCGACTGGATCTCCGCATCGAGGACAATGCCGTTCCTGCTGGAGATGGCGGTATGCAAGTCTTTCATTGACCGAAAGTGCCCCCGAGAGAGTTTGCCACAGAAAATGTCGTATCTTGTTAGAAGTCTGCTGTTTCCAAGCTCGTTCTTTCAGCGGATTGAGGGATGGTAGCTGTTGATCATATTGCAAACCAGCATCGAGCGGTTGGCGGGCAATAGCATATCCAGACCGCACAGAATACGTCCCAGTATTGGTGAAATGCCAACAGAACCCATCCTGACCACCTCGCTTTGAGGGTTTAAGCGTTAGGATTAAGGGAATATCCTCTGGATGAACGCAGGCCCGAAGCCTATCAAGTTTCCATTGGCCTGACCGTGGATCAATAAATTCTGATACCCGTTCATAAGGATTAGGGTGGTTGCCTAGACCCCGTACCCGGCGGGGATATGCATCCGGGATCCATTTATCTGTCCAAAACCATGATTGGGCTCCTGCTCCGATAGTGCGTCTCATTCCTTTGTCCAAAAGGGGCTGAGCTGAGATTAAGCTTCGCCAGCCATATGAGGGGCGGTAATGTTTCCTAGCTTCCAAAGGTCCCGAATAGCGAAAATACTTTCCTTTCAGTACTCTTGCTACGAGGGAGTTGGGGTATCGGTGTAGTCGCCAGAGCTGCTTAGCTAATAAAGCTTTGTTGAACTCTTCGTAAGACTTAAAACCCATACCCCCTGCATTTTTGGGGAGACACAACTTTTTCCAAGCAATCCAATGCATCCCCTTCGAATGTTCCTTAGATTTCCACCAGAAATTAGAAACCGCGCTCGTTAACTTGCGAAGTAAACTCTTAGGAAGAAGAAAAGTGGACATGACATAGTTTGGGAGGGCTTGCGCCACCGACTTAATCATGATCTCCTTCCCTCCTCTGGAGAGGAATTTTGCCGACCATCCATTGATTCTATGGTTTAAACGGTCTTGAACGTAGGCAAAAATTTCCGCTTTCGACCCTTGTAACTTTTCAGGAATGCCAAGATATTTGCCAGAACCCCCTTCCGTCGGAATTTGTAGCCTGATCTTAAGTTCTGATCTTCTTTCCGCAGGCACATCTTTTCCAAAGGTGACTGCAGATTTTTCGAAATTTATTCGTTGTCCTGACGCATTCCCATACACATCAAGCACCTTGAGAAGGTTGTCGCATTGCTCTCCCGTAGCTTTGCAAAAGAAAAGACTATCATCCGCAAACAATAAGTGTGAGAGCACGGGAGATGTGGGGGCCACACGTATGCCACATAATCCCCCCACTGCCTCAGCAGCGTGTAGATTGGCAATCAACACCTCCGTACAGAGGATGAACAGATATGGAGAGAGGGGGTCACCTTGTCGTAGTCCACGGTAAGGTACTATACTGCCTTTCGGTTCGCCATTTAATAAGATACTGTAGGAGACAGAGTTAACGCATGTCATAATCCACATAATCCACTGCTCTGAAAAGCCCATCTTGCGCATCAGGGCAGCCAGAAATTCCCATTCCACCCGATCATAGGCCTTACTCATATCCGTCTTGATCGCCATAAAGTCCTTTTTACCTACCGGATTGGTTGTTAAGGCATGGAAGACCTCCTGAGCGATAAGAATGTTATCTGTAATCTGTCTGCCTGTCACAAAGGCGGATTGGGTTTCCGATACCAAGGACGGGAGGTACCGGCGGATTCTCTGACAAAGGACCTTGGAAATGATCTTATAGCTCACATTACACAGACTAATGGGGCGGAATTCCTTCATTGACTGTGGTCGCTCTGTTTTTGGAATCAAACAGATATTTACCATATTACTTTCAGATTCCAAGACTCCTGTGCGCATAAAGTTCTGCACCATCTCCACAACCTGAGGGCCTATCGTAGCCCAGAACTTTTGGTAAAACAGGGCGGTCATTCCATCGGGTCCTGGGGCCTTTTCAGGGTGGATAGCAAAGACAGCCGTTTTAACTTCCTGGGCGGAGACTTCCCGCGTGAGGAACGTATTCATTTCAGGAGTAACAGACCTCCTAACATAGGATAAGGACACTTCCAAATCCCTAAGAGAAGAAGAGGTGAACAGTTCTGAAAAATAATCCGTCGCTGTTTTTTCAATCTCCTCCTCCTCCTCCGTCCACTCTCCCGAGTCTGTAAGTATACCAATAATCCTATTACGAGCCCTCCGTTGTTTCGTAGAGGCCTGGAAGAACTTTGTATTTTGGTCCCCTTCCTGATGCCAGATAACCCTACTCTTTTGATGCCAGTAGATTTCCTCATCCCGAAGGGCCGTACATAACTGGTTCCGAATTGCCGCAATGTCCTCACTTGTGGCCGCATCATTGCTCTGGGCTTCCTCTAGGCGAATTTTTAGATTCTCAATTTCCTCCTCAGAGATAATTTGGTCATGACGCCTCCAGCGAGATATGGTTTTTCGACAATTGGCGATGCGGTCTCCCAGGGATGGCTGAATACATGCCTGCCCGCTCGCCCACCCAGTTTTGACGACCTCCTCAAAGTCAGGTTTGGACAGCCACCGCTTGTCAAACCTAAAGCATTTCTTACCTCCCTTTCTGACTCCCTCGAGATGTGTCAGAACAGGGCGGTGGTCCGACCCCATAAAGCGGAGGTATTCCATCTTCGTATGAGAGAAAAGTTCATACCAATCCTCGTTGCCCATGGACCGGTCTAGCCGGCAACGGATAACATTGGCGCCACGTCGACCACACCATGATAAGCAGTTACCCAAATACGGGAAATCAATCATCCCACAGTTCTGCCGCATTAAATTAAAATCCAGGAAGGAATTATCCGGACGCTTGCGGCCACCTGTTTTTTCGTGATGTCCGGTTATTTCATTAAAGTCGCCGGTCATAAACCAAGGTGCGAATCGGGTCGTACTAATTCGAGTGAGACGTTCCCAAACATCACTTCTATTGGCAATAACAGGGTCACCATAAACAAACGAGAGAAAAACTTTATTTCCTTGAATAGTAGCCATTACATCAATGACATTTTTATTTGAAAAAAGTACTTGAATACAAAACTCAGATTTAGCCAAAAGGGCTAATCCGCCACTACGACCAGAGGGGTCAACTGTAAAGAGAAAGTCATAACCAAATTCAACTTGTAAATCCTGAAGAAACTGGTGATCACGCTTGGTTTCCATAAGAAAGAGAATCCCCGGGAAAAACCTCTTACGAAATTCACGTAATCGTCGAACTGTCAAGAAACCACCCGCTCCCTGACAGTTCCAGCTCAGAATCATATTAACCGGCCGCAGGTGGTTCCTCATCGACCACCGGTTCTTTGAATTCCTTCGAAGTTTTCCCCTCATCTGGGCCCGTCTTCGAGGTGGACGGGTTGGGCACATCAACCAAAGCTACTTGTTCCTTAGGCGGTTCCAGGCAAGCTAAAGCCATGTGTTGATGGATACGATTACCTTGAAATGGACTATGCGCAATTTTCTTTTTCACACGTAGTGCCTTAGAAGTCCGTTCGGTAAGTTTCCGTGTCGGGGATGCGTGATTCACCAAACCTTTAAGTGGGGAGATCAATTCTTCTAGGCTGAAATTAGCTGTCAGGCCCAAATCCAAAAAATACTGGCCTGGGTCCAAGAGTTCAATGCTGTTTTCCACCTGATGGGCCTCAGAGATCAGCTGGCCCAAGTCCACTTCTCCTTCCTCTCTCTCATTCGCAACCCTAATCGCCCCCACAGAGAGATCGGTTGGATCATCTCTGTTCTGCTTCATCACCGTTTGGGAACGCGCCGGTGACCGCGGGAGAACCACCGCATCCCATTCCGCGTTAGCCTCCGCTGCCTCCTCCACTGAATCCCTATACCACGGTGCTCTCTCCCTTCTCGGTGGGTTATCTCTGGCCAGACTCGATTCTTGCTGTGAATCCGGAAACGATGCCGACTGGCGCCTTCGCGGTGCCTCCTCCGTCCTCGCCGTTTGTCCAAAAGTCTTGGAGACCCAAGCTTTGGTGGATAGCTTCTCGGGGACTGGTTTCGCATCGCTGCCTTCCAATTCGGCGAAGAGGTCTCGCCTCACTGGTCGTGGCTTGGAGGACGATGCCATCATACTCGTCGCCTGGTCTCGCCTGGGGTTATAGTTCCGCGGCGGGTCTACTGCTCGTTCTCTACCCTCGCGGCTGACCCTCGATCTGCTTCTAACCTCTTTCTCGTCCCGTCTCCGGAGTGCCTCTCTCCGATTGTCCCGCGGCTGTTGGTGCTCCCTAGGTCGATCCGGGCAAGAAGGTGCTTCATGAGTCATCCTCAGACACCGAGAGCAGTGTTTATGGAGCTTCTCATACAGAAAGTCCAGAACACAGAGCGCACCTAGGTCGTCTGTTTCTCGGCGTTTGACCAGGGGTAAGCTGCAATCCAGAGTCACACGGACTTTGGGGATGGGGTCTGACACGTCAACCTTCATGTATTCTCCCAAATCCTCTCCGATACTCCGGACCGTCTCCTCCTCACGGCGGTAATCCGGCAGTCCCTGGATGACAATCCAGAACGGGATGGTGTTTGGAAAATCCCTCCTCACCGTGGGAACCCATCTTTCCAGAGCTATCATCGAGCCGTCATAGTGATACGGTCGGTTTTCCATCACCAGGAGTAAGTCTTCTTCATTTTGGAACCTAAAATGGACTCTGCCTTGGCCCATTTCAAAGCCCTGCACTCTACCTTCACAGCGCCATATGGTTGGCAGGAAGCCAATCATAGCTGGAAGCTTCTGTTCCTGAACCTCACGCAGCAGCGGACGACCCACCAAGGTACGTTCAAACCTCTTCAGAATCTGGTTTTTGTCGATGGGAGGTAGTTTGAGAGGTTTGTCCCTCTTGAGGTCCTTATGGTCCGTGTCCAAGGAGGTCGATTTGCTCAGGTACGCCATGGTTGAATGAGGGTAACTGTATTGGGACAGAAAAAGTAAAAACAGAGCTCTCAAGCAAGGGTGGTGTGATGGTAACGAGAGGTTTTGATTGGTATATAATCCAAGTCTCTGTGATTTCCTCTTAAAGACAAGATTCCAATTTGCTCCAGAGATCTCGTTTGATGACATCTGATTGCCATACACGGTACGAGATTTTAAATCTAAATCCCTTGATTGATTCCATTGATCAAGTGGTTTAGTCCAATGATTAATTTGAAATCCCTTAGAGTAAGGGAGTGTTGATTGTAGACTTTCCAAAAATCGTGAGGTTGTTGAGATGTGATTTTCCTTTGTGATGCTAGATTCGCCGATATGGAAGTTCCAATTAGATCCCGTGGATACTCGTATCAATTTTCCAAGCCGGAATCGGTTCCAAACAACTCCGGCGAAACGAGGCATTGAAGTTTCAAATTACGACCGTTACGTCGCCTCAGCGAGAGAACAAAAACAGCAATTAGGTTAATATTAGTGTGCTATAACAAATAAATATTGGAACCATTTAATATCGTTGGTAGGTAATACTGATCACAATAGTAATTAAGGAGTTTAATTAGAGTTTTAGTTTTAAATTTTCTTAATTAACCAAAATTAATTAGGATCTAATAAACAAAACATAAAAAATAAATATCATTGTAAATTTCATAACTAAACAATTATATACTCAAGCTGATTATATCTAAGGTATGAATCTAAGGTATGAACTATACTAATGTATATGCAGAGTATGGGCTTGGAGAAAAGCCATCACAAGCAGGAGATGTGTATAGCTTTGGAGTAATGTTGTTAGAGCTTTTTAGTGGGAAAAGCCCTATGGACAAGAGCTTCGAAGGAGATCAAAATCTAACAAAATGGATAACTAATGGGTTTCGAAACAATGCAATTTTGGAAGTGATTGATCCTAACCTTAAGGGACTCGTTGATCCTAAACTTGATTGCCTTAGAAAAATTATGGAAGTTGGCTTGGCTTGCATCGCCTATGCAGCTGGTGAACGGATCAACATGAGAGATGTGTTACGCTTATTGAAAGTGGCCAAGGTCACACTTGTCAAAGGAAATTAATTGACTGTTTTATCTATCTCCATAGTTTTTACTATTTTATTTAATGAGTTGTTGCAATGTCTATTTATAAAGATGCTTCTATGCTTGAATTTATTATTTATGTAATACAGCTTAGTTAGTTTTCTAATAATTTGATATTACTATGTTTTATTCCTTACTTCTTGCTTTGTTTTCTTTTGGTATATTTGATTCCCTCTTTAGACTAGAAAAACAACAACTAAAAATTAACCCTATGATTTATCAATGTTTTTAGATGTCTTATTTTTGTTCTGAAATCAATCTGGTTTTGCCCAACCTAGTGTACCAAACCAAAAACCGGTTATTAAAACGCCGAAAAGAAGAAGCTGAAACGTGAATTCCAAATTCATCTATCTTCTACACACTTGCAAGAGATGATGAGTCTTCTGTCTTCTGCCACTCCTCGTACCTGCAACTTGTTGTCTTCTTCCGACAAGGTTCTTTCTCTCTCTCTCTCTCTGTACATTTTGGTTGATAGAGTTCAATTCATGAAGATGAGATTATTTTGTTCGAAAGGGCAATGCAAGAGAAAGAGACTGGAAATATCCAATTACTCTAAAGCATAAAGATTTTCAATTTCTGGTTACGAAGTTAGCTCCACCGCTCACGGCGTTTCTACTCGCGTTGTCTCCTATCTGTTACCCACCAGGTAACCCAAGCTTCCAAATTTTAGAGTATTTTTATTTGGTTTTGAAATTACTGATTGGTTCTGCAACAAGAGAACATCGATGCAATTGTTGAGTCACTTAAACTTGAATAGTAAATTAAGTGAATGTGTTGTTGAAAGTTTCTTGCTTTTGTGGGTTGTTTTGTAATGTAGAATCTCTTGGGCAAACTTTGGATATACAAAGAGGAGCAACATTCTTTAATAGAGCTTGTATTGGTTGTCACGATACAGGTGGTAACATTATTCAACCTGTGAGTTCATCACTTATTATAGAATACTCAATGAACCATTTCTCTTCTAGTGTCATCTTTCATTTTCCTTTTAAAGTCAATTAGCTTGTATCCTTCTCTTTTGTAGGGCGCAACGCTTTTCCCAAGTGACCTCCAAAGGTGAAAAATACCAATGCTCTATGCTTACAGAGGTGTCTTGTGTGCATCTATCAGATTACCACAGATCTTTGTTACTTAAGATTTGCTATGGTTTGTACCTTTACAGAAATGGAGTTGATACTGAGGAAGAGATTTTCCGTGTTACCTACTATGGAAAGGGAAGAATGCCGGTGAGATCTCCTTTGGGAGCTTCCTTGTATCTAATGAGAATTTGAAGCGATATATGTCTGCTGATTTACTTACTCCAGGGATTTGGCGAGAAATGCACGCCGAGAGGACAATGTACCTTTGGACCGCGGTTGCAGGACGAAGAAATCAAGCTTCTTTCTGAATTTGTAAAGTTACAGGCTGACCAAGGTTGGCCAAACGTATCCACCGACTAGCAAGTAGCATCAAAGATTAACAGTTCAATTCGATTAACCGAGTAAGAGTTTGCACCATCAGTCTGATGTTTCTATGTACCTGCTATGTCTATTACTCAATTTATGTTATCAAATAATAATATACAAGATATTATGACCTTTGGGAGGCTTCATTGCATCTGCTTATGCTTCAAGATCTTCTTGAGATACAACAAAATTATAGGTGTTTATAATCCACCAATACATATTTGCTCATAACTTTTGACTATCTTTGACATTTAGCCATTACAAATATGCTATTCTGAATATTTTCCCTCCGGAGAAAAATGCAGAGGAAAAAGAATAGTGATGTCACCCTGGAATCCTCTGGTATGTTATAGAGAAACTGTGAGAGAAAAAGTATAACCTTTGCTCTTTCAAGATTCTTGAGAACCATCCGGTGAATCAGTTCGCTTTCTTTTCTTCGCATCTGACTCACCTAACCGCAAAGAAAAGCCAATCTCATCACCCGAGTCACTAGCCTTCAGCGAAGACAGGTTCTTTGATTCAAGATTCTCTTTCCCATTGGCTTTCTGATGAAGTGGGGATCTGTTGTTGCTTGAACTTGGAATAAACTGATGTTCTTCGACCACAGCCGCTGATTCCAACACGTCTTCGATGTGGAACTCTGGATGAATGTTTGAGTTGTCTTCTTCTTCAAGAATTTGCTGAACATTCAAGTTAATAGGCTCAAAGTTCTCACCCGTTTTACATCTCGACGGCCTGCACACACCGGGAGA
Organism: Arabis alpina; assembly: GCA_900128785.1. Classification (NCBI taxonomy): domain Eukaryota; kingdom Viridiplantae; phylum Streptophyta; class Magnoliopsida; order Brassicales; family Brassicaceae; genus Arabis; species Arabis alpina. The sequence goes on along the minus strand of LT669793.1, from coordinate 9,054,511 downwards.
TGATTCCACGACCATGGAATCAACTGCGGCACACATAATACCATGTCTCTGTTCTTGCACAGCAGCTGCACTCAACAAAAGATCATTCAAGGAAACAATTTATACTAAAAGTACTGAAAAAAATAACTTGAAGAGATCACACAGACCTTGAAGACCTTCATTGGAAGTGATGAGATCAAGCTCAAGAAGGTTAAGAACTCTGCCAAGATCGACTCCACTGGTCCAATTCTCAGGTTGTTCCCCCACTTTTAGCTTTAACCGTCCCCGGTTAGCTGTTCCGCCCCAAATAATTCCAACCGGTCGTGGTTTCTCATTCTTCTCATCACCCGCAGCCAACAGAATAAGGCTTCCACTATCACCCTCGAGATCAAAAGTCTGCTGGTTCTCACCAACAACAAGAAAATCGGTTAGGAAACAAATCCCTTTCTCATCATTATATTCCAACGCGTAAGCCATTATGGTCCCGGTTGTCAAACCAGAGCTTCTCCCAACTTTAACCACTTTTCTTCCTATGAGACTGTTAATTGGAGATTGCAAATCCGTAACATGGATGTCACCAATCTCACCAATCCCTTGGACGGTTGTGGTTACATAGTTCATATTGAAGTCCTCAGCGAATGGAATGAAAGCTCCATCAGCTCGAACAAATGTTTCTGCAGAAAAGAAATCAAAAATGATAATGAACAAACGTGCTACGCCACTAGACAACGCCATCAAAGTTATTATATACTTTGTTACCGGACTACCTGGGTTAGTTCCAGCGAAAATGCCATACCAAAGGTCATCAGTGATGAATGATGTTGCTCTTTCCACTGCACCTAAGTAGACTCCAGGTCCAAGGCTAGGTGGCAATGGATGAAACATCTTCTGGCTTGGGTAGTCTAAATCAACTGCAACATGCCGGTTTGTTAGGAAACCAACCTGTCTGATACCTGTTTTACTCTTTACAATAGCACCTAATGTTCCATACGTCTCTTGGCTAGCCACCTACATGAAGAGAAGCATAGCCGGATGATGTTTCCTAACAAGAATGCCGATATTACAAGCATGTATGCAACGTTAATACACACAAAGTTACAGAAATATTACCTGTGAACCAGATCCGATAGACGAACCACTGCCTCTAAGATCATCAACAAGCTCTGTATACACCTGTTCTTTAGGGGTTTGCGCAGGGGCCCCATAATATTGAAACTCAACAACATCTACGTCACACCAAACTCCTCCAGGACCCTATGTAAACGAAAAAGTAACAAATATGTTCGGAGGATGTAGTAAGGGGAAAGTGAAGGTAAGATCGGTAAGAATCATAGACAAGAGATATCTCACCTCCAAGGCTGTAGGTAAACACTGAAGAGGATTAAGCCATTGCTTGTGAACTTTCCGAGCAACAAAGACAAGAATAGCCGCTATATCAGTCAAAACACCTCGTCGAATACGGAATCCAATAGCTGTACCGAGGCTAAACCTCCTTAAATTCTTACTATGAAACGCTCTAATCATCATCAACTCAAGCAATGTAGTAGCTTTCTTCCCAGTAGGCAAACCATCAAAAGTCTCAGGCAAAACACCTTTCTGAAGATTAGCAAAATAGTTTGCTCTGTCTTCAGCTGAATCGTTTAATCGACTTGAAGTAGGCCAAGAGAAGTAAGCAGCAGCAGCAGCACTGGTTTCAGGATGCTGACCGCCCGATGGAAACGGTTGAAGCGGCGGTGAAGACACGGTTTTGTGACCATTTATATCAAAATCAAATGCAGATGATTCCACAGATTGTGATGATGATAGTGAGTGATGAAATCTAAGATCCAATCTTTTCTTCTTCCCTTCCATTCTTTAAACTTCTGCTACTAACTGAATCATGTACATTAATCTAAAAAGACTCAAAATTTAATCCAAACCAAAACATAAACAGATTAAAGCAACCAAATTTAAGAACACAATCAAGCTTTTATCATCAAACCAAATTAAAGGTTAGAGCTTTATTGGGAAATCATGAGCTAGAGTGAGAATCATCATAAACCCAGAAAAGGAAACATAAATAATTGAGTAATGAATCAAAATCGAAAGAGAAAGTTGGTAATTCGACAGAGAGAAGAAGAAGTACTAACCGATCAGTAGTGTTTAGATCTTTGTCATGTCGTTAAGACAAGACTCTTTGGAAAGGATCGAATACAAGGGATTGGGGAAGATTGAAGTGTACAATAATAGAGAAGGAAACAAGAACTTCTTGCTTAGCTTGAGAGTGGACGACGAAGACTTTCTTATTTTGTTTTTACCTCAAAAACAAAATTCAAGGAGAAAATGCGACTCTTTTGTTTGCCAATATTTTTTTTTTGTGACGTTTGTTTGCCAATGTATATTTCATGTTTGAAAATATTGTTGGTTTATATTTTAAATTTGAAATAAAAAATCCAATTAAAATATTTATTCTATGATGTCTAAATACAACTTATAATTCGGTATTATTCGATAGTTTTTTATATAAGAAAAAAAATAAAATAAAATTTCATATTTGATTTCAGCAAATTTAGCAATGTTAACATTTGATCCCAAAAAAAAAAAAGTTAAACGAATAAATCTAGTTATTTAAGGAAAAAGAACTCTAAATGATAGACAAAATTCATATATTTTAAAGGAAAAAAAATGAATTCTTCAAAAATGTATAAACAAATGAATAAGTGTTCTTCGTTAAAAAAACAAGATTTTTTTTTGTCTTTTTTTCCTTCAAAAAATAAGGAGTAGATCATTGTAGATATCATTTATAATTCCTGAAAGAAGTCATTTGTCCATAGTAAACAATCAAGTAATTAGATAATGCTTCTTTTTTTTTTTTAACTTATCTTCAAAATGGTGTGAATGTGATCACACTAAAACGTCACTAAGAGCAATCATGTTCATTGTCCCTCTCTCCTTATCTTCCTTGACCAACATAATTTTTTCAACACAATAAGCATATCCAAAACACTATTGATAAAGAAGATGATCTTTGTCAAAATGTTTCAAAATTTATATTAATCCCATATCCAGGCCGGTCAAACCAAATATGTGACCAAAGCAAAAAAAATAATTAAAACAGTTATTATTTATCTATTTTTTAAAATATTAACTTATAAAAATATAATAGTTTATAAACTTATATATATTTTATTTTAATGGTCCAAAACACTTTTATTTATACTCCAAAATATTTCTTGTATGTAGTATAGATAACTTGTTTACAAAAATGTGGCCCATAAATTAGTTTAGACATAAAAAATATGGCCCAAAAATTAACAAAAAATATTGGTGGCCCTAGGCCATTGCCTAATCTGCTCCCCTCTGGGCCGGGCCGGGCCTCCCCATATCATACAATCTCTTTACATAATGTAGAATAGAACATAACATGACTTGCAACATTCACACATACACATTTAACCCAAGAAAAACATCCACACATACACACACTCACACTCCCACAATATCGGCATATGTTTTCAAGGCTGTTGTTTTTAGGAAAGGTGATAAAACATTGATCTTTGAAGCTTGGTTAATTCACTAAGAGAATCTGCCGCGATCGTGAGGCGAAGAGTAGTCGATTTTCGGTCCATGAGGGATGATCCCGAACGGGTTAATTGTAGGATGACTTCCGTAGTAATGTTGCTTAATGTGTTCCATGTTCACAGTGCTACTCATGCCCTTGATTTGGTAGATGTCTTTTATGTAGTTGAAGATATTCGGGTACTCTCGTAAGAGTCTCTTGTTACATTTGAAGTGAACCGCGTAAACCTGGAACGCAACAAAAAATGACAGTTCAAGAAACTGATGGTCTTATCATATGTGTCAAAAACTAAGTAAGAAAGTCTGATTCAAATACCTCATCAAATCTTATGAGAGTGACGAATAATCGAATATCAGCTTCGGTTAAAGTGTTTCCACAAATATATCGTTGTTTACGGAGTACTTCCTCGCATCTATCTACTGCTTCAAACAATTGATTTACTGCCTCATCATATGGTTCTTGTTTTCTAGCAAAGCCACATTTATAAACACCATTGTTTATCCCATTGAAAACCCATTCATTAGTCTCATCAATTGTATCTCGGAGATGGGAAGGATAAAGGTCGAGTGACGGGTTTTTCGCAATACTATTGAACTCGGTGTTAAGCATCCGGATTATCTCAGAGCTCTCATTGTTAACTACAGTCTTAAGCTTCTTATCCCATAGAATCTGACCAAAACCAAGATTCAATAAACAGAACAAGAGTTCAAGATGAGAGAGGTCACCAAGAGTGATCAAAACTTACAGGAACAGTGTACTTCCCCGTGTAATTCGGGCTAGCGATCTCATAGAGTTCTCTAACACTCTTTGCACCATTAAGATAATCAGTCTCAGCTCCAGGGAGCTCAGTATTTGAATCCGGGAAAATCCATCCTCTATGGTCATCAGTTTCTTTAGTTCTTCCCCAAATCGAGTGAACTGACTAATCGAAATCATAGAAAACAGAACAATTCTTCAACTTTAGTCATACAAAAACAGTCTAGTTCAAATCGAGAACATGTGTGATTTTGTACTAACCGAGAAACTGATTGCTTCTTCAAGACCTTTGAGTTTTAAGTAAGAGAGACATCTACAAGCCCATGGACAAGCATAAGATATGTAAAGATGGTATCTCCCTGATTCTGGTTGAAACTGAGAATCAAGATCTTGTGAAACAAAGTTTCGAAATGTTGATGCTGTTCTTACAAAAGCTCCTGATTCCGATGTCTCATCAACTCCAGACCTAGCCATTTTTTTTCTGCTGATAAATGAAAACACAATCAAAAAGCTTCAAATGATCAAAATCTCAAACTTCTTAAAAGAAAGAATCAAGAAACGAATCAAAACATGAAAAAGTTCAGAAATTTAGAATAATTTCTAATACCTAATCACGATGTTCCGATGATGTTGTTGTTGAAGAGGTTTTTTTTGTTTTGTTTTGACAATACCAACGATGATTGTCTTGTCTTGTTAGAGCATCCTTATTGTAAACACTTTAGAAGTGTCTAGCCTTAATTTTTAAAACACATTTTAATACAAAAGTACACTTTAACACTTTGCAAGTTTCATTCCAAATTTCTGCATCCAATGGTGACACTTTAAAAAGTTTCTAAAAAAATATTCTTTGATAAAATTTAAAAAAATTGCAAAATAAAAATAAAGAAATTATTATACATAAATATTGAAAATAAAGAAAGAGAATAGTACAATAGATGGTATAATATTTTTAACGTATTTTACAATCCGTAAAACGAAGAATAAAATAGAACATAGTAAAGCATGATAACTTACACGACTAAATCAGTTCTAATCTTTAGTTCTTGGAACATGTCGCCAAATGTGTTCAACCAAATCAGCTTTTAAAAGCTCATGCATTTTTTTGTCACGAAGTCGAGCTCGATTGGCCATCATATTATTTAAATTTGTAGGTGTCTCTACAGAGAATGAGTAGTCCAATTGAATCCCGCCTCCTTCTCTTTCTCTGAATTCTCGTCTTCTATGTTGAGTGCCTTGGTCTCGTTCGTCTTCTACGATCATATTGTGCAATATGATAGATGCTTTCATGATATTACCTATTTTTTCCTTATCCCAACTCAGAGCAGGGTTTCTAACAATTGCAAATCGAGATTGCAACACTCCAAATGCACGCTCGACATCTTTTCTGACACCTTCTTGATAAGTAGCAAATAATGATGCTTTCGGACCTTGTGGATGAGAAATTGATTGGATGAAAGCTGCCCATTTTGGATATATACCGTCTGTTAGGTAGTAAGCCATATGGTATTGGCGTCCATTGACTACGTAATTGACCACTGGAGCTCGACCTTCTAATATATCATCAAAAACGGGTGAGCGGTCCAAAACATTGATATCATTACAAGTACCTGGAGGTCCAAAAAATGCGTGCCAAATCCATAGATCATATGAAGCCACAGCCTCTAAAACGATTGTGGGTTTTCCATGCCCACGAGAATATTGTCCTGCCCAAGCCGAGGGACAATTCTTCCACTCCCAATGCATACAATCTATGCTTCCTACCATCCCGGGAAATCCTCGAGACTCTCCATCTTCTAGTAATCGATGGAGATCTTCTGGTGTAGGCCTTCTCAGATAAACATGTTGGAATGAATTTATAATTCCATCGACGAAATATTCTAAGCATTGCATCGCAGTGGTTTCTGAGATCCGAAGGTATTCATCCAGCGCATCACCTGGAATACCATATGCCATTATCCGAATTGCGGCTGTACATTTTTGTAGGGCTGAGATGCTGGGCCTTCCGGTAGCATCTAGTCTTTGTTGGAAGAATCGTACCTCATTGGTGAGTGTTTCGACAATACGCATGAACAATGGCTTGCTCATTCTAAAACGTCGTCGAAACATAGCAGCTGAGAAAACAGGTTGGTCACTAAAGTAATCTTTTACTAGTTGAGTGTGTCCGTCCTCGTGTTCTCGGTTTATATATGTTCGCCTTTTCCTCACTTTTTTTCGCACTTGAGGTTCACTGCAAGCTGCTATACACTCTTCTAAACCTGTTTCAAATAATAGATCGAAATTTTCATCAAAATTTTCATAAAAATTTTCATCTAAGTTTTGAAACGAATTTTCATCATATGTCGAATTACGAGGAGGAGAAGACATGTTTTTTGGGTTTGGTAATTGCAAAAAGAAATTGAGAATTGGATGATGAAATGAAATAAATGATTGTAGATTGTTTTTTTGGTTTGGTAATTGTGAAGAATATAGAAATTGGATGAACCGTGAAAAGAAAGAAATTATACTAGAGAGTGGTTTTGGTTTGGTAATTGTGAAAATTGTATGATGATGATGATGATGATGAAAAAAGAACTTATTAGAGAAGTGAAAATTTTTAAAGACAAGTTTAAAACTAGAATTGGGTGATGATGAACTTGAAAACTTGAGAGAGAAATATATGAAGAATAGCTTGGACTTGAAATGAAAAACTTGAAAGACATGAAATATATTACTCCCTTTATAAAGAGATGAAACTATAGTCCGCATGAGTAGAAAAAGTTACACAAGTTGTAACATAAAGACAAGCTACTACATTAAAGCTATCCAAAGTTATACATTAAGACAAGCTACTAATAAGTGCACAAAGCTATCCGACAGAACATTGACCATGTGAAGCTACATACTCCTCCACATACAACCAAAATCAGCTCCACCATATACTTATCAGCTCCAATCAGCTCCACACATGCTGTAAAGTGACTGTATGCATCACGGGTTTTGTCCTGCATAATCAAAAACCAAGAAAAAGACATGTATTAGTGGAGTAGTGTAAGAAAACACCAACTAGCATCAGAAAAAATCAAAGATTTACAACAACCATATCTCATAATCAGCATAGGATTATTCTCATTATCCAAACAACACAAAATTTTATAACAAGAGAGTAAGAGAATAACTATATCCTAATTAGATAACAAGCAAGTAACAAGAACACAATCCCTATAACTATATCCTAATCAGATAACAAGCAAGTCACAAGAACACAATCCATATACATATATCCTAATAAGATAACAAAAGACTAAGAAGATACAAACACTCTAGAATCAAGACTAAGAAGAAGACAATGACCAGTTACCTAGATAATTAGACATCTCAAGCATCAGCTGGTTCATAAGTGTGAGCTCGGTCTGCGTGGGTTCAGGTTTGGCCAAGAGAGCTTCTAGTACTTTGTTGTTGGATAGTCTCTCCTTAGCAGCCAAGTCCTCCTTCTTTATCACCCAAGCCTCTTTAAGCCCACTAAAAGCCTGCTCTTTTCTTTTCTGGTTGGCTTTCGCAGCCTTCACACCAACTGGTCTCTCCGCTCTTTCTTCCTCCACAGGACATGCCATGTTGGAGCTGGAGGGCTCTCCTGTCTTCTGTTTCTTGTTCTTTCGTTTACTCTTCTTAGTAACATATAAAGCCCACTTCTGATCATTCCTGAGCAATTTCCATGCGTGTTCTAATGTGAACTTCAAATTGGTATCAGCCAAGTACAGCTCGTGAGCAACCTCCATTGGATCATTGCGGCCACTCTGTGGATTACGCTTGGCATAATCAAGGCAAGAAGCAAACTTACTAACACTCTCACTCACCTTTCTCCATTTTTGCTTACAAGTATTAGCCTCCCTAGGTGGAAGCTCAGCAACAGAGGGACTTGCAGCAAAATAGTCCGCAATTCTTTGCCAGAAAGTCCCTGCTTTCTGCTGAGTCCCAACTATAGGATCTTTGCTCGTGTTTAACCAAGCGCTTATTAACACTTTCTCTTCAGCCACTGACCATCTAGTCCTAGGTTCTCTACGGTTTGATGAAGGTGTGTGGTTTGAAGGTGAAAGTGTTTGTTGGGAAAAGGGTTCTAGACTGTTGATCCCTTCTTGGTTAGTCAAGAGATCAACATAGGTTTGAGAGGAGGACCAAGGAATGCTAAAATTGATATCCATTTTAGTTGAAATGAAACAAGGAGTTACACAACCTAGAATCTATTCTGAGCGGATCTAAAGAGAGAAAAATTGGTGTGTAAATATGCACAACCCAACTCATTAGTTAAATAAGCTAATTTGCTTTCAATTGGGGTTAGGTTTACACAATTTAAGTCATTCACTTTAAGACTAATGTCTCATCAACATCATTTCGGGTTAGGTTTATCTTAAGTTGAGTTATATTTGCATTTAATGCACACAACAACAACACTCAGACAACAAACAAACTACCACAGATTGTGCATACATATTATAGAGAAGATAAGAAACTGACCTTTTGTAATTGTAGACTCTATCTCAGAGATTGGCCTTGAAGAATATTTCTGCAAATTTTCTATCCTCCTCCAACCATCCAACACATCACAAATTGTCCATACAAAAAGAAAAGATAAAGAAGTTCAAAAATCTGAAAAGAAACAAGATAATATGACCAAGCAATGCAACAATACAAACACTCTAGAATCAATTCTAAACTATAACATCCACAAATGACCAATGAATTATCTATTTTTTTATGAAACAGCTCCATAAATTGCAATTTTTGTTTTTAATTTACAGCTTTAGCAGTAAATGGACTGATTGATGTTTGGCAGTCAACTAAAATAAATAAATTGAGCGTGCATAGCCAAAAACCAAAGCATAATATTCAATTGTTTTGGTTTTTATTCAGTTACTTCAATTGTTTCATCACATCTATCATACATGCAATCTCCAAAAGCTAATTTCATGATAACAAAGAGTGGTTGCTATGTCAACAACATAAGTAATTCACATGGCATTGACAAGTGCGATTAAAGAAGTAGTTTTGGCTGAAAAGATTGATAAATGAGTTTATCATAAAAGACCTAAGCATGTTGATATAAGTTAACAAGAAGTTAAAGTGATGAAGATATCAACTTTCTATAAGACTAACTTTAAAGTGAATATAACTAACTAGTGTGTCTTCTACTTTCATTGCTCCAGAACACATTATGGCCAAACGTTTTCAACATAGTGAGAGATTTCGTATCAGGGAGCTTAAAGACTCAAACTTCATTTACATTTTGAAACTACTTGATATGCACAATTGTCTAAGAAGAAGATTAAACAACACTAGTTCTAATCTAGCAAAAGGGAGAAATAAATGGAGACAAGATGATTTATATATAAATTTTTTCCTACCATAAATTTTACCAGAAACCATCAAGAGGTACGATTAAGAGCAAGAGCAAGAGCCGGAATCTTCTTAAAACAAAAACATAACATAGACCCAGAACAGACAGACATAGATTACCACTAAGCTAGACCAATGTTTTTCGAGACAATAATTAACTAAGTGCGAAGACACACTCAGGGCAAAAAGAAGAACAGACCTTGTTGTCTTCGTTGCAGTCAAGCTTAAGAAACACCATGTCCAGGTGCTTCTCCGATAGCTCTTTGTATTTAGGAGCCATCACTTTGCAAGGACCGCACCTGCAAACAACCCAATAAGTATGGGGGAAAATGCATACTTTAACACCAAAACGAAACATTTACTAGAAATCTCAGCTCAAACATCACTGATGATGTGAATTGGGAACAACTTTTAGGCTTATATATTCAATGTACATGCTCTAATTATTTCAAAAGTGTTACTATTCATAATGACATCTCCTGTATATCCAACACACCCAACGAACAAAAAAAAGGATACAAATGAAAGTGCATAGAAGCAGCCCTGATGATGCAAGCTCAAAAAGCTTTTGGTTGATACTTAGTTACTTCCAAGGCCGTAGCTTTTGAATACAAATGAAAGTAGCAAGGGGGATCAAGTATTAGCCTTAAACTATGGAAGTTACACAATGTAAGAAGCTAATTAAACTTTTGATTATGATTCATTAGCAATGAAATGGGAATTGAAGACATGAGGATTAGCCACGTAAAGTTTTCATGTAAGCAATTTACCAAAAGAGCTAAAGTTGATAAATCCCAAATTATCAAACTATATTGAAACCGTAATTTCCAATAATTGATCCAAAAGCTATCAACAATCTAAGTGTTGGACATTTCAACTAATTCATACTCGAGTGAAGAATTCAGACAAAACCGTACATAATAGATTTCCAATTTCAACAAGAAGACGTGATCCGATTAGGGTTGACTGACTGCAACGAAGACAACATGGTGTTTCGACGAACCTGTGAGAAGAAGAAAAAAGGACAGCTCCGATTAGGGTTGAATCGCGATCTCGGATCTAGGGTTTTGAAGACGGTGAGGGAGAGAGATAGAGACTCGAATACACACCGGAATCACCATGGAAGAGGAGAAGACGCGACAAGATTTCCGATTTCACCATCGGAAGAGGAAGAGATGCGACGAGAACTTCGATTTCACCATCATAATTGATGATACAAAGACCAGAATAGAGAGACGGAGGTAGTAGAGGCCGAGATAAGAAGACGACGGTCGATTCGATCGGAATCGCCACCGGAAAAGGTTCTATTTCGAATCGTCTCCGAATCGTCATGGGAGAGAAGGAGAGAGACATATTTTGAGTCGTGAAACAAATGAGAGATGTTTCGTGGTCTTGCCTCTCCATTTTTCACACGGTCCAATTATAACTCGACACGTGTCCGGAAGACACACAAAAAATTGAGTCTTTAATTTCCTCCTGCAGATCCAATTTATTAAGTTTCGTCAGTTTTTTAATCACATTTAAGCCTAGACACTTGCAAAAGATGTGCAATAAGGATGCTCTTATAGTGTGGAAAGAAGTAGTGAAATGGAAGGAAGCAATGTTTTTAAAACCGGACCGGCAACCGAACCGAAAAAGCTTTTGGATCATGGGTCAATGTGGTCCGACCGGTTTGAACCGGGTCGAACCGAGTTTAATAGTGTTTTTAAAAATAATAATATATATAGTTTTTGTATAATTATAATATCCAAATATATAATATAACTTTTAAATAAACATATTTTTAAATATTAGTCATGAGAAAAATCATTTTAATAACAAAAAAACTATTCTAAAACAAAATTTAATGAAAAATATTTAAGTTTATATGTAAAAAAAAATTAAAAACATTAAACCATAACAAAAATTAACTAAATTCAAAACTAGTATTTGTTTTTATAAATTTTAGTTATAAAAATTAAATATGAAAAATGTTAAAAAATGTAAATTTTCAAAAAAAAAAAAAAAAAAAATGAACCCGGGTAGTCGGCCGGTTCACGGTTGAACCCGGTCCGACCCCGGTCCGGTCCGGTTTTCAAAACATTGGAAGGAAGAAGAAAAAGACTTTGCTTTGTCATTACTCGTCATTGCTTTTGTCACGCCTAACACGAGTTAACTCGGTGTTGGGTATGCATTTGGGATAAAACTCAAATACACCATGAGTTAAGGTTCAAAAGAAGAAAGTCCACTAGAAGGCCCAAAAGGAGAGATATCATGGGTTAAGACTAACCATGATTAGGTCATCCAACTCACCTTTAAAGTACTATAAAAGGAGGTGAAACGACACAAGAAATGGCAGGTTTTGACCAGGAGACAAAGGATTTACCTCTTGGATAATTAATTAGTTCTCGCTTAAGCTCGAGCTCGACCCGAATATTCTTATATCGGTTCGAGCCCCTTTTGTAATTTGATCTTGTCAATACAATTCTGCAATTCGATTCTTAAGTATATCATGAGATTATTCGACCTCCCCAAACAATATAATTCACTCGATCCTCATCTCTAACCTCGACCCGATATTAGATACAACATTTGGCGCGCCAGGAAGGGGTGCGCAGAATGGAATCGAATCGCACGGAAAATGAGCATGGCAACCCCAATGCTCAAGCGGAAATTCAAGAAATCACACCCCGGGTTGCGTTCAGCATGCGAAGCCCGGGGCAGGATCTGGAGACAAGTTCGCATCCTCTGAGGCAGGATCAAACACGAGCAAGTCAGGTCGAACGGATACCGATTCGAATAGACGAATGAGAGCTCAGTCTCACAGATGTAATCGGTACGATCCTGAATCGCTTCAACCAGCAAGAGGAGTCAAACCGAAAAATTAACGAACGCCTCGATCTCTTGACGTCGATCTATCCATCTCGCCCCGAGCATGTCGGGGCGCCACGTCAAAGAACCGCTAGCGTGATACCGTCCATATTTGATAGGCTGGGAGGTGCGAACACTCCACCTACCCCCGCGAATCCAGTTGCCGGAAGTCCAGAGGCCTCGCACCTTGTGCGGCCCTCGGCTCTGTCCAGGCTCTCCGTATCGAGGGAAGACCAGGACGATCGAAACGAAGATATTCGAGACCTGAGGGAGAAACTCAGGACAATGAAATCACAGGTCCACCAGGCGCTAAGCTCGGCGCCGGAGCTCGACCGTGTGATCGAGGACGCGCAGCGCACCCCCTTCACTGAACGGATTACGTCCGTCCCAGTCCGGGTCACTGGGAAGCTTCGCATTTCGACCTATGAAGGGAAGACCGACCCGAAACGGCACTTGACAGCATTCTCGCACGCTATGAGCCGACAACACTTCCATGCTGATCAGAAGGACGCGGCGAACTGCCAAACCTTCGTCGAGTACCTGGACGGCCAAGCCCTGGAATGGTTCTCCTGTCTCGAACCGAACTCGATCGATGATTTCCTTCAATTGTTATTCGCATTCGTCAAACACTACTCATTGTACTTGCACGATACCGCATCGGACTCGGATCTCTGCGACCTCGAGCCTCAAGGGTCGAAAGAAACTTTAAGAAACTACATGGATCGCTTCAAGGCGGTCCTCTCGAAAGTAAGCATCCCAGATTCGTCGGCGATAAGCGCGCTAAAGCAAGGCTTATGGCACTAGTCAGAGTTCCGAAGGGACCTCGTGCAGCATAAAGCGCATCGACTCGACGACGTACTGCACCGCGCGAGTGGTTTCATCCGCATCGAAGAGGACTAGGCAATGAACTCAAAAAGGCACTCGGCACTCAAGCCGCCTGCACCTAAGCCTAAACGAATCGAGGATGACTATCAAGAACCACAACAACACTATGATCAAGATTACAAGGCTAAGCTCCAGGTGAACCAGGTCGGCTCGACCAACCAATCAAATCAGTCTAACCAGGGGCAATCCAACAAGTGGGTGCGAGGCTAAGATACTAAGGACGGCCAGTCCTACTGCACCTTCCACAAGAAGTATGGCCACGCGACTTCAGTATGTCGCAGCCTGATGAACGTCTTGTTGGGCAAGTACAACAAGGGCGAAATAGCGGTCGAATCGCCCCCAAATCAAGCAGAAAAGAATGAAGCGCCAAGGCCCGAGCTCGAACAGAGACTTATGGGATATGCGAATCCCCGAAGAGACTCAACAACCAGCAGGCATCGCCCGACGCACCCTCAGCCTCGACGAGGAAGATCCTGATGATTATGGGAGGAGCCCAACTCGTGCATGGGTCAGTTCGATCTCTCAAGCAACATGAGAAGATGGCAATCCAAGCGCAGCAATGCATAGTGCGAGCCGAAGTTGACATACCGATTATCTTCTCTGAGGCCGATACGAAGGGTCTTGCTATGCCTCATAACGACCCCTTGGTGATCGAACTCAGGGTAGGAGACTGCGACGTATCCCGAGTCCTCATCGATACCGGGAGCTCGGTCGATGTGATCTTTAAGCAGACACTCGTAAGCATGGACATCCCCGAGAACCAGATCAAGCCGAGTGTGAAGCCCCTGACTGGATTCGATGGCGTCACCATAATGACCATCGGTTTGATCAAGTTGAACGTGTACACGGGTGGCATAACTAAGGCAGTCAAGTTCCTCGTCGTGGATCGACCTGTAATATACAACGTGATTAAAGGCACCCCATGGCTGATCTCGCTTCGAGCCGTGCCATCAACTTATCATTTATGTTTGAAATTTCCCACTCCGACCGGAGTATTCACTATCCGAGGCGACCAGAATATGTCTCGAACATGCTTCGTTACCGAGCAGCAACTAAGGAGGGTAAGCCTGCACATCTCAACAACGGAGCAGTCACACGCCTCCGAGCCAAGAAAAGAAGTATCTGAGTCGGTCACGATCGACCTGGCCTACCCCGAAAGACGCGTCAGCATCAGAACCGAGCTGATTGACCCGATAAGATCCGAGCTAATACAATTTCTCGCAAAGAACGCCGAAACCTTCGCATGGACGGTAAACGAGGAGGTAGCGAAGTTGCTCGACGCGGGCTCAAGCACCGAGGTGCAATACCCCGAGTGGTTGGCAAACCCGGTCGTGCTCAAGAAAAAGAACGGTAGCTGGAGGGTCTGCGTGAACTTCACCGACCTGAACAAAGCCTGTCCCAAAGACAGCTACCCCCTCCCTCATATCGATCGAGTCGTGGAAGCAACGGCAGGAAATCATCTACTGTCGTTCATGGACGCTTTCTTAGGTTACAACCAGATCGAGATGCATCCGCACGATCGAGAGAAGACCGCATTCATCACAGAGCGCGGAACATACTGCTACCGCGTCATGCCGTTCGGTCTGAAGAAAGCCGGAGCGACCTACCAAAGACTCGTAAACAAGATGTTCGCCGAGCAGCGCGGCGATACAATGGAAGTTTACATAGATGACATGCTGGTTAAATCGGAAAAGGCGGGCGACCACGTCGAGCACCTCAGGTCGTGCTTCGAAATATTGAACCAATTTGGCATGAAGCTCAACCCGGCGAAGTGTACATTCGGAGTGAGCTCCGGAGAGTTCCTCGGTTAGATCGTAACACAACGCGGGATCGAGGTGAACCCAAAACAGATCGAAGCCATAGCCGATCTACCTTCTCCAAAGAACAAAAGAGAGGTTCAACGTTTGACGAGTCGGATCGCAGCCTTGATCCACCGATCTGAAGATCCACCGATCGAAGCTTACCCTTCTATCAACTCCTCCGAGGCAACAAAAGCTTCGCCTGGTACGATAAGTGCGAATCGGCCTTCCAGGATCTAAAGCAGTACTTGACTACCCCGCCAATCCTCTCAAAGCCTGAGCTGGGCGAGACCATGTACCTCTACGTATCGATCACCGACGCCGCGGTCAGTGGAGTACTCGTCAGAGAGGATCAAGACGATCATAAGCCAATCTTCTATGTCAGTAAAGCGCTCGATGGTGCCGAATCTCGATACCCGACGCTTGAAAAACTCGCACTAGCCGTCGTGATGTCGGCTCGAAAACTCCGACCTTACTTCCAATCCCATACGATAGCGGTCATGTCGACGCAGCTGCTCCGAGCTATACTGCACAGCCCGAGCCAGTCAGAGCGGATGGCCCATTGGGCGGTCGAACTGAGAGAATTTGATATCGAATTTCAGAACAGAACAACGGCCAAGTCTCAAGTTTTGGCGGACTTCGTCACACAACTGCCTCCTAGCACCGAGTCGGTTGGACGACCCGACATTTGGAACCTGTACGTGGACGGATCGACATCTCGACAAGGTTCAAGGATTGGAATTTTACTTGTATCGCCCTCCGGTGACGTACTCGAGCAATCCTTTCGGCTCGGATTCCGAGCCTCGAACAACGAGGCCGAGTGGGAGGCCCTGATCGCCGGCCTAAGGCTTGCAAAAGAAATGGGCGCGCGACGCATACAGGCTTTTAGTGACTCCCAGCTCGTGACAAACCAGCTAAATCACGAGTATGACGCTCAAGACGACCGGATGAGTGCATATCTGCAGCTAACGGAGAAAATCATACTAGATCACTTCGATAGTTTCCTCCTCTCCAAGGTGCCTCGCGCCGAGAATTCCAAGGCGGATGCGTTGGCATCACTGGGGTCGAGCTCGGGCACCGAACGGCATCGAACTATCCTAGTTGGAATACTACCGGACCCCAGCATCAAACTCCCTCGAGGCCAGAGCAGTATAATGAGCATCACGGAGCTCGAGACCGAACCTGAGTCTAACTCCGAACCAATCTCAATCCCAGGAGCATCGACGTCAAGCACCGACTGGCGTGAGGAAATCATTAAGTATATCACACAAGGAATCCTACCGGAGGACAAGTGGGCAGCTCGACGTCTCAAGACTCGAAGCGCGCGGTACGTCATGCTCGAGGGTAAGCTGTTTCGATGGAATGCAGCAGGGGTCCTACTCCAATGCATCGCGGGGGCGAAATCTACCTAGCCCTCGCTGAGACGCACGAGGGGGCTGGAGGAAGCCACTCAGGCGGTCGAACCCTCGCCCTCAAGATTAAAAATCTTGGGCTCTACTGGCCGACAATGCTCATAGACTGCGCGAACCACGCGTGATGCTGCGAGAAGTGCCAACGGCACGACCCCATGATCAAGTCACCAACCGAGCCCCTGACCACGTCTGCCGCTGCTTACCCCTTCATGAGGTGGGCAATGGATATCATCGGACCGTTTCCCAAATCGCACCAAAAGAGGTACCTCATAGTCATCACCAACTACTTCACGAAATGGGTCGAGGCCGAGGCATACGCAATGATTCGAGCTGACGACGTTCAGAACTTCGTTTGGAAATTCCTTATCTGTCGGCACGGTTTACCGTACGAGATTGTCACGGACAACGGCTCGCAGTTCATCTCCAACATGTTCGAGGCCTTCTGCGCGAAGTGGAGAATCAGACACAACAAATCGGCTCCTCGGTACCCGCAGGGGAACGGCCAAGCCGAAGCAACCAACAAAGTAATCATCAGCAAGCTCAAGAAAAGACTTGATGAAAAGAAGAGCCTTTGGGCCGACGAGCTCGATGGCGTCCTATGGGCATTTTGCACAACTCCGAGACAGTCGACAGATCGAGGCTATGGCACCCGCCGAAGTCAACATCAATAGCCTTCGCAGGACCACCATGCCCAAGAACCCCGAGGTCAATGAGATCGCGCTCCTCGATAACCTCGACTTCGTCGAAGAAGAATGTGTCCAGGCATTGCTTCGCATCCAGAATTACCAGCAACGAGCCGCCCAGTACTACAATCGTAAAGTACATGGTCAAAGCTTCCGTGAAGGCGACCTCGTGCTGCGAAAAGTATACGAAAACACAAAGGAATATCAAGCCGGTAAACTCGGAGCAAACTGGGAAGGCCCGTACCTCATCTCGAAAGTCGTTCGACCCAGCGTGTACGAGCTAATGACACTTGAAGGCGTCGCAATCCTACGATCATGGAACTCGATGTCCCTCCAACGATACCATTACAACTCCCAACCAATACCAGTCGCATCGATCCGAACGCCTCGAGTCACTTAGAGTATGTATCCACCCAAAAAAAAAAAAATCGAGCTCAAGACTTGACTCGAACTACGAATGGCTTGATCCCACCTCAGGTACGTAGACAGCCTTCTCAAAGGTCCAGCTATACCTAAAAAAAAAAAAAAAAAGCTTCGTGCTAACACACGATCGAAGCCCTGGCCAAGCCTCGGTCACTACAAAAAGCGCGACACTCTCATAGTCGCTTCGATTCCCAACGAATCGAAGTCAGGTCAACATCGACATGACCCAAAAGCCGGGGCCGGACCCGCACGACTCCTAAGAATGCCTAAGTGGTTAAGCCGGAAACTGCCCGCACACTTAGCCGCAAGACGGATCACACTCACATAAACTGAGCCCAGGCTCGCACCGCAGGACCCAACCCCCCATCGAGCATAAAGGTTGGGCCCGAATCTCAGATATTCATCATCAAGCCCGAACTCGGATCGAAAGATCGAGCTTACAATGGCTTGGCGTCACGATCGCATCAAATTCTCGGATTTGGACAGAATGTTCGTTCGATCTAAAAAGCGGCTATGTTCTAGGGTGGAAACGGAACGAGCGAAAATTAACACTTGGGAGTAAAATTTTCTCAGTTAAAACCCGAGCTTTGTCGGCTCGGTAATAGGCATTCGAAATAATAAAGAAGTACTACTACAACCCGAGCCGTGACGGCTCGGTAAACAAGTTCAGAAAGGAAAAGAAAAACAAGTACATAAAAGAATCTTGTCGATCACAAGCGATCTAGGAAGCAGTCTCTGGCTCTTCAAGGTTCAAATCAGGAAAGAGAAGAGCGATCGGCTCTCCAGTGGCAGCATCTATTGCCGGCTCCTCGACTGAAGCAGGCGTCTCGATCGAAGCAGGCTCCTCGATCGCAGCAGTCTCTTCAGCAGCGACGCGATCCTCAGACCCAGGTACACCAGCATCGCCCTCCGCCTCGCTTTGATCACCAAAAAGCTCGGCCGTAAGCTGATTCACTTGCTCCGCCTCGACATTCGCTGCCTCCTCGATCTCAGCGAGAGTAAGGGCAGGAGTCTTCCCAGCCACCAACGTTCGACCTTCGACCTCGCTTCTTTCGGCCTCTTCATCGGAGCTGTCCGATGACGAGATGTCGAGGGCTAAGTTCTTCTTCGGCTCGGTCTCTTCGTCATCAGAAGAATCAGTGGGGAGAGACGGAAGGACGATCGAGTCCGCCTCGGCGGTATATGAAGCGAGTCGAGCCTCAAGTTTATCCTTCTTGGCCGTATCGATCGGAACTCCATCCTTAGCCGCTTTCTCCATCCTCCTGATGGCTCCAACCATTTGACTGGCTAGCGATGCGAGGCGGTCAGCCTCGGTTTGGGCTCTGCTCCTCCCCTCCATGATCTCGATACTGCGGCGAAGCTTATCCTTGGCTTTCTTCCTCACCTCCTCAACGGCTCGAGCCACAGCGTCTTTCGAAAAACTCCTAAGCTCCGCAACCTCTCCCTCGATTCGGGACACCTCGTCTTTCTTCGCTTCCTCCGCCTTGGCCAGCGCGGAAGTCAAGACAGCGACCTTCGAGCTAAGTTCGTCTCTGCTAGCGATCAGCTTGCCATTCATCTGCTGAGAATGACTCAGCAGGTCCTTGAACTTCATAACTTCCGATTCAACCCTCGTTCGAGCCTCCTTCGATCGATTCGATTCGGCGACCAGATCGCCGTTTTGGGAATTGAGCTTGCGGTTCTTCTGATCCAAGTCATACCGCGCATCAGAAAGGAAGTTGTAGCCAGCAAGCATATGCACAAGGATCGAACAAACAAGGTTATAAAGGTTCGATCGAACTCAACCCGGCCATACTTAAAATCAAAAGAAAACTTACGGAGATGGCTGACATGGCGAACCGTGTATCCGGATCGCTGGAAGAAGAGTCGACAGCAGGTGGCGAAAGGAAGTCGACTCCGCCTCGCACGCAACGGACGAACTGAAGACATGCCAAGGGGACTTGGGAAATATGCTTCCTCCCTCCTCTGAAGTCAAAGACAAAGTCAAAAGGAGATGGGCTCGACCCATCACCATCCCCCACGCGAACCACCGCGCCAGCATATAGGTGATCGACCTCTACTGGGAGACCAACTGTATTAAATCGAGCCACATTCTCGACTCGATCCCCAGGTCCCAAGGTCTCATGGGCCGATCTCTTCTTTTCTTTGGCAGATTTCGCCATCTCTTTCTCCTCGTCAGCGCGCTTCTTCTTCCTCGCTTCGGTCTCCACCCCCTTTTTCTCTTCGTCCCTCGACTTTTGCTTAGCCTCCTCCTTCTGCCTCTCCCTCTCGAGTCGAGCCTCTTCGGCTCGTCGACTCTCCGCCAGCAGTCCCCCCATCAATCCTTTACCTCGACCGTGAGTGATCGGAGCTTTCTCGGGTCGAAGACCCTCTCTTACAATTGGGGGATCCACCCTTGGAAGCTCGAACTCCTCGTCCGAATCCACCACATCGAGGTTCAATTTCACCATCGAAGATTTCTTGGGTCGAGTTTGCACAGCTGTAGTCTTCTTCTTGGCTGGAGTCTAACCCTTCTTTCTTTGGCTTGAACTGGTCTTCTTGTTCGAGCCCTGCTGAGCGTCAGGAGAATTATCTTTCGACTGGAGGTAGAAATCACCTACGAGAAAAAAAAAGGGTTAGAAGCGACCCGGATAAGAAAGGAAAAGACGATCGAGTCATTACCTGTCGAAAACCGAGGATAGCTCTGAGCGATTCGATAAGATAGGAAGTCGGGCCAATGACGGATATAGTTTTTATCCTTCCGAAGGAGCGTGATAATCGAATCCTTAGGGGTCTTCCTCTTCACGGGTTCGGCTGCACAAAGGCGAAGAGATTAAAATCAGTTCAGAAACTTGAAGAGCTCGATTTCGGTCTTACCAGGTCGAAAATTCCATCCGGCTCGAATCGGCTTGCTAAACCCCCCGATCGTTCTTCGACTTATATCCACATAGAAATACCTCGGCCATCGATATCGGTTAACCTGGCTCCTATGCCCCTTCACGAGCTGATAACCGCCCCGAGGGGATACGTAAAAATGAGCCGAATTTCCGATGGAGCTAAATGAGGATATCTCCTCGAACTCGTCGAGATTTACTATTCCACCATGCTCGGCAGCAAGAACCACTACAGCCATCATGGTTCGAATCGAACCATGCGTCAACTGAGAGAGAGCGATTTGACGACAATGACAGTATTGAAGCAGTAGCCTCGGTATCGGGAAGCAGAGTCCCCCATTTTTGATGAAGCATTCGTACACGCACATATACTCCGATGGCAGACTCCAGAGTCGATCATTGGCATGGGGATAAATAATCGAGATACCGTCCCATCCACCTGCTGGAGTCAGAGCATAAACAAGGCTCGAGTTCATGCTCGACTCGACGTCATTAGAATCATCGAGCCTGATTCCGTGTCCGAGGCCGGGTCCTGGAGATTTCGGCTCAGCGTTTCGAAAATTGATAAAGCTCCCCTTTTCACCACCAGAGGTGCCTTCGTCCGTTTCGACTCGGTTCGATGTTCCAGATCCATTCGAATCATCCTCAGAACGAACATATGAGGATCCATCGCCATACGAATCCCTGGATACTTTCTGAGGGACAACATGGGGTCGGTGCTCAGGAAGCTCGACCCTTGGGGACGATGCATCCGATACATGTCGATTTGAAGGCCCAGCGAGAGGAACGCCCGTTGGGATAGACGTATCGAGTCGATAATCCGATGCACGAGCCAGGGTAACATTGGGGTCGCGTCGAATCCTTCTCCTATCTAACTTCACAGAAGCGCTTGAATTTGAAGGCATCCTTGACAGTCGAAGAACGATTCGGGAGTGCTGCAGAACAGTTCAAACACGAAAGAGAAAATTCGGAGAGAAATTTACCTTTCTTCCACCGACGGCTCGATCGAAAGAAAACGTAAATGATGGGAAAAGAGAGAAGAACTTCGATATTTATAGGCGGAAGGAAAAAGGCGAACCGACGTCGACGACTGCAGCTCTCCACCAATCAGAAGAGATGGGCCTTAGAGCGAAGCCCATTAGCTTGTCCGAAAACCCACGGGCCAAAGTCTTGGGCTGCGAAAATCAAGGCCACGCGACGAGCCCAGCAGGGAGATCCTAGGGTCCGAGCTGCCCAATCCGCGCAAGAGTTCAATGCTGACATGCGCGACCGATGCGAACCGAGTTGAACCTTAACTGATCACATGGTCGATTCGACCCGTCAAAAAGCGACGAATTCGACCCGATCTCTTTCGCCGACTTGGGGGGGGGCTTACTGTTGGGTATGCATTTGGGATAAAACCCAAATACACCATGAATTAAGGTCCAAAAGGAGAAAGCCCACTAGAAGGCCTAAAAGGAGAGATATCATGGGTTAAGACTAACCATGATTAGGTCCTCCAACTCACCTTTAAAGTAAAATAAAAGGAGGTGAAAGGACACAAGAAAGGGCAAGTTTTGATCAGGAGACAAAGGATTTACCTCTTGGATAATTAATTAGTTTTCGCTTAAACTCGAACTCGACCCGAATATTCTTATATCGGTTCGAGCCCCTTATGTAACTTGATCTTGTCAATACAATTCTGCAATTCGATTCTTAAGTATATCACGAGATTATTCGACCTCCCCAAACAATATAATTCACTCGTTCCTCATCTCTAAACTCGACCCGATATTAGATACAACACTCAGCTGTGTTTATACACGCCTAATACGAGTTAACTCAGCTCAATACGTTACAATTTGTTATTACTTTTTCCCGCTGCATTTTCCACACCGTCTCACTGAAAAGCCATAATTAACACAAAGGCTGAAACAATATTCTCATAATAGAATTGTTTTAGTCAATAAAGACATACAAATACAAAATACAAAATACAAAATACAACAAAGCGAGAATGTAAAATACCAGAAACTGATCAATTCATACATCAACTACGGTCCATGATTACAATTAAAACATCTTATCTTATATAATACTATATTAGAACCCGCATAATATGCGAGTATTAAATATTGAAATTTGATTGTTTGTATAGTTATGACCAGCGGTTCTAGGATTTTTTAATATCTAGGTCAGTAATAATCAAAAATATACCAAAATGTAGCAATGGAGAGTCAAACCCAGAATATGCTAGGTTATTGTCTACTCAACTACCAACTTGGCTACATAATGTTTACGTATTTACATGATTTAAATTAAATCCCCGTTTATCTTCATATCAAGTAGATTAAAGATCGAGTGGCGGGTTAATTCTAATATTTTTTCTATCAAGCGGATCAAAAATATAATATTAGTAATGATTTTAATAATAAATTATATAATATTATTTTTGTAAAGTTTAACATGGTATGGAAACTTAATTTCCAATCAGAAGATCAAGTCTACCTTCCTAAACGTTGTTCTTTTTTTTTTGTCAACAGTCGATGTTCTTGAGGTAGTTTTATTGCATACATCACCTTTGTCCACTTTCACATAATAATCTCTAGTTTTTTGAAGTAAAATGATGTACAAAGCATTGAATCATATTTTCCATATACAAAATAGTAACTTTTTTAATATGAATATATGTAAATTTTAACATACGTAGACAATTCAATAAGATATTAACTTTTTCATCAAGTAACATAAATTCCACTTCTATAAGATATTGTTTCCTTTAAGATTTTTAGCTTTTCATTTTCGAAGAACAAATACGTTACAAATACGTTAGTACGGCAATAAACATGATTTCGATCTATCTGGTTTAAAGTAAAATAGCTTTGATTGATCTGTTGAACTTTCAAACTCATAACTTGCTTGATTAAGAGAATGAAATACTTAAGCACATATTAAAATTGGGAACGATTTTGATGTCACTATATAATTTTTGTTTTTCAATTAGAAATATGGTATCATCCATTTTTCTTTGAATAACAACATTTTCTTATGTGAACATAATGGAATTATACCTTCTTTTTTTTTTACACTTAATTTTCTTTTTTAGTTGCATCATCTTTTTTTTCCTAAATGATTTGCAACTTATTTGCTTTATTTTACTGACCATGATGACAACACTATACTTTTTTTTCTTTGTCGACACTTAATTTAGTTTTTCCAGATAAAAAAAGTGCCTACTTTTTGATGTGACTATGCTTTTTTTCTTAATTATTTTTTCGACTTTATATTTTTTCTCTTTCGTATTGAAGTTTTTTTAATTTATGATTACTTTTTAAATTATACTACAATTAGATTTAAGAAATAAATAATATGGATAAGAAAATTTTTACTTGACAAATGTAACAATTTAAACTAACAATAACACATGTCATAATCTCATGAGTTACGATTGAGTGTGCATCCAATTTTATATAATAAGATTATATATACATATAACAAGATAGTAAAGTTTCTCCGAATGAAGGTTATGAGAGGTTGCAATGTATCATCTACTTTTTTTAACATGTGTCTTTTTTTATTAGTTTATATAACTAATTACTCCTAATTAATTATACCACATTAATAACGAGATTTTAAATAAAACTAAAATATAAACCAACAATAATAGCTTTTGATATTTCACGTATTTAACTAAAGTATTACATATCATTGAATAAGTAAAGTTTGTTAAATCTAAATATACTAATTATCAGAAAATTATACGTCTACGTAAGAAATCAAATTCCGAAGTATTCAAAATATGGTACTTCTTTGTTCATAGGCACTTATGTTGTTAGCTAAAGATAAGTTTTAATTTTTATAGGTTTAGTCGAAGTGTATGTTGTAATTCTTTTTATGTATAAAATATTTCAATTTTCATGGGTACTAGATTTCCTTGTCATTTCATTTGTACAATGTTATTAGTAATTTGTTTTAATAAATTTTCCTGCATTACTTAAAGTATTACATTCATATTCATCATATAAGTCATAATTAACAATCTGAATGATATTACCACCCACTTTTTGAAACATATGTTGAAAAAACGAATTATTAATTTGATTCAAGCGCAGAACCAACTTAGAAGCATGAAGAATATTTTGCAGAAAGGGTCATCGAAAAGAGAGAAAGAGAAACCTAATCTAAAAAATATGAACAATAGTAGTTAGCGGCTCAACATTAAATCGTGTTTAGAAGTCCATTTAAAGAGAATTGGTATACATGAAACTAGTTAAGAACAAAAAATGTATTGGTTTTGATATTATGAATTATGTGCAAAGAATTATTTGGTTTGGCTATATTAGTTAATCATTTAACTTGATAATATAGTGAGCTATAGTTTTAAGGTAAATTTATTTGACTATATTAATCAACCATTTCATTACCTATTTTTTAAGGTAAATTTATTTGGTTTGACTATAGTAGTCAACAATTAACCCAAATCTCATTAATTCATACTTATCTAAAGATTATTTACTAATTAAGAGAAAATCAGATTTTCACACACAAAAACTATAAATAGTAGAAATTGTTGTATTCATTATTCTAACAATGATTTTGTATCTAGAAATGAATTATCTTATATTTTTTATGTTGGTTACTGCTACGTTTTTTAAGCTCAATGAAGCTTGTGATAAAAATCGTGTAGTAATTCAAAACCAACTCGGTCCAGGTAGAATTCTTGAAATTCATTGTCGTTCTGATGATCTCGATCTAGGTATCAAAAATTTAAACTTCAATGTGACATCATACGTCATTGAATTCAAAGATAAAGTAATCCGTAAAACAAGATGGATATGTCTTCTTAGGCAAGGGCCTAACATGGAGTATTTTTATGATATTGAAGTATACAGAGCGAAACTCAGAATTATTCCTGCATGTGGTCAGTTTCGCGAATGGGTAGCAAAAGATGATGGGATATATTTTTCAAAAAACATGTATTATATTCCAGTGTTGGCACTAAGATGGAATAAAAAGTAGTTTGCTTTTCATTTTCCTAAACTTAAATGATGTTTGTGTAAGTGGTTTTGTTATGTAAGTGGCAATCTAATTTTGTTATAATATATAACAAAATATTATAATAAAATCTGAGTATTTAATATCTATGTTACATTTTTTTAACAATATCAGAGTTTGTATTATAACTCACTCAGTGAATTAAGTTGACGAATACGGATAAACTAGATTTTGACCCACCGCGGCTTAGCGCAAATTAAATGATTAAATAGGTTGACTAATGTTTTTTAACGTAGATGATTTTTTTAATATTTAAACGTTTATGATAAATCATATGATATTTAATATCTATAACCGTACAAAAGTATATGTATTGTGCATAAATGTAGTAAAATTGAATACTTTTGATCATGCATAATTAATGCTATTAGTTTTGATATTTTTTATATGTAAAACTGATCAAAACATATGTAAATGTTATTTATTTCATTATTTTATAAGTGTAAAATTGATCTTCATTATTTGAGTAAATTATAAGCCATATGATACACCATAGAAATTTTAGATATAATTTTTTGGACATAAGAAGGGAAAAAATATGTTTTTTCAATAATGAAAATGTATACATATTTGTAAATGTGATTAAATACGTCTAATAGACTAAATCATAATAAAGGTTTTAGAAAAAGACTACATCATAATAAAAAAAACTTGTATAGTATACTAATATAAATATGTACATATATACACAATACAAATATAATAATAAAAATGTTGTTAATGGATAAAAAAATTAGATGATATGGTAAGTTTAAAATATCACATTTAGTTATCCTAAAATTTGTAAAACATGTATTAATGGTCTTATGTGAAATAATTTGAATATGTATATATTGCTTCCATGATATATGGATTTAAATAAAATATTCTAATTGATCAAATTTAATGACTTGTTCCCCAAACCTCTGTTTAAACAATACTTAGGATTTTCTCTTTTAGTCTCCTTTATATATATATATATATATATATATATACTAGATTAGGACCCGCATAATATGCGGGTATTAGATATTAAAATTGATTATTTATATAGTTATGATTCTTTATAATTATATTTTACATTAAAACACATATAAATAGATTCTAAATTGAAACCCGTATAATCGTATTTTAAGTTGAAACCCGTATAATTATCAATTTATTTATCATAAATTACATTTTGTTAACCGCAAGATAGAAAATATAAATTAGTTCAAATCACCTCTCCTTTATATAATAAGATTTTTTATTTTTTCTATAATTTTTATTTTTTTATTTTTTATAATCTCTTTAAGTTAATATTTTTACTAACTATTTGTTTTATACTTTCAATTTTTTTTTCCACTTATATATCTTCTCAATTTCTTTCTTAATTTTTTATATATGTAGTTTGGATTATAAATTTTATTTTATTTCCTAATTATTTGAGACTATTATAAAAAAAATTCTAATTAGTTTGAACTATTAGAATTTTCCTTTTCAATATTTAGTTGGTCACTTAACAATTGGTTTTGTTAGTTTTCTAAAAAAAAATTCTAATTAAGTTAAACTATTACAATTTTTTCTTTTCACTATTTACTTAATTATTTAACACTTTTTTTTTGTTAGTTTTCCGTTTTTATTCTTTTTACACATGTCATCATCTCGATCGATATTAGACACGTGGCAAGATCTCGTGAGTTACAATTTTGACAAATTCTACTTTATATAATAAGATAACTAGATTAGGATCGCATGATATGCGAGTATTAAATATTGAAATTGATAATGTATGTAGTTATAATCTATATAGATATTCTAAACTAAAGCCCGTTTATTTTGCTAATTGTGAGTAAGGAAAAAAATTAAAATTGATTCAAAAACCCATAAATTCATAGAATAATCCCTCTAAATGAATAAAGAAGTTACAAACGAAAATAAATAGGATTGAATCATACAAAAATAACTATACGAAATTGAGAATTACGATGTTCTTTGCAACTTTTGGATAAAAATAAATATTATATCTTACAAAAATAAATTAGTCAATTAATATCTTCTAAATATTTGATCAAACTTATTCCTTATACCTAACAAAAAAAATATCGATATAACAAAATTCTGTCAGTAAATAGAACAAATTATGTAGAATAATAGAATTGACTTGTAAGCATAAATGAAATTTATACCAATCACAAAAGCAATGCTAAAATCTTTATCAAGTGTACAACTTTGCATTATGCATACTCTAGTATTACATACAGCTTCAGCTAAAAAGCTTGTATGACTTCCGGTTACAAATCAGACCCATAAACTACCTCTACATCTAAATATCTTGATGAACTTCAATTACATCGGGAAACTCTTCTATATCACTGTATATAGCTACTCCTTGTTTTGAAATCATAATCTATAAGAAAATCATATAAATAGACATATCGACCAGTACATATCGACCAATACACAAACGTCGAACGTATATATGTAGTTTATCCTCAATAACTAATAATATACCTTCACAAAGGTATGCATAAAAATTATATGTATATAGTTAATGAGAAGGAAATCAAACACGACGCATATATGTAGCCTGTTCTTTTCATGGTCGCTGCGACCAGCGTCTGCGGCAAGAAATATGAAGGCTAGCAAAGATAAATGACATGGTGGTGAGAGGAAAGGTGTCGTTACAGTTGGTGAAAAGAGTTGCCGCAAGCAATCAAAACTACCGCTGAAATTTTAAGCGGCAAAAGTTCTGTTCATAAACGATCGCTGCGTCTCCACCGGCGTCATTAGTCTCCACATTCTTGTGTTACAAGCAACGCTTTTTGGTGCCGCAGACGCTGGTCGTAGCGGCCATGAAAAGAACAGGCTAATACACGACTACACATGAGTTTGTACTTTGTAATGCATATGCATGCATATTCATCTATATACTAACGAAATATTATGAATTTGGAATTTTGCATTTTTGATAAAATTATATTTTGATTAGGTTGAAAGCAAACTTTCCTTTTCTTTGTTCTCTATTTACTTTTTTTTTTTTAAATATCAGTAAGATGGAAAGTTAGTTTATGAATTTTGTTTCTTAAAATTGATTTTGGAAACATAGGTACATATATTTCCTTTTTAAAATGGAGACAAATAGTAAATTTAGGTCTATGAAACGGTTTTCAGAAATTTTATTTTGTAATAACATTTAACACGTGTAATCATCTTATCAATATTAAACATGTGCCTCTCTTTCATATGATAAGATTTTATTTACTAATTAATTTAGACTATTATATTTTTTTTCTTCTAATTAGTTTGAACTATTAGAATTTTTATTTTTTTAATATTTAGTTAGTTACTTAACAATTTTTTGTTAGTTTTTCATTTTTAATTTCTTTTTCTAATTAGTTTAAAATATTAGAATTTTTCTTTTTCCCTATTTACTTATTTACTTAACAATTTTTGCAGTATAGTCAGTTAATTAACAATTATTTTGTGTGGTTTCCATTTTTAATTTTTTAGAATTTTTTTTTTACTATATGGTTAGCTACTTAACAATTATTTGGTTAGTTTTCCATTTTCAATTTTAGTTTTTCTTAATTAATTTTAAAAAATTAACACTTGTCATCATCTCGATCCATATCTGACACATGTCGTGATTTCGTGAGTTACAATTTTGACAAACTCACCTTTATATAATAAGATATACCTCAAGGAAAAAAAATACAAAAATGAATAACCAAAACAAGTAAACTACGCAAAAGAGAGTGAGTTTGGTCAGTATTATTTGGTTATATATATTTTGCTATCAACAAAAACAAGCTATCTATTTTGCTGTTTCCATAATTAACATAAAACTTGGTGTAAGAAAACAATAAAAAACGGAAAGCCTAACAACAACTTACCAATTTTGTAAAAATTCACATCCGGCATAGGCATTGGGTATATGAAGAGAGCAAAGAGAAAAGTTGCAGTCAAAGCTCTGAAAAACACTTCCAAAATCCCATATTTTCTTCTTCTTCTTGGTCTTGTGGAGTTTGGTACCAATCTTGTTACACCTCTAACAATAGCAGCAACAAGAGCAAATTCATTTCTGCAAACATGAGTGAAAGAAATTAACGAGAGGCCTAAAAACACACACAAATAATTGATTCAATGTTCTTAATACGTACATGTGTGTTTCCAAGCTCAAGTCAATCCTCCCTATTGTAATAAACATCAATGATTCTTCCCAACTTCGAATCATCAATTTCTCCATTGCAAATTTCTCCTTTGTATCTGCAAAATGTATTCCAAACTCTCCCTCGAGTCTTCTCACTTCGTTCTTCTTAAGATTGTAGAATACCGGGATGACCACGAGTTTTCCTTCATTTGCAAGCTTGTCAATTTTCACTAGCTCGTTCAAACACAATTCTGACTTTGAGTACTTGTTTGAGAAGATGATTAGCGCGATATTTGACAGCTCTATACTTGTAAATACTTCTTGTTCTCTAAGCTTGTAGCTTTCTGTGAAGACATTGAGCCCTGAATCTCTCAAGGCCCACACGAGATGGCTGACAAAGTTGTCCCCAACCTCGTCTTTGCAGAAACTGAGAAACACTTGAGGGCTAGGTCTTGGTGGTTGTCGGTCTAGCTCTGCCATTAGAGGCCCAAATGACGATACGTTGTTGTTTTGGGTTCGGTATTTTGTGAATTGACCTGAAACACACACACACATGACACAACTATGGAAAAATACTTTAGAGGCAACTTAACACACAATTTAACATTTGACAAACAACCTTCTGTGTTGGTGGGATTTTTAGAGTTATCTATTTCTTTCTTTGAAATATCGATTAGCACTTTCTTCACCTCCTTAACGATTGAATCGACCAGTTCGGACTCATCCCTGACATTACCAATGAGATATGATCTAGAATTTATAAAGAATTTTTTTACGCAATCGATGAGCCATGATTCAAAATGCAATCAGCATTCTAGAGAATCTATTCACAGTGACTTGTTTACAACGGATGTGAGAAGATAAACAAACAAAAAATGTCACATAATCTTTGTTCGCGATTCAAGGCATATCAAGAAGTCGAAAAACTCGAAATACGGAATTCGAAATGTAAAGCCTTAGTACCTGTGTCCTGCCAAAGTCAAGCCAACTTTTTGTGGAATAGAGATCAAAGCATCTTTCCATTTCTGGACTCTTTCAGGCTCACTCCGGTACTCTCTTTCGCGATCTCTGAAATTATCTCCGAAAGCTCCAACAAGTCTTTTACAGTTGTTAGCATCTAATCTATAGAAGATTGGAATCACAACGAGCTTTTCTTGGTCAATCATCTCTTTCATCTTCGCTAACTCATCCAAACACCAGCTGGATTCGGTGTATCTATCGGACAAAATCGCAATGGCGACTCTCGATTCCTCGATTCTCATGAAAAGATTATGTAGGTCTGTACCTTTGACTTCGATCTCGTCTGTGAAAACGTTGATATTCGCGTTTCTCATGGCTTTTACAAGAAACCCGAGGAAGTTTTTGCGTATCTCGTCTCCTCTGTAGTTGATGAACACTTGGTATTGCGGCGGGATTTCTTCGACAGCCATTGGAACTAAGTTGAATCTTCGTTGATCTTGTTAAGCTTTTAATCGACTTTTGACATTTTTGTTTGTTTGACTTTTATCACCAAATTCATTTCTTCTGTACATACTAATTCAAATTTTAATAAAGTCCTGAAGACTCTTCCACACGTAAAACAGACGATAAGGTTTTCTTACTTTAAACCGGTTTTGCCAATAAAACATCACCGTTATTCTTTAGTAGACATAATTATTTGCAGGCAAACCTAGTGCATACCTCTATAATTATCTTTAGCTTTCCACCCAAAATTAGCTACTGCACTCACAAACTTTCGATAGAACTACTTTGGGAGGAGAAGCACGGCGAGTGATTTGATCATAATCTTCTTTTCTCCTTTTAATCATAATCAGAACTTAATTAGAAATGGTTAAAACAATATATTCATGATAGATTTGTTATACTCGTTTATCTTACAAATACAACAAATCAACAAAATTAAATCTAAAAAATCATAGTAAATCGGTCAATTCCTACATCAGTTTTGATAATACTTAGGATTACATAAAAACTTAGTTGCTGTATATTTTGAGAATGAATAAAATGTTATTTACTGAATTTGTCCAAGTACTTTAAGAAAGAAAGAAAGAAAGTTATAGTATTTGGAAAGAAATATGTGTCATAGTCATAAAGTTTGAGAACCCTAAAATGTTACCGTCCTCGCCGCTTGTCGTTGAATCGAGCAAAGGTTAGTTCTTCCTTTTGTTTGTTATGGCGACCAACACGGTATCTGTAGATAGTATCAGCTCATTTCCAGATGAAATACTTGCTCATATCTTGTCCTTTATCCCTACTAAACGAGCTGCTTCTACCTCAATTCTCTCCAAAAGATGGAGAACTCTGTTTCACTTCATGAATCGTCTCTCCTCATCTTTCGAATTCGACGACTCTGATTTCCTCTACCCCGATAAAAAGAGAGAAGGACACGTTGTTCATGACCTCTTCAGAAACTTGGTGAATCAAACACTTTCCAGTTGCAACTTCATCAAAAAATTCTCACTAAAATGTCAAGATGATGTTCAACACATGCGTCTTACCATGAGATGTTGTTCTTCTCTCTAGAACCGCCTTCATAAACAAGACACTAGTCAAGCTCACTTTAGGAACAGAGCTTAGTCTTGGAGTTGCTCCTAGAGAGGAAGTTGATCTTCCGTTGCTAAAGAGTCTCTTCCTCTATACAGTTTGGTTTTGATACCATAATTCCAGGTTGCCCTAAACTCGAAGAATTATACATACATCACATATACATTGAATACAAAAAAGGGGAGGTGAATATTTTGACCGTCGAGCACAAGCACCTTACTATATAGCTCACGATAACATCAAGAAACTCACAGTTCGCTACAATAACCATATTGAGGCCGTTTGCTTTTTGTCATTCTACGCATCTGATCTTATTCTACCCATACGAACACCTGTTCCCCTAGGCCTAAGTTTAGGTATGCTTGTATCCTTGCTCGGTGTTGTCTTGGATTGGTGCATGCACCACCAATTGCATCACTGTTTTTGTATTGAATGATAAGCCCATTGGGCCTCAAATCTATTTTTTTTTTATGTGAAGAGAAATCAATTTCAGCCTCTCTACGTCTGCTCTTCACCACCGGTCGTCTCGCCGTTCGCCGGATTGGTCGACTCTAACACAGAGTCGTCTCAAGTCCTCTTCTCGGCTTTGTCTTCTTTAGCTATTACTCGGCCCAGGCGATACAATAGACATTCTGGTTAGAACTCTTTGCTTAATTTCTATTGGGTTTATAAGAATTCCGTAACTTCAAGATTCAAAAATTTGCTTTCTTTATATCTAAAATTGATGTTTTCTAGTGTGTGTTATTTAGATATCTTCTGGGTTTTGAATTCTGCCGTAAAGTTTAGTGCTTGAGTTAAAAAACCGTTATCTTGAATCATGTTCTGTTATAAATGCTCTTTAGATCTGAATCAATCCACAAGAACGAATCTGAGACTTAGTTTGACGATATAAAGTTGTGTGGTATGTACCAAATACCCATTCTATTTCCTTGTGATGCTAATGTTTACATTCTTGGTGTAGTTCGTTGTCTGGACTTGAACGTACGAAGTCATGACAGTTTCAGAAGTTTATCATCCTCCTCTGTTCAGGTATGTGCTTAAGGTTTCTGATTTACTCTTTTTGACCATTGTGTTCATTATACAGCCAATGATATTAAGCTTCTTCTCTTTTTGTTTATTCGTATTCAGTATTGCCCCGATGATGGGATGGACAGATAATCACTACCGAACCTTAGCACGTCTTATATCGAAACACGCTTGGCTCTACACGGAAATGTTAGCAGCTGAAACCATTGTTTACCAAGAAGAAAACCTGGTAAGAAAATGGATGATTGTTCTTGTTGCTTCTTCTTTTACCTCTGCAGATGTTTCTTGAATTTATCACGGATTGATTTACGTGTTTACTCTTGTATTGCTCAGGACAGCTTTTTGGCATACTCTCCGGACCAGCATCCCATCGTTCTTCAAATTGGTGGAAAAGACTTGGAAAATTTGGCAAAAGCAACTAGGCTTGCTAATACTTACGCCTATGATGAAATTAATTTCAAGTATGAGCGATGAAATTAGTTTTGAGTATTCGTTTCTGAGTTATTGTAACTACTGGTGCCATGTCCATTCGCTTATTCCTTTGTATAATGTCATGCTGCTTCATTCTGTAGCTGTGGATGCCCAAGCGCAAAAGTAAGTGGACAAGGTTGTTTTGGTGCTCGTCTTATGCTTGACCCAAAGTTTGTTGGTGAGGCTATGTCTGTCATCGCTGCCAATACCAATGCATCTGTCACTGTCAAATGTCGAATAGGTGTTGATGATCATGATTCATATCAAGAGCTTTGTAAGTTTTTCCTTACACCCCATATTTCAAGTTATATATGTACTCAAGGGATATTTATGTTACTCTATGTTCACACATGCCCACTTAGACACTTAGCATTTCACATGGTTATTTGTACACAACGGCAGATAAGAACTTTTGCAGAGTTCATTTATGGCATATCTGTTTGACTTTATCTTCCTTTTCAATTCTTTATTTGTGTTCAGGTGATTTCATTTATACAGTTTCTTCATTATCTCCTACGAAGCATTTTATCATCCATTCGCGTAAAGCATTACTGTCTGGACTTAGCCCAGCAGATAACCGTCGAATTCCGCCCTTGAAGTATGTGTAGAATGGCTTCCGTTTCTCTTATGGTTTCCTATTTTGAAGATATTTCCTTAACACAGCTTGGTTTCATAGCATCTGTGTCATATTAATCTGCACTTCTGCTTCTCAAATGCAGATACGAGTATTTCTTTGCACTTTTGCGTGATTTCCCAGACTTGAAGTTCACAATAAACGGAGGCATAAACTCTGTGGTTGAGGTGAGCTTTCTAAAACGTTTTGTTTTGATTCCAAACTTGCAACCTGTGTTAGAAGGCTAAATATATAATTCCTGCAATGAACTGTAGGCGGATGCCGCATTAAAATCTGGAGCTCATGGCGTTATGATTGGGCGTGCCGTATACTACAAGTATGTGGAAAGTCTTTTACTGTATTTTTTAAATCCCTGTTAAACATCATATGAGAATGTTCTTTTTTCTCCACTGTTTTATGAAAAATTTATGCTGGCTATGTTAACAGCCCGTGGCACATTTTGGGACATGTCGATACTGTAATTTATGGATCTCCAAGCAGCGGAATTACAAGGCGACAGGTTTTGAAATAGTTTCTTCCACAATTTTGATTGACTTCTGATTTGAATCATGTGATGCGTTTTACTGATTTTTAGGTTCTTGAACAATATCAAGTATATGGGGAGTCAGTTCTCGGGAAATATGGAAAAGGCCGACCAAATCTTCGTGATATAGTGAGGGTAATGATTTTTCCAAGGCTCTATTTTCCTAGTTATTTTATCTGGTGACACAAGTGTTATAACAGGAGCAAAACCTTTGTTGCAGCCGTTGATCAATCTGTTCCATGGGGAACTTGGAAATGGCCAGTGGAAACGTAGAACCGATGCTGCGCTCTTGCATTGCACTGTTAGTCAATTCGCAGACGCTCTTCTTTGTTAACGTGCTTACTAAATATTGTCACCTTGTTAACTCACCTCTTATGTCTCACAGACATTGAAATCGTTCTACGATGAAGTGTTACCTGCAATACCAGACTCTGTCCTCGACTCATCCGCTGTCAAAGAGGCAACTGGGCGTGAAGATCTCTTTGCAGACGTACAACGTTTGTTGCCTCCTCCTTACGAAATAGAATTACAGAATCATCAAAAGCATGAAGAAAGTCTGCCACAGACCGGTAATTCGGGATGAGCAATGACAATCTCACTCTTTTGATACATATATTTTTCCTCAAAATAGATATTTGATATGATTTAATTGTGAGGTAGCTGCTTAATTAATCTTCAATTACAAAGGATACATAAAAGTTTTGGTTCTATTTATGAATAGAATCTATGTCGATTATGAGGCAAAGAGTAATCGATGTTTGGTCCATGAGCTACAATCCCAAGACGGTTTATAGATGGAAAGCTTCCGAAATAATTTTGCTTTATATGATCCATCTTTACTGTACTGCTCAACCCTGCGATTTGGTAGATATCTTTCGTGTAGTTAAAGAGATTCGGATACTCTCTTATTAGTCTTTTATCGCATTTGAAGATCACCGCGTAAGCCTGCAAAAACAAATTGTCAATACATAATGGTAAACTCAAGAACAAGCTGTAGATTAGAGTACACGAAAATATAACTAAAGTACCTCGTCAAATCTTATGAGAGCGGCGAATAATCGGATATCTGGTTCAGCTAAACTGTTTCCGCAGAGAAACCGTTGTTTTCCGAGTATTTCTTCGCATTTGTCCAATGCTTCAAACAAATGAATCACTGCCTGCAAAGTGAAAACCAATTTAAATGTTGGAATCAAATTAGTATATTGGAATTGTTGCTCGAGAAAATTGGATTGTATACCCTAAAACTTGTTGAACATTGAAAAAGTATACCAAATTTTACAACATTGGAAACGACCTTTAATATTATACAAATTATCATATAAATATGTTGACAATTAAAAATTGTTTAGTGTAAATTATAAAATTAAGTTTAATTTATTAACAACTCATATTTATTTTTTAAAACAAAAAAACTATATGGTTTATTAATCATAATTTTTGCAACTAAAATTATAATTAACTAAGTCGATTTATTTTACACAGTTGATTTATATTTTTCTTCGTTGATTTTTTGCTCTATTGATTTATTTAAACTACTGACTTTTTTTTTTATGTTCGTCGACTTAATTTTCAGTTTGGTTAACTTACTTTCAACTATGAATTTATATTTGTATTGGTTGATTTTTTCTTTTGTCGACTTATATAACCATTGACTTATTTTTTTTATGTTCGTCGACTTAATCATCAGATTCGTCGATTTATTTTCAACTATGGATTTATATTTGTATTGGTTGACTTTTTCCTTTGTCGACTTATATAACCATTGACTTAATGTTTTTGTGTTCGTCGACTTAATTTTCATATTCGTCAATTTCATTTCAACTGTTGATTTATATTTGTATTGGTTGACTTTTTTCTTTGTCGACTGATATAACCATTGACTTATTGTTTTTATGTTCGTCGACTTAATTTCTTCTATTCATTGATTTATTTTACACTATCGATTTATATTATGGTTTGTTGACTTTTTACTTTGTCGACTTTTTAAACCACTAACATAATTAATATGTTCATGGATTTAACAAATTAATATTTAAATTAATTAAACTGTAAATTTTAAAATTAATTTTAAATTACAATACTTAAATTCATAATTATTTGAATGATTAATGATTAATTAATGGTAAAAATATCATTTCAAAATAAAAATAAGGTAGTTTTCAAATGTTAACAAATTTGGTATAGTTTTCAAATTTTGAAACAAATTTAGGATACTTTACCTCATCATATGCTTCTTGATTGGTAGCAAAACCGCATTTATAAACACCGTTATTTATCCCTTCGTGGATCCATTCGTTAGTCTCATCGATTATGGATCGGAGATTGAGAGGATAAAGATCAAGAGAAGGGTTTTCCGCAATATGATTGAACTCGGTATTGAACATTCGGAGTATCTCAGAGCTCTCATTGTTAACAATTGTCCTAAGCTTCTTATCCCAAAGAACCTACCATACCAAGAAACCGAAAAATCCGAAACCCGAATATTTTAACAAAGTAACGGAACAAGACATAAGATAAGCTACACCAAGGATTCAAAGAACGTACAGGAACAGTGTATTTGCCGGTGTAATTCGAGCTAGCGATATCATAAAGTTCTCTTAAGCTTTTCGCACCATTGATATGGTCTGGCTCAGCTCCAAGATCCTCTGTATCTGAGTCTGGAAAAACCCATCCCATATGCTCATCGTTTTCTTTGGTTTTTCTCCAAAGGGGTTGAACAGACTTGGGACAAGATTACACAAACCAATCATATTATAATGTCACGTAAACAATTGAAATAAATGTGTTGAAACCCGATTTTCACTAACCGAAAAACTTATTGCTTTGTCAAGTCCTTTGAGTTTCAAGATTGCAAGACATCTACAAGCCCATGGACAAGCATAGGAGATGTAAAGATGGTATCTTCCTGATTCTGCTGGAAACTGAGAATCAAGATTACATGAAACAAAGTTGCCAAACGATGTTGCCGTTTTAGGAAGATCCGATTTCTCATTAGCTAATGATGCAGCCATTGTTGATAGATATAGACTGGAGATAAACAAAAACATAAGTTTCAGAACACTAATACATTATGAAAAAATTAACATGGCTCAAATCAAACTGTAACAACATAACCAGAACACTACAATATCTTTCTTACATCAAATATACTTTTTTCTTGACAACAAAATCAAGAACTTGATCAAGAATTAGTAAAGAACATAAAAAGGGTGATTACATGAATCAATAATACAACAATGAAATTGACCAAGATGATGTAGCAAGTCTTCAATTGTTATCTTGCATGGTAAAGTTGGTTACTAATAAATTTGAAACTGAGTCAACATTGGCGAGCAGAAGAAGCTTCTTTGATTAAAGAGGAGAAAGAAAAGTCTTATGCCTTTTGACAAATTTTACTGTTTCTGAGATATTTTTGTATTCTTTCTATTGAAGATAACAAAGAACTTTGTAAATAATCCAACAAAATAAAACGTTGTAAAGTTTCAAAAGTAAATGCAGACTATTACAAGAATCAGAAGATGCCACTTCTACGTCGACGGAAGAGAAACATAGACATACACATCGACCGAAGGGTATCAAACAAAATCCGAAAATGAAACCCAACACATGTGAAAAACATCAGAATGGCAACGCTAATGGTTAGGATTAAGGTCCATTCAGGTTCTTGCTTGTACAATATCACTGTGGTGATGCAGGCTTTTATCATGAAGACCATGGACACAAACAAATTTAAAACTCCCGCCATTAGTTTCATTGGTAAGTTTGTCCTGAAATCTTCTTGTGCAAACCGAGGATTCCTGATCCCCGAGAAGAACCCGATAGCAGAAAGAACACCAATATATATCGAGAAGAAGACATCAACCCGTGTATTCGGTCCAAGCTTAGGTTGTGAGATGAGTACTGTTGCAAAAAGCACACTAGCTATCAGAGCTGCTACGAAAATGCATGCTTTTGCAGTTTCATTCATCCATCTCTCTCCTTCTCTGCGTAAATTCATGTGTTTTTTTCTGAAAATATCACCAGCTTTCTCGCCAAGGCTGTCTTCTACTTCGATGAATGAGAGAGGAACCATCTCTTCAATCGCCTGAGATGTGAAACATTGCCTTGTAAGGACATATATACCCATATTACAGAAATAATGTATAACATAGAAAATTGTGTTTAACCAAAGGGCCTCTTTTTGCATAAGAAGCACTGCTCCTGCTCCTTGTACCTCCTTGTGTAACTGATTATCATCATCTTGAGGTAAACGCGCCACAACATGCAACATTGTGTTTCCGAATGTGTCTTTACGGAAAGCTATCATATTCTTCTTCTTCTTGCCCCCCAATCTCGTAGGTGATGCTGAAGATGTTTTCACGACGATGTAAAGCGGCCACGTGGAATAAACCTCGATTGTTTTCATCAACCACCCATAACATGTTAACATCGGAACGAATGAGAATGACCAAAAACTCAAAA
Organism: Arabis alpina; assembly: GCA_900128785.1. NCBI lineage: Eukaryota > Viridiplantae > Streptophyta > Magnoliopsida > Brassicales > Brassicaceae > Arabis > Arabis alpina. The sequence continues at coordinate 9,015,118 of LT669793.1, read as the reverse complement.
TTTCCGGCTTTTACAGCATCAAAGACTAGGCTTAAAGGTGATGTAAGTATTGCCGTAAACCCATCTTCTGGGAGTTTGATTACTGAGCTCCATAACTGATCAACGAGCTTATGGGCTAAGACTCCTTGTTTGGCTTCACGGAATAAGCATTTGAAACCTAAATGGGAAAGACAAGAATCTGCTAGTGTCTTAAACATGTTCATGTAGTTTTCATGGGATATTGAAGAGGGCTTGCGAGCCATCAAGTGTAACGCAGTCTCTCTGTTGTGATTTCTAGATTGCGATAGTGTTGGATTTTTTGCCAACATGTCCAAAGCTACATCTGCGAAAGAAAGAAAACGGCTTGGTCTAAGAATCAAACAGAGAAATTAAATTTACGAGAGGATAAAAAAAAAAATTGAAGTTTAGATATGTACCGAATATCTCAGCTGATACCATGGCAAGAAATAGATTTGCAAATTCTGTGTCTCCAAATATATTTGCAACTTCTATATCTGAATATCCTAGAGTTGCCTTAGCTGGAAGCATCGTAGTTGCTAGATCAAAATCAAAATCAAAATCAAAATCTTACTAATGAGAATTACTTCCAGAATGAATTATGGGTTCTCTCTAAGGGTGTGTTCGTGGCTTATATATGATTTTTTTTGTGAAGTTAGTTTCCTTTTGTTTCGTTTTTTCTCTTATGCGTAAACAAAAGGAAACCCATTCACTATCGAATTTCCTTTTCTATTCATGGGCTATTTGATTTTTTTAACCGATGTTAATAATTAATATAACCCAAAATATGTCTGGTTTAATCTAATAACCCGATTTAATTTGGTTGATGAGATTTATCATTTATTTTCAAAAACAAAACGGTTAATATCCCTTTTGTCTATGTAGTGTAACAAAGGAAAAACTAATTATATCGATTCCCACCACCAAGTGGTCTTGGTTCCCATTTGAATAAGAGTTGCTTTATTAGTCCAAATTCGGGTTTAATTCCCTTCAAATGGTCTCTCCATGTCTTAGGACTAGTCGGATTTCATAGCTCATTGATCCAAAAATAAGTTAGGGAGTAAACGTCTCCATGACCTAACTTGGAGTGATGGTATCCGTTAAACCGGATCACTCAAATTATCAAAAAAAAAAAATTATATATTTATTCCCTTTCTATCCATCTCATAGCTCATTTGAAAAGGAGTTGCTTTATTATTCCAGATTTGAGATTAATTCCCTTCAAAGACATAATTATTTAGTTATTTCTACTTGGTCACTTGAACATTCACATAGTCTCTCCGAGTCTTAAGATTAGTCGGATCTCATAGCTCATTGATCCAAAAATAAGTTAGGGAGTAAACGTCTCAATGACCTAACTTGGACTGATGGTGTTCGTTAAACCGGATCACTCAAATTATATAAAAAAACAATTATATCGATTCCCTTTCTATCCATCTAACTTATTAAAAAAATTTAACACTCCATTTTTATTATTATTTTATTACAAAATATGAGAATTGTTACATTGACGATTCTACAACTGACAAGCCTTCTATCTTGATTTTCGCCAGAACGATTTTACATTACTCCATGTTGAAAATTTTATGCAAGTTTGTCTCCATTAATATAAATATAATAATAAATCGCATTTTCTAGGATTCAAACTTTACATCTGCTACATTAAAAGCTTTAAAATCTTTAATCGACCATACTTCCACAAATCAGTTTAGGGGGGTGTATTCAATATGAAATTTGGAGTGGTTTGTATTTAAGTGACAAATCCTCTGTTATTCAAACATGACTTTTAAAAACCCTCTTCAAATCCAGTGTTATTGAACTTGTGATTTTAAAATCTACTTTAAAATCCAGTGTTATTGGAAACGTTTTAAACAATGGATTTTAGGAGATTTGATCTGATTTTAAAGTGTTTTGGTGGGATTCTTTAGTTAAAAATGTGATAAAGCAAATCACATTGTTTTAGGTGGGATTCTATGGAATTTCAATTAAAATCACAACAATTTCACTAAATCATCCAAAATCATCTAAAAACTCAACTAAAATCAAATCACCTCAAATTCCATGTTGAATACACCCCCTTTAGTTAAATATTTCGGATTTATTTCACCGGTTCGGTTCCACTTTAAGTAACTCTTTGATTTCAAACCAACTCCGTTTTTGACTTAAATCCGGTTTGGTTAAAAGCTAGTTTATTTTGATGATATAAATTTGATTTGGACAAGTGTACACGAAACTTTTTGGACACACCAAGACATTTGCAACTCATGTCATCTTGGATATTTTTGTGTGTTCCATCTTCGTTCGTGATTTTGTAATGTAATTTCATGTGAGATTGATATCAAAGCAACCAAGTTGACGTTATTCTGAAATTTGAAAGCATATATAAATTATCAATGGTTACTCAAACCAGAGAGTTTAAACATAATAAACCCATAGCAGTAAAATACTATGCCTAAACTGATCTGCAAAGATTCCGAATCTGCAAGTTAATGAAGATTTCACATATGGGAGAACGTTTTCTGAATGTAGGAAGCTCCTTCGAGATATCTGAGACTTTGATGGTCGTAGGAGAGAAACACAAAATGAGTTTCTTGAGTACTAAGGCATTCTCCAGAATGTACTTAACTGCTTGCATCCAAATCTTCTTCTTGTGCTTGTTTCTCTTAGTGTTCCTCACTCTACTTACTCCACTTGTCTCTCCCGCGATCACTTCTTTAATCTCAACACGCTTGAGAGACGATAGTAAACACCGAGGCACATTGGTTAGTTCAAGACTCTCTGGCTCTAGGTCCCTTAAATAAACTAGGAACTACCAAGAGAAATGAAGGGGGAAAAACAAAGTTAGGTACTTCCAAAATGATGTTCTTAAGCCAAAATACAAAAGTTTAAAACAAGAATTACCAATGTGAGGTGTTTTAGATTTGGGAAACTCTCAAGAAAAGTGGGCAAAACTTGTAATAAGCGGGAGCAAAACGAAGCCTCTAAACGATATAAGTTATGAAATTTGGAAATCGGTCCTAGTTTCAAGTTAAGATAGAGGACCTGCCAAAAGCACAGAGAGAAAATGATATAAGAGTTCTTTTTTTTTCCATTGAGAGATATTTCAATAATAGTTATATATATGCATCACAAAGTATGTATGTGAATACCTCTAGAGTACGCTGAGAGATGGTCATATGTCTTACGCTAGAAATCGCGGTGAGAAAATCACGGATAGTGCATTTCTTCATTTCGAAGGTAATGAAGTACCAAATATTAAACTTAGTATCAATGTCGATAAAGAACAAAGAACTCAAGTTCTTTGCCACGACTCTATCAGATTGATCATCTCTGAAGTTCAAATACTTGAGTCCTGGAGCATCAATCTCAACCGCATACTCATTACCATTCATTCTCATTCCGGAGCCCCATCTTACACAGAACCTCTTAAGACTTTGAGATCTCACACGAAGAACCGGTACATTATCACCAATAACCCTACACACGGTCAGATCTTCAAGAACAGGACAGCCTGAGATAAGCTTCTCCAAGATCAAAAGATCTTCATTAGTGCACCGAATGTCTTCAAGATGCATGAACTTCAAACAAGGTAGAGAGACAACAAAATCGGGATTCGCCATTCCTACGTTGACAAGCTTCAAAGAGACCAATGTCTTGCTCTTATAAATGTCCAGAGGCATCAAATCTTTAGTAATTGGACACCTAAGTGTATCAACATCTAAAGACTGAGCTCCATGGCTAAGGATGGTGGTGACCAGTTCGCTGATAACATAGAGATAAACATTACATTCATCGTACTTTATCTTGAACTTTTGTAGGTGCAAGTCGCGGTTAAACTCCAGAAATCTGTCAATGAAGTTCAAGATGGTTTGGGAGAAAGAAGGGAAATCATTGGAGTTTAACTCTAACCCTGGAACATCAAGCCATAGATTTCTCCATCTTTTCGATAAAACACTTGTCTTAACCGAATCTTTGGTCGGAAGGTTTAAGAGTATTTGAGTATTTGAGTTAAGAGTATCCATCCTGAACGCTAATGCCAACAGTACTTGAAGGACAAGTAGGCCGCTGAGAACTGCGCCTGCTGGGTTCCTTCAAAATAGAATTTATCCGGTATTCAAGATCGCGTAAATCTGAGTACTCCTCCTGAAAAAAATCATCAAGAAAACTGTGAACGGTTCTGTACAATTGTATTTGGTATAAGTAAAAAACGAATAAGGAGTTTAGGAACCTCTGATTTGGTCAAATTGATCAGTTTAGTCTCTAACGAGTTTGCAAGATGGATAAGATTTTGTTGGGAGACAGCATCAGTCCTTCCTGGACACTTCTGTTGTAAGATAGCATAACTAGACAGAGAATTAGAAAATCATGGTTTAGCAATCAAAGTGAGACAGAAAATGTGAAAAAAAGAGAGGCATGAACATTGTCTTCGTGGAAACAACAAAACTACAAATATGCTAGCTGTTGGCTAGTTGGGAGGGATTTATTAGATGATTGGTTGGGCTGTAGCCATACATTAATCTCAATAGAGAAAGATGTACGTACCATGGCTGAACTTGTCGGACCCACAGTAAAATGACCCCAACCAAAAAAAACTACATACAGTATGCTAGTGATTAATAAAGTGAGTAAAACTTGAAAGCAGAGAAGATTTTTACATCCTTGATCGCATAGCATTCCGTAATGTGATATTGATACTATTCTGGTGAGGAGAAAGAACAGAATTCTGCATATGAGCGTTCATATTCTAATTATGATTGTCCTGAAAGTGAAAATCAACAGTAACAGGGTTACACCACCTAACAAAAATCAGCAATACACAATTTATTTATTTGTCTACATGTACTACTTTATGATATTTATTAGTATACATTTTTTATTTAGCTTCCGGTTTTGATTTGAATACAATTTTACATTTAATTCAAAAAAAAAAAAATTACCATGAAAGTTTGTAATTTATCATTTTATAGATCTCACAAAACTAGTGTTTTTTAACATTCGAGATTTACCTTTGCTATATATCTAGAAACTATACGTAAAAATGGGTCTAAATCACCTTTGATAATAACTTGTTTGATGTAGCCACCACACTTTGCGAAGTAGATGAATAAGAACTCACTGTGGATTTGATTTGATTCGATTCAATTCACTTTCTGAACAAACTTGAGAAAACAGAATACTCATGAAGACAAGGTAGGTACATACGATATTTATACAAAAGCTCATGTATGTATAAATTAGGAAAGAGTGAAACGGATGAAAATATATATAAGGAAATGTGTTTTAGACTTTTAGTCAAATCATAAATGTTATTGTTGAGTCATTAAGTTTCTTCTTTCTCTTCCTTCTCTTCTTTTTTGTGATTTCTTTCATTGACTTTCCATTTTCTTTTAATGAGGGGAAATAAGCAAAATTTATTAGAAAAACAATTCCACAGAGACCAATCAATTAACTATAATTTCCAAGCAAAACGAATTGAAATTGAATCTGAATTTTCTGCAACCTTACAAATCAATTACATGAATTTTTTTGTTTGTTGACTAAATTTGTTTACCATTCTTAGATTTGTGCATACTTGCACTCATGAAGCCATGCTAATCTTCTTTATATTGTTTCAATTTGATTGAATATCTTCCAAGAGACATTAAATGGAAATTTAATAAAAATAATCTTAATATATGGAGATTCTTATTATATAATAGTTTAACTAAAATTTAAATTTAATAATATAAAAACCGAATCAAATCTAAACCTATAAAAAGAAATGAAATTAAATCGAACTAGATTTAAATTTTGTTTTCTTGCGAAATATTAACATTGTGAAAACTAATTATTAGTACAGTTGTTTTGGAAGTGAATCTAAAAAAAAATCCGCGTAATAATAGTACTGAATTTTTTTTCTTAAAACGTCTAGATTGATTATTTTATTACAATGATATATGTTACATCGATAATTCTACAACGAACATGTCTTCCTTCTTGATCCTTGTTAGACGATTTTACCATGCTATACGTTGGAGATCTTCTGCAAGGAGGTTTCTATTAACCTGCAAATATAATAAACAACATCTTCTAAGATTTGATTCCTAAACTTCTTGGTGTAGAAGCTTTAAAAGTCGTTGATCAACCACTAAGGAAAATGAGCTTCCAAATTAGTATTGAATTAAAAACTATTGATTATTATCAAATTAGATAAACCAAAAACAAATATGGTTGACAAAAATTGAAATACCAAAAATTGCTCCATTACATTTTTTTCATGTCCGAGTGCTAAACTATTTTTAGAGATTTGTACATATATATATATATATATATATACAGTATATATATATATATATAGATGGTTGTGCAAAATTTAACTAGATCTACAAGTTTGGTTGGGGTATGACAGAGTTTTTACCATTGATCCGATTGGAAAAAGTGGAGGGCTAGCTCTGTTTTGGAAATCTAATGTAGAGGTTGAAGTTATTTTTGTTGACAAGAACTTGATAGATTTGAAAGTCGACTTTGGGGATGTAAGTTCTTTTGTTTCATGTGTGTATGGAGATCCCACAGGTGATTTCAGACCAGATCAGTGGGAAAGACTAACAAGAATTGGTTTAAATAGGAAAGAATTCTGGTGCGTTTTTGGGGATTTTAACGATATCATTCACAATGGAGAGAAGATTGGAGGGCCTATTCGAAATGATGAAGTTTATAAGCCCTTTAATGATATGTTAAAAGCTTGTGAGTTGATTGAATTAGACAGCAATGGTGATCCTTATTCATGGGCAGGGATGAGATATAAGCTGTATATTCAGTGTAAGCTTGATAGGTGTTTTGGTAACAAGGCGTGGGCTAAGAGGTATCCAGCTGCTAACCAGCTTTTTATGGAAAAAAGAGGATCTGATCACAGACCTATCCTTATCAGATTGGTCTCCTCCTCTGAGTCGTATAAAGGGAGATTTAAGTTTGATAAAAGGTTTTTGAATAAACCTAATGTGAAAGAAACTATCGAGAGAAGCTGGAATCTGACAAAAGATAATGGAAGTTATAGCTGTTCAGTATCTGAGAGCTTGAGAAACTGCAGGAAAGCTCTTAGTCAGTGGAAAAAGGTTAACAAAACCAACTCAGGAACCCAAATTATTCAGATACAAGAGGCTCTAGAGTTTGAGGAGTCCAAGAACTATCCTATTGGAACTCTTGTGAAGGGATTGAAAAGAGAGTTGAGCTTAGCTTACAAAGCTGAAGAGATTTTTTGGGGGCAAAGAAGCCGAGATCAGTGGTGTCTCTATGGAGATAAAAACTCTAAATTCTTCCATAATTCAGTCCAAGAGAGCAGGAGACACAAGAGGATTGACAAGCTTAGAGATGTGACTGGAGGGTTTCACTCAAATGAAGCTTCCAAGGGAGATATTGCGGTCAAATACTTCCAGGAATTGTTCACCTCGTCGAACCCCTCCAATTTTCAAGAACTCTTTAGGGGTTTTGAGGCAAGAATCAATGAAGAAACGAATGTGGAATTGATCAAGATGGTTACGGAAGAAGAAGTTAAAGATGCAGTGTTCTCTGTGAAAGCCTCAAGTGGGCCTGGAACTGATGGAATGACTGCCTTGTTTTATCAGAAATACTGGGAGGTGATAAAGGAGAAAGTAGTAAAGGAAGTCAAGGAATTCTTTGAGTGTGGTAGATTTAGTGAAGACTGGAACTATACGCACCTGTGTCTACTTCCTAAGGTTACTAAACCATCCTTGATGACAGAACTAAGGCCTATAAGCCTATGCTCGGTAAACTACAAAATTGTGGCTAAGATTTTGGTCAAGAGGCTGCAACCTTTACTGCCTACAATCATATCTCCTAATCAATCAGCCTTCGTCTCCGAGAGAGTTATATCTGATAATATTCTTATAGCCCATGAGATTGTTCACAGCTTGAGGACTCACCCAAAAGCTTCTGTGGATTACCTGGCTATCAAGACAGATATGGCGAAAGCTTATGACAGGGTTGAATGGAAGTATTTAAGGAGGTTGTTGATGGTTATGGGCTTTCATGAGAAATTTGTGGAGTGGATTATGTTCTGCATTACATCAGTTACTTTTTCTGTTTTAATTAATGACCATCCTTATGGATTGATTAAACCAGGAAGAGGCATCAGACAAGGTGACCCTCTGTCACCATTCCTCTTTGTTCTTTGCACAGAAGGATTAACTCACATGATTAACAAGGCAGCCTCTACGGGAAGGTTGACTGGCCTGAGTTTCTCCGATCAAGGGCCATCAATTCATCATTTATTGTTCGCGGACGACAGCCTTTTCATGTGCAAGGCTAATATTGATGAAGTCAGAGTTTTGTTTAAGATCCTCAAGATCTATGGTGCAGCCACAGGACAGATGATCAATCTAAATAAGTCCTCTATGACCTTTGGTAGTGGTATTGGAGAGAACCTCAAGAGTAATCTCAAGAACATTGCAGGTATACAGAATGAAGGAGGTGCTGGAGTTTACTTGGGATTGCCAGAATGTTTTAGTGGTTCAAAGGTTGATATGCTAGAATTTATCCATGAGAGGCTTAATGGTAGAATGTCTGGTTGGTTTGCAAGGTTACTGTCTCAGGGAGGTAAAGAGATTTTAATCAAGGCTATCGCTTTAGCCATGCCTATTTATGCGATGTCTTGTTTCAAAATGCCCAAAGCCACCATTACTAAACTAACTAGTGCTATGACCAGCTTCTGGTGGAACTCCAAAGAGGAAAAAAAGAAAATTCATTGGGTTAGTTGAGAGAAGATGTGCTTACCTAAAGATTTAGGAGGTTTGGGGTTCAAAGACTTGGAATGTTTCAATCAAGCTCTTCTAGGAAAACAAGCTTGGAGGCTAATCCAATTTCCTAATAGTCTTTTGGCAAAATTCTTACAGAGTAGGTATTATAACCAAGAGGGTTTCCTAGAGGCTTTGGAAGGAAGAAGACCGTCATTTGGTTGGAGAAGCTTGATTTTTGGCAGAGACCTTCTCACTAAGGGGATAAAGAAACGAATTGGTAACGGGAAATCACTTAGTGTCTGGACTGATCTTTGGATTGAAGGACCAACTATGAGAGCTCCATTAATTAAGAACTATACCATTGACCTTAACCTGAAGGTCTCGGATCTGATTGATGTTAGAAGAAGAAGCTGGGATGTCAATAAACTAATAGAACTTTTTTACCAGCAAGACGTGACAAGCATCCTTGAGATGAAAGTGGTGGTCAACAGAGACGATTTCTGGACTTGGGATCTTAATAAAAGTGGGGATTATACAGTCAAATCCGGATATTGGAAGGCTTGTACCTCAAGTAAAAGTGAGTTATTTAGAAAAGCGCAGATGCAACCATCCCTAAACGAGTGTTGGGGTCGGATTTCACCCGCTGAGCCTCGACCTCCAAAGTTATGATGAGCAACGCGCATGTTTCAAGCAAGCAAGAGGTAATATAACCCCTAGGTCATTTCACCCACAGAAGAAGGTGAAGACCTCCTGAAAACCCCTAAATCCTTTGAACCTTCTACCTGTTGAAGGAACCTTCGAAGTGGTCTTCGTCTCGGGAGGAGCCATGATGCAGCGTCGGAGAGGTCACAGAGCCAGCAGAAGGCGCTGCAGAGACGAAGACTGCCTGGCACCGATGTCACTGAGCAGTGACACCGATGACAGGCAGTGGTGCCGACGTCACTGCCCAGTGACGCCGATGTGCCTGGCCTCATCGGCATCCAGGCAGTTGACATCGGCGCCTGAGCCTTTCCATCGGCTTCAGGTCCTTCAACGCCCGTCAGAACTTCAGCAAGGGTTCCAGAAGATTCATCATGTCAAAGCCCAACAGCGAAGCCCACGTAGGCTCGACCGACATAGGCGAAAAAGGCAATCCCTAAGGGTTTAGGAAAAAGGCTTAGCCGACTTAGGGGGTTATATATAGGAATGCAGAAGCACTTGTAAAGAGGGATTCACAATTTTTATCACACAAGCAATACAAAGCAATTACAAACCCTAATTTCTCTCTGCTCATCATTGTTCTTCATAGCTTATCTTCAGAAATCTCTGCTTCCTCTCGAAACCCTTACAAATCTAATTGTGCGAATTCCAGCTTCCACAATTTGGCGCCGACTAAGGGGATTTAGAGAATTTCTTACACCAAAAATCTACGTAACAACTCAAAGATGGTGAGTGGCGAAGAGAACACGTCCCGCAGAGACAACCGGGAAAGAGAACCTCCGATCGAGGCTACCGCTGCAAAGACCCCTGCTCGTGATGACCTAACCGAGGTGAAGAAGATGCTAGAAGACTTCTTCACTGAGCAGAAGAAGCAAGCCAAGATGATCGAAGAGAACTCGAAGGAACTGAAAGCTCTTTCGCGAAGAAAACGCGAAAGACCTAACACGACGAGACTCAGAGCGCGCGTCGACCCTCAACGCCTCGACTTCTCAGCGCCTCGCACTACTCGGGGGAACCCAGAGGATTTACCACCACCACCTCCGCGTCGAGAAACGGACAAGTCCCCCGAACGCGTCGTAGACGTCTCCGACGGAGAAGAACCAGCTCCCGCAAAGCGTACACGGGCGGAAGGTCCAGAAGGAAACCGACAGGAACCATGCGCCCCTGACACTAAAAGCACGTCAAGTTCTTCCAAGACAGAGATTGTGGGGGACACCGCGGAATACTCCAACTACTCTAGCGAAGAGAGGTACAAGAAGGAGCAGGAGCGCAGAGCATTCAAACGCTCTTACGCTGCAGAGCTTGCTGCAGTTAAAGCTCAGATGAATCGGGTGATCTCAGACCTAAAGTACACCCAATCGCAGATGCATCAGGGAACGGGAAAGGCTCCTACCATCGCCCAGGTTCTAGAAAAGGCGAGGAATACACCCTTCGACGAACGAATCGCGAAGACAAAAATCTCCGATCCCGGGAGGATCAAGTTACCCATCTACGAAGGAACCACTGACCCTTCGGATCATCTGATGGAATTCGAAGTTTCCTTGGGGAGAGCGAACTTCAAGGAAACGGAAAAAGACATCGTCTACTGCAAGCTGTTTGTGGAAAGTCTCAAGGGGCCTGCGCTACAATGGTTCTACAAGCTGGAGAAGAACTCAGTTCACACCTTTCTTCAGCTTTCCGAGTTATTCGTGTAGCATTACAACATTTTCATGGAACGGAAGATCTACGACTCGGAACTATGGAATAACAAACAAGGCGAGACCGAGAGTCTTCGGTCTTTCATGACAAGGTTCAAGAACACGCTATCTATACGAACTTCTCCTTTTTGATACAAACTGCAAAACGAAGAGATGTGCATAAGAACATAGGCGTTTGTTTTCCATGGTTGGTGTGGTACATTTGGAAGAACAGGAACGGATTGTGCATAGAAGGGAAACAATTTTCGGCTTTGGAAGTGGTGACTAAAGCCCAAGAGGAAGCTAGCCAATGGGTAGAGGCACAAATATCTGAAGAGCAAAGAGACAGAGAGGCTGAGTCGGCTAGGGTTAAACTAGAGGTGATAAAATGGAAAGTTCCGCCTGCTCCATGGCTTAAATGCAATGTGGGAGTGGCGTGGTCCAAGAGAAACAAATTGGTAGGAGGAGCTTGGGTTTTGAGGGATCATGGAGGTGTGGTAATCCTACATAGCAGAAGGAGTTTTGCTGATATTTCTTCCTTAGATGAGGCCAAACTTTGCACACTAGTTTGGGCCCTTGAAAGTCTAAAGAGTCATAGAGTTACAAAAGTGAATGTGGCAATGGAGGCTAAGGATCTAGTGGACGCTTGTGCAAGGCCTCAGGCCTGGCCATCTTATGGGTTTCAGATAGCGGAAATGGCTCATGCAGGGGTTGGTATTGAAGAGTGGAATTTGACTTATGAACACAAAGATGCTAATAGAGGGGCTACACTCATTGCTCAAAGTGTTACTGGTGATGGCAGGGTTAACTCATATGTGGCAAGTGGCCACCCATCCTGGCTTAATGGATTGTTTGCGAGTGAGAGTGGTTCCTCTCCGGGCTGCACTAGGTATCTTTTTGCTTCGGTTTATCGGTTTATCGTCCTAGCTTAACTCTTGTTTGGTGTGTTCAAGGTTTGGATGGTGAGTTAGTTAGGAATTTTTTGGTGTAAAGAGGTGAAAGATAAGTCGGTTCTTGCTGTTTCTTTTGTAATGGATACTTTGATCATTATAATCATTAATTGACGAAAAAAAAAAAAAAACTAGATCTAATAGAAAACAGTACTATGGAATGACGAGAAAATATTAGCTTTATTGATTAATTAGTTTCGATCTGAATTACAAAGAAACAACAAAGATATCATCTCGCTTGTCGTTGAAGAGTAACATATATAAACTTTGCTGGTTTCTGTGTTTTTCAGATGACATTGTCCTTGTGTCGAGATTCTCTTATTTATAGGTTGCATAAACCGTATTTCTTGTTGGAATGGGCTATCGCTAGTCCATTATAACTCTTTTAAGAATAGGACGTTATGTCGGTCTTTAGTCATATGAACAAATCAAGTCGATCACTGTGCTAAACCGTCGATTATTAATTAACCGGTGATAAGGTCGTCAGTCAGTGGTTAATTTATAAACCACACTTTGCTGGTCAGACCGTTTGTAAGTACTTATACTATTCGTCATTTTCTAAACTACAGTGACATGGTCAATGCTATGACCATTGATTTTGTTCTTTTTGTTAAAGACCTTCAAAGGCTCCTTGAAGCAAATAATTAACAGCAAATGACTGAGCATGTCATTAACTTGCTCAATCTCTAATCCATGAACTGGGTTAAAGATGATCAGTAGGTGAAATTATTTCACCAAACAACTTGCTTCATACTTTTCAATTTCTAAACTAGAATTTGTAAAGTACTTTATTCGTATACACGTTGGTCGTAGTTGAGTCACACTGCTCAAGTTAATTTGTTCAACACATAATTTATGTGCGAAGATAAATGTGCACAAGGCAATAAAATTGATTAACTATTCGTTAATAATGTGACAATTTTCCATGGTGATGTAGCAAGGACAAAGACATTGGCTTACAATTTAACACACGTGATGTTGCTGATCCTCGAGCGTGGGCCCAAAAAGGAATTGCTATTGCATATACATCACATGTGTTACTCTTCCTTCTGCTCTCCTCTCGCGTTCTTAGAGCATCCTTAATGGTGACACTATTAAGGTGTTTTTACTCATTTTTTGATATAAATTTAATACTAAAAACAGTTTGACACTTGAGCAATTTTTTGTGTCCAATGGTGACAAATCGGTTCCTAATCAATTCAGAATTAAAAACACAAATATTCAAAAGTTGGACTAAGAGTTGCATTTGGTTCTCTGTTTTCGGATTGATATTTGTAGAAGCACGAACAACAAATATCATATGCCAATAACAAATCTTAAAGAGAACACACACAATAATAACAAAACGAATCCAAAAGGGACTTTAATCTTATTTGACCTTATAGTCAAAAAAATATTCTAACTGACCCTATTAAATCTAACTAACCCCCAAATATTGTATTTTCTACTTTACCCTTCTTTATTTATTAATATAATATAACTATTTTAATTAAATTTTCAATTTATTAACCCAAAAAAAAAAATGATAACCAATATAAACCCTCCACATGTCTTCCTTCTTTCTCTCATATCTCTCTCTCTGCTATGGCTTAAACCCATAAAACAGAGGAAGTTCAAAAAAATAATTTGATTTTTCCTCCCTTTCTTTGATTTTGCCCTCTTCATGGTTTGTGTTCGTTTTCATTCTCTTCCTCGGGTATTCTTCTTTTACTCTCGTTGTTTCTCTTAGAAGCAAAAAATAAAGTAATAGGAAAACAAGAGAAGCTTCGGATCTGGAAGCAAGAGCTAATCGTTTGATTCTTCCTCTCTCTCTCGTCGTCTCTCTTCTTCCTCTCTCTCTCGTCGTCATTCTTCTCGATTCTTAATCTTTGTTAACAAAAACAGAGGCAATGAGAAGGCTATTACAATGAGGAGTTAAAACACGTTTTATTTTTCGTTACAGAGTTAGATCTACATAACTAAGGTTTGCTATTTAAGTTTTTTTCAATTTTAGTGTTTAGGGTTGCATTAGGTCTTCCTTTAGTTTTGGGAATTTGTTTGAAAATTATATTAGACTTGTTTACTAAGTCTACTAGAGTAATGTGAGGATTGATTCTATCTGCTATTGCTTTCTTTCTCCCCACGAGATAAAGAAAGGAAGAAATCAAGAATAATTGTACCCGTCAATTGGAGAACATGGCGGAAGAGGAAAAGGAAGAGGTCGGGGAGGCATATGGGAGTCCTTTATAGTTGTAGATAGAGTGCAGGAACCCAATGTTCAGGAAGCCAATGTGTAAGAACAAAACTAGGTACAAATGGTAATTCTATCTGTCTGATATAACTAGTACAACTGAGTATGACTGTGTTTTATTATTTTGGTAAATCTCTCTGTCTGATATAACTAGTAGAACTGAGTATGACTGCGCTTTATTATTTTGGTAATTCTCTCTGTCAGATATAACTGGTATGAATGAGTATGACTGTGTTGATTAATTTGTGTGTTCTTTTTCTTTACGTTATGTTTATTTAGTACGTTCATTTATGTACAATTACTTATTGGTACATCTGTATCTACTTGACACTTAGAGACTCCTAAAAACATATTGAATTGTAGACAATCATAATTTTTTTCTAAAACTATACCTTATAAATATGGTTAATGTATGAGTACAAACCTCATTATTATGTCAAGTACGCAAAAACGGTGTTTTATGAAATTTTAATACACGAAACGATAGTAAATACATTGAAATTGTTCAATTAGATCAATACTACTAAAAAAATAGAATTTTACCTAGGTATGAATAATAATACTTGAAAACTATCAAAATATAACTATGTGTAAAACAGTACTACTACATAATTGGATATAATATTATTTAATTCGTATGACGGGCATGTGTTAAATATATTTACTTTTTATTAATGTTTAATGACCAATACACATATTTTATACATTTTTCTTGTTATGTTCGGTTACTAGTTATACCAGTAGTATAAAAAACATAAGTTTGGTCATAGTAATACTTATCAGTACCATTCTTACCAATTTATTTCAAGTATCTAAAAACAAAAAAAATCAGTAGTGATCTCCTTGAACATCATTTCAACATTACCAAATATAAAAAAATACCTAAAAACAAACCAGCAATTAACCATTCCAAGTCTTTTACTTATACATAAAATAACATTTCAAGTCGACCATCACTTCTTCTTTGGTTTCTTCTCACTCTTGTTACTTTTTCTTTGTTATTCATTTTCTTCCCAACCGCTTTGCCATCTTCTTCTTGTTTCCTTCTCTCAAGATATCGTTCATGAGTATGTATGTTACATAAATGCAATTGCAATGTGTTGAAATAACTTGGAATAATAAGATGTCCAACCTTTTTGACAAGAAAAATATTCACGTGAATTACTACGGTTCTCATCTTACTAAACCAAGAATTATTTGTAAATTACATTTGAATTCTCAAAATCACCAAAACATCCATCCTTAATTCATAACTAAATAACAATCTTTGTTAAATTGTGTACTCAACGACCAACAATTGTTTTTGTCGAAAACCAAGTCAATAACCACTAAATAAACCACTTATGAGTATTTAAATAACCAAAGATTGAATCTGAACTTAAAAGATGAATACTAATTTTAATAAATTTATCGATAACCGAATCATATTATCAAAGATCTAGATCCATCACTTATATAGAGCGAATTCCAAGTAAGAAAGGCTAATTCCAAGGAATAACCAGTAAAGACACAAGAGATTGCACTTACTTGGTGGTTTGAAATCTTAGGAAAATGACACAGATGAAGACGATAGAAAAGTGAGATGGCGACGAGAGAGAAGTGAAACGGCGACAAAGAAAAGGTGATACGGCGGCGGAGAGGCGGAGAGGTGATATAGAGGTGACAAAGAGGAGAACCAACAACAGAAGAGACGTATAAATTGATTTTACCAGAGAGAAAAAGGAAAAGAAGAAAAAGTTTGGGATCGACAAAAAAAAAAAGGAATTTAGGTTTACCTTTGGGTTGGATTCTGGTTTAGTTTTCAATTTTAGTGGCTTGGTTTGTAATTTTAGGGACTCATTAAACCTTTATCCGTATTTATGATGTTTTGATTTTTAAAAAATTGAACAAATTCTTTATTATAAGAAGGTCTTTTTAGATTGAACTTTTACTTGGAGGGTCATTTTAGATTAAAGTCCCTCAGAGAAGGACTCTTCACCAAAACCATTCTCGAGTTTTACCATGTTACAATTCTAAAATGGTGCTTCACTGAAGTTTCAAATGCAATAACAAGCAACAACTGAGTCACCAAGAATACATACGAATCATGGAAGGTAAGGCACTTGCATTGGTTTTGTGCAGAAACATGATTATTCATGGAAGCTAAGGCTTTTGCACCTGCTTTTTCTGAATCAAAAACAACAAATCCATAACCTTTTGATTTCCCACTCATGTGATCGCATATTACTGTCAATGCATTTAAAATCCCACAAACAAACAAAATTCCTAGTCATTGCATTTCTATTATCCATCATCATCTTCACTTATCTTTAGTGTACCAAGCAAGCACTACAAGAGAGTCTACACATAGCCCTTGTCCTTGTCCACCTTCTCTTGGTTGTTGTTGTTCTTCAGCCTTGTCACACACAATACAAGAGAGTCTACACATAGCTTTGATCATCAAAGAAAGCTTGAGTATCTTCATGATACCTTCAATCATAAGATTGTGATAAATGGTTAATCGCAAATTCTGGAAAAATCAAAAAGAGCAACATACAAGCACAATTAAAAAAAGGAAGCTCTAATTACCTTGGTGACGAAGACGATAGGAGACTCAATTTTGCAGATGTAGCAACGAGGATCGTCAAGGACGAAACGGAGACGAACAACGCATGTGGAGCAGACTTCACGGTGACCACAAGATCCATAAGCAACCCATTCGAAATTATCATCCATGATTTCTTTCTGAATTTGGGATTGGAGACTGAGAAATTGAAATCCAAGCAGAGAAGATGACAATCGCCTCTCGAAGAAGAGAGACAAGAGAAATCGAAAAATGATTTTTTTTCTTTTTGTTGTAAAAAAACACGAAGCTGACACGTATCGCGGAAGAACCGATTCTTTAGCTTCAGTGTAAATTTTTTTTTTTGAAGTTTCATGATTTAATTAATGAGATTTATTTGTTAACACCCACAATATATCACCGTTAATCATGCTCTTAGAAGTTAAAATTGCACTTCATTTCTTATTTTTATTGTCCTTATTTGTTTCTCGTAGAATCTAAAGAACAATATGTTTAGTTTATGGTGTCCCTCTTTATCTGACAAATGGTGGAGGACAAAGACTTTGTACATGCCTCCTTCTTACCTCTTTTTGTTTGTATTATGCGTGGGCCCAATTGAGCATTTCCAAACGTTGCTATCTTTTTTTAACGTAAGCATTTATTATTTTTATTACAAATTATGAGAACTGTTACATCGACGATTCTAAAGCGAGAATGCCTTCCGTCTCCGTTTTGATCCATGCCACGCCAGACGATTTTACCCTGCTCCAAGCTGAAAAGCTTCATGCATCATTGTTACCATTAATCTGTAAATATAATAAATCGTATATTTTGGGGTTCGAACCCTATACCTTATGGTGTAGAAGCTTTAAAGCATTTGGTCAACCACTGGGCCAAGAGAGCTTCCACGCTATCTTTCTTTATCTGCTCTTTATTATTTATTTATTTGCTTCTCCATTTATAATAATTTTATATGCACATTGCCTTCTCCCTTTGTCCTTCATCACATGTAAGCAAAAGAAGATAAAATGTTGAATAACGATATTGCACGCGTGTATCTTCTTCTACGATTGAGCTTTCTTTAATATCTTGGTCATTATCATGGCCCAATTTCTTATGTCCTTGGTCGAATTTTGACTTAATCTCCTTCTTTACTTCGTGAGCTCCCTGCTCAGCTTTGGACTTGTCCCTCTGCTCAAAGTCACCATCGAGAGGTTAGCTTTTAAAGATTTACTGCTCTAATTATTTTTTGAAAATTAAGTAATTAGAATAGTAAATCTTGAACATAACCAATTTGTAGGTTTAAGTATAATCTAGGGTCGCGATTTTTCAATAAATCTGCTTTCTGCTTATTTACAATAGTTGTTTTTTGAGGAGTTTATGTCTTTTCAAAAATAATTGTTTGGTGGTTTCAAGTTTATTATACGGTTGGCTTAATTTTCTTTAGAACCATTTTATGATTAGAGAAAATTGTCTCCCACACAATAATTTTCAAAAAAACTTCTCCCGCCTACCATAATCCTCAAGACCTTCCACACCATACCACAACAATTGAAAAATGACAATCATATCCTTTTTTAATTTATTCACCTCTCTCCATTCACTTTCTTCATTTCTCTCTTTCTCTCTTTTTATATCTCTTAACTATACAAAAAAAACAAGAAGAAGATGATGGTGGTGGTTGCTGGCAACGGTGATGGTGGTTAATAGCGACGGTGATGGAAATGACGGCAACGGTGTTGGTGGACAAAAACAAAGACCGTGGACGAAAACAGAAGGTGATTAATACGGAGACTGTGGCAAAAAGGAAGATGGAGATTGATACTACAAGATTGTGGCAAACACAATGGACGAAACAGAGACAATGGACGAAAACAAAGACAAAGACTGCATATAGAGATGGTGGATGATAACATAAACTGTTTTCGTCCACTGCCTTTGTTTGTGTTACATAGTTGTCGTCTGCGTTACCTAAGTAAACAAACAAAGACAGTGCACAAAAACAGAGTGGACAAAAACATAGTGGACAACCAATGGTGGATGAAAACAAAATTGGTGACATAGACGAGAGAGTGGACATGAATAAGGGTGGACGAAAGCAAGTAGACAGTGGACAGAAACAAAATCGGTGACAGAGATGAGAGAGTGGACATGAATAATGGTGGACGAAAACAAGCACAAACAATGGACGAGAACAAAATCGGTTACAGAGACGAGAACGTGGACATGAATAAGTGTGGACAAAAAACAAGCATAAACAGTTGACGAAAACAAAATCGATGACAGTGACGCGAGTGTGGACAAGAATAAGGGTGGACGAAAACAAACAGAGACAGTGGATGAAAACAAAATCGATGACAACGACGAGGAGTAGACTTGAATAAGGTGGACAAAAACAAACAAAGACTGTGGACGAAAACAAAATCGGTGACATAGACGAGAGAGTGAACATGAATAAGGGTGGGGAAATACTAATATATGTCAATTATCAATCATTTCAAAAACCAAATGTAGACTATATCACTGGCTATTACGTTAGAACGGAAATAAAGTGGACAAAACCATTAGTTTATCTTACATTAGATTTTACATATTCCAAATATAAGCTTTTTAATAGTATTTTTGTCCATTGTCTTTTTGTGTTACATAGTCGTCGTATTCGTCATCAATTTCATTTTTATCCATTGTCTCCGCTTCTATTACCGACTCTGATTTTGTCCATCGTTAATGCTTGTTTTTTGTCCACCTTATTCATGTCCACTCTCTCGTCTCTGTAACTGATTTTGTTCTCGTCCACTGTCTATACTTGTTTTTGTCCACCCTTATTCATGTCCACTCTGTCATCTTTGTCATTGATTTTGTTTTCGTCCACTATCTATACTTGTTTTCGTCCACCCTTATTCATGTCCACTCTCTCGTCTTTGTCACCAATTTTATTTTCGTCCACCCTTGGTTGTCCACTATGTTTTCGTCCACTCTGTTTTCGTGCACTGTTTTTGTTTGTTTACTTAGGTGACGTAGACGACAACTATGTAACACAAACAATGGCAGTGGACGAAAATAGTTTATGTTATCCTCCACCATCTCTATATGCAGTCTTTGTCTCTATTTTTATCTATTGTCTTAGCCACAATCTTGTAGTATCAATCCATCTTCCTTTTTGCCATAGTTTCCGTATTAATCACCTTCTGTTTTCGTCCACGGTCTTCGTTTTCGTCCACCAACACCGTTGCCATCATTTCTATCACCGGCCCTATTAACCACCATCACCGTTGCCGGCAACCACCACCATCATCTTCTTCTTGTTTTTTCTATAGTGAAGAGATAGAGAAAGAGAGAGAGAAAGAGAGAAAGAGAGAGAGAGAAAGAGAGAAATGAAGAAAGTGAAAGAAGAAAGAGAAAGGAGGAAGAGAGGTGATTAAAATAAACAGGGTAAAATAGAATTTTCATGAGGGTTGTGGTATGAATTTGTAAGGTTTTTGTGATTATGGTATGGGAGGAGAAGAAAATTTGAATTATATGGTGTGGTGGGGAATAATCCCTTATGATTATTCGAAAAGTCATATTTTCAAGGTAAGTGCTTTATAGTTTTTCCAAAAAAGTGGTAGTATGTCGGCTTAGATTTCTGAGATCTGGTTAGGAATCCTAGAAAATATATAGGGTTTTGTCCTTCGAAAAATAATTGTTTTACAGTTATAAGTAAATTCTAGGGTTGCATATTCTCGATAAAACCGGTTTTTATTTATTTTTGAAAGTCATATTTTTTCTCGAATGTTGCCTTTTCAAAAATAACCATTTTGTGGTTATTAGTATTCGATAAAACTGCTTTATCATTATTTTGAAGAATTTTTTTTATTTTCAGGGATAAGTGTTTTATAACTTTTTCGGAAACTCCGTTTGAGTTATTTTATGTATACTAAATATATATTATAAGGTTGCACATTTTCAATATAACCGCTCTATGATTATTTAAACAGATTGCGTATTTTTGAAAACACCATTTGAGATATTTTATAGCTATCAATATTATTATAGGCTTGCGTCTTTTTTCTATATCACCACTTTATAGTTATTTCAATAGTTGCTTTGAAAAAGCACTCCTAAAAAATACATCGTATTATAGTTATTAATGCATATAATAGGGTTGCCATTATATAAATAAGCGTTTTATAGCTATTAATGTATATGTCTTAAAATAGTTTCTTTTCATAGGATTTTGTCTTTATAAAAAAGTTAAATTAAGGCCCGCGTTCATATTAAAAATTATTCATACAAATATTTAAACTTTAGTTAGTAACCCATTGAATTGTTAAAAATATTTTGAAATATTATTCAAATATGGATGTTAAATCATTAGATGTCAAATCTTTATTTTTATTTCATGTTTTAATCCGTATCATGTGGATCCTAATATAGTTATAAGTGTGTTTCAACTAATATTCCTAATAGCAAAGGAAAAAATACTATATTTTTATGAGAAATTTTGAAAACTGCCACTTTCAACATGCCACTTTCAACATGCCACTTAACAAAAATGCCACGAAGAAAATCACTTTTACAAAAATGCCATAAATTTTTAAAAATATTCTCAAATTACTCTTAATGATTATTTTGTCATTTGTTTTTTGCTCTCTATTTTTCTTTCTTCACGTGTCAGCTTTTTCTTTTTTTTTCTTTTTTCTTTTTACTCTCTTCCTCTCTCTTCCGTAATATTTTTTTTTTCTTTTTTTTTCTTTCCTCTCTCTTTTCTCTTTCTTTGTGTCATATTTCTTTTAAAATATTTTTGTTTCTCTATCTTTCTCTCTCCATCTTAGATCTTTTTTTTTCTTTCTCTCTTCTTTCTCCCTTTCTCTCCTCTCTCTCTATATCATATTTATTTTCTATTACACAATGAATCAAATTTAATCAAATTTCATCTTTCTCTTTATGGAAATTTTGGAATAATTGATGGTGAGAAAAACATGAATATGAAATTGGATCTTGTGGAATTTTTTATCTCAAGGATTTGAAAAGAAAAAAATGAATACTCTAAAAAAGTACATATGCAAACTCAAACACAAACACAAAAACTTTTTTAAATATTAGGGTTTGGGTTAACTATTTTACACTTAGGGTATAGTTTTTGGGGTAGGGTTAAAGTTTATGGTTTTTATTTACATTATAAAACTTTTAAAACTGCATTACAAGTTTCCACTAAAACGCTTATAAACCTTATAAAATGCTTATAAACCTTATAAAATGCTCATAAACCATACAAAATAATTATAAAACATACATATATGTTTATAAACCTGCTATGTTTATAAACCTTATAAACTGTACAAAACGTTTATAAACCTTACAAAAAGCTTATAAACCATACGAAAAGCTTATAAACCGTACAAAATGCTTATAAACCTTAGAAAAAAAATTAGAAGGACAAGTGACAAAAAAACGTCAAAACCCAAAAATAATCAAAAAAATCAGATCTATAACCCTAATTTCTACCAAAATCGAATCAAAAACCCAGATTTTTAACAGAAATCAAAGAAAACCAAATTTACAACAAAAAGTGACGAAATCCGGATATAGATCTGGATCTATATAGAGAAAGAGACACAAATCAAATAAACCCAAATTTACAACAAAAAGTTACAAAATCGGATCTAGATCTGGATTATTTTATTTTTTTCAACCTCATAGAGAAAGAGGCAGAAATCAAATAGAACCAAAGAAAACCAAATTTACAACAAAACTAACAAAATTGGATCTAGATCTTGATCTATTTGAGAGAAAGAGAGAGATTTTGAATTTGTTTTGCCTTTTTAGTTTCATAGAAGAAGAAAAAAAAGAGATCTTCATTCATGGAGAAAAAGAGGAGAGAGATCTTCATTGTTGGAGAGAAAGAGGAAAAAGAGAGAGAGAAAAAGAAAGAGAAGAAAGAGGAAGAAAAAAAAATCAGAAAATAATTTGTTTGGAAAGACCCTTTGTTTTTATAGGGGTATTTTGTCCTTTAGGTCAAAAGTTGTGGCATTTTTGTGAAACCACTTTTGGACGTGGCAAGTTTGCAAACTGGTAATTTAAAAGTGGCAGTATTGTAATTCCCCCTATTTTTATTCATAATGCATATATATTAATGATACGATAAAATCATAAAATAATTCAAATAATGTACACTTAAATTACAAAAATTCATGTTAATAATTGCATAAAACCTTGAAATTATTTTTAATAGTAAATTTATTGTTATTATCTTCTTAACTTGTATGATTTTCATTTCATACAATTTACTTTTTAAAAATATTAGAAGTACCAATATTGTCTTAAGTCAAAAATTTCTATATTTTGTAATATTCTATAATTATGTTGAAAAGTATGATTAAATATTTTTTTTTATTTTTTGACATGCTTGTAATCATAAAATTTTACATTTAAAAGTCTATACCCTTTCTAACTGTTTTATGTTTATATATTCAACTGTTTTATTTTTTCTTTTTTTTCCTCTATATTACTTTTAGTTTTTTATGACTTATATTCTCTCTAGGTTATTTTTCTGATTTATATTATCTCTCTACCTTATTTTATGACTTATATTCTCTCGATTTTTATTCTTAGATTTTTTGTAATTAGTTTAGACTATTTTAAATTTTATTTATCTTTTCTAATTAATTTGTACTATTAAGAATTTACCTTTTTAAAATTGGTTAGTTTAACAATTATTTTGTGTATTTTCCAATTTTAATTTTTTTACAAATGTTTTTTTTACAATTTGGTTAGTTACTTAACAATTATTTTGTATGTTTTCCATTTTTAGTTTTTTTTTCTTAATTAATTTTTAAAATTTAACCTTGTCATCATCTCGATCAATATTTGACACATGTCATCATCTCGTGAGTTACAATTTTGACGACCTCTCCTTTATAAAATAAGATTGTTTATGGTTATTAATACATCTTAGGATTACGTCCTCTAAAAAAAATCATTGTATGGTTACTAATACAACATAGGATTACGTCTTTATAAAAGAAAAACAATTTTGTAGTTATTAATGCATTATAAATGATATCATCATAGGAAACCAACATAAACATATGGTAGATGTCAAGTCACTCATTGAATGACAGACTTATTCACTGTAAAAAAACACACAAGAACATTTAAACAAACATTGACATACTACCAAATAATTTTTTTGGTAGATTAACAAGGAACATAGCAGATACACTTGTGAGCAGGGAAGACATAGTTGCAAGATCCATGTCGTGCTCCCTCAAGGTTAATGCACTGATTCTTGCATGCATTGTTGTTTCCACACACTCCTGACCATGTTCCACTTGGCTTCGCACACAACTTTTGCGCTTCTACCATTGTTGGTTCTGCATATACATAACACAAGGTTAATATCAAAATAAATAAAATTAAGCAAAATTGAGAGCACATTTTGCCATGTACATTTGATAATTAAGTGCATTACTCACCAAAGGCAGCAAATAGAACAAGAGCAACGAAGAGGAAGGTGATGATGAAAGCAAACTTAGCCATGATGTATATTACTTTTATTTTTCAATGTATGTGTATATGAGTAGTGTGAGGAGATGAGCCTAAGATCAACCTTTATTTATAGTGAAATGATAGTACGTTAGTCGTTTTACTTGTGCAATCTTAAGATAACAGGTGGCTTTGACTTACGTCCAATGTGGTGGTAACGCCACAAATAAAGCACACATGTGCTTCTAATGCAAGTAGCTATAAAAGATAAGATATTTGACTAGTACTCATAGTTGATGGCTGGTTTCTCAGCCACATACATCAGGCTGCTTTTGTTTACGTCCAGTGGTAGACTGTTCACATGTGCGGCTGATTAAACCGTTCAGTGTTAGCAATGAGAGTTTGAAAGGACCATGCGGTCCACATGAAAGAATGAGCCATGATTAGGGTGTGTAATTGATAGATAACGTTCAAGGTTCACAATAGACTATTGAACTAGGAAAACCCGACATTCAGGTGTCTCAAAACGAGAATACTTAAACTCGTTCATGTCCGCTTAATACACCCTATGGCGACCATGAGTCTATGACCATTGGTGAAATCTCCCGTATATCGGAGCCATTGAGATATTTTTACCTGGCATATTTAATAGTTTTTTGCCATTCGTAAGACGAAATTTCATCATTTGATAATTGACATTTCTTCTAAGTATAGCAATATTTCTTTAAATCTATAAATATAATTATTGACGAAAAAAATTATAAACATGATAGTTGATATTTTCCTCTAAACGTACCAAATCTACTTTTTGACAAAATTCAATTTATATATATATATATATATATATATAATATGGCTTCAATCAAAGATACAGTTTTTTTTTAATTTTTTTTTATGGTAAGGTAGATTACATGGAAACTCTATCCGATGTCCGTTGTTGTTTTAAAAATATTTCGTAAATAAAAACGTGTTGAAACAAATGGAAATATGTTGAGGGTAATTGAGTTGTACTATTTTTTAACACTGATTTATAACATTATTACTAATTTTAAGAATTATTACATCGAAAATTCTATAAAAATCTCTTGGTGTAGTTTTATAACCAACAAAAAAATTATAACTAAGAAACTAACCAATTTTTCTAGATCTATGGGGCGCTTGGTAATGATTTTTACTTTACATTTTCAGTTTAGACTTTTGGATGTACAAATTTTGGCCGTTTATACTGTAACTTTGGTCTGTAGAGATTTTGACTTTTAATAAAAGTATGTTTGGTAATATAATCTGTGTGAAAGCTGTGACTGTTATTTTTTGATATAATTTTGTTTGTAAAAATATTAATTATAAGATAAACCTAAGAAAAAACATCTAAAATAAAGTAATCTCATTCATTTTATTATTTCATGTTTTTGTTTAATTCATCTACTATATGAAAGCCCTTGTGCACTCTCCATATGAGTGACACATCAGCTCTTCATGTAGTGACAAATTCTGCCACGTGTGCACAAGCTGTAAAAAGAAACATGCACGCTAGATCGCCTCTTCCCATTCTTTCTCGACCTCGCCTTTTCATCTTTCATCTTCTTCAATAAATCAAACAATTGCGTTTAAAATCAAGCTAAGTGCAAACAAAATCGGTTTGCTCACTCTGAACAACAAAATAAATCCGTTCGCTTACTCTCTCCAAAGATCGTAACGCCTCCATCTATTAATTCGTAGACAATATCCGTTCACGTAGAGTTTTCAAAATTGCGCAATAGAAAGAGAGAAGAAGGCAACCAGCCTGCAGAAAATATCTGCTTTGGCTTCTTCATCCGACGTTAATCAAAGAAAAAAAACCCTTCACCTCTCTGCGCCTCTTCTCTTCTCCGTCTATGGTTTTTACCGGAAAAAAAAATCCAAATCTGTGTTTACTATTATCCGGGGTATTCCAACTAAGGAGAAGGCTATCATAGGATGTTTTGTTGTTGTTGATGTTGTTGTTTTTTTCCGCTTCGAAACCAGAATTGATACGGATGCCGTAAGCCAAATTTTGGTTCTTCTTCATCCTCAATCCTCATCTTTGTGTTTTTCGAAGATGATATTTAGTTTAAATGTACGAATGGCTGTTTCATTCACTAGAATCTTTCGTTAGGGTTTTGTTTTATTTACTACCATATTAAGTCACTTAAGCTTTGTTTCAAAGTTAATCACATGTTCTGTTTAACATGCTCTGTTTCATGTTTCTTTGTGTTTGATAACATTCATGGCGGTTGCAGGTTCTTTCTCAACTATATCCACAAAAATTTCCTTCGACAAGAAAAGGAAAATGGAAACGCAAGGTACTGGAAGAACACAAGTGCTTACAAGCAGTGAACACACAAGATGTTACTGCAAAAAAAAAGATGTGGGTAGTACAGAGGAATGCAGTAAAGTAGAATTTACAAAATATGAAGTGATGGCTTCCTTAATGAGAGAGTAAGCTGGTAAGTTCGATACCAAGGTTTGTTTAGCGATAACAAATAGTTGGATTCTAGAGAATTTCAGATTAGCTATTTTGCTGTTTCATTTCAGTTTCCTTGTGGTACTAGAGTCTAAGATTGAGCAAATGACGGATGTCATCAAGAAGCTTACGGTTTGTGTTAGATAGTACCAAAAAGTGGAACAAACCCATGTCCAGGAGAAGGAAAATCTTCGCGCTGATAAAGTGTGTTTAGTTTTCTGTACACCACTGAATATTAACATTGCTCCTAATTACTTATAGAGTTGGATGCAAAGACCAAAGAGGAAGAGCTCCAAGCAACTATAACAGAGATGAAGGAGAACATAGCGTCCCTACCTGAAAAGCTCTTAACAGAGGAGCTGCGCAACGTCAAGCACTAAACAGACGGCTTGATCATCGTGGATTTTCTATCATTCCTTAAAGGTTTATTTTATATGCATCTTAACAGATTTTTGGGGATAATGCTGATGCAAGCTTATGAAAATATCAGAGAATTCAGCATGTTCACCTCGATCTGTTCAAATATTGTTCCTTTACTATTATATAAAAAGATCATATTCTGGTTTAACTTTGTCGTTTCTAAGCTAAAGTACCATTCATATCTTCTACGTTTCTCTCTAAAAGTTTTAATTTTTGGAATCTTCTGTTCTTAGATATATATATCTGTGTGTCTATGATTTTTTTAGGGTTGTATGAGTCTTGAATCTTTGTTCTTTGTAATCAGTTGTTTGAATATGATTTTGAGTGATGTATTAGGGCATGAGGCTTTAATGATATGAATGAATAATCTAAGAACTCTTTTGTATATGGTGTTATAGTCACCATCAGATTCATGTTTTAGGAAGAAGTCAGCTACTTTAATGGAGAAGCTGAAAAATCTACAAAGAGGAAGAGGGAAAATCAGTATCGAGGGATTAGGCAACGTCCTTGGGGTAAATAGGGCTACTGAGAACCGTGATCCAAGGGAAGGTGCAAGAATCATGCTTCAAACTTTCAAAACAGGTAAGGAAGCTGCAAGAGCTTAAGATGCTGCAGCATGTAGATTCCGTGGCTCGAAAGCTAAAGTGAATTTCCTAGAGGAAAGCCTACCGTCCGTCTCTCAGAAACGTCCTCCATAGCCAGTGACTAAACCAAACGTGCCTTTGGCTCAGAACTTCGGTAACTCCTTTGACAATGTGTGTTTCATGGAGGAGAAACACCAAATGAACAACAACAATCAGTTCGGATTGACAAACTCGATTGATGTTGGAGGTAATGGATACCATCTGTATTTTAACTCAGACAAAGGGAGTAATTCATTCAATTGTTCAGAGTTTGGCTGGAACGATCAAGCTCCAATAACTTCCAAAATCTCTTCTGCTCTAATCGTCGAGGAAGCTAATCTAGCTAAGAAGTTCAACCTCACAGAGATTCAGTTTATCATCGTTTTAGCATATTTTGTTTTCATGATAGGAATCTTCTCCCAAGTATACCAAGGACACGAGATTTTCAGCTAAGGTTTGTTCTTTAAAGCTCTTTTATATTACATAAGCATTCGTTATGATAATTTCCTGTCTGTATTCTTCTTGATTGGAAAATGATTAGTTTCTCCAAAGCCAACCACATGTCGACCCTGCAAAACATTTTTTGTTTTTTGGTGAAGCTTAATTCTCCCTTAAGATATGTATGCATGTGTTGATTAAATCACTGAAATTTAGTTGTTTTCTTAGGTTCTTATTATTACATTAGATTATAAGGTCGTTCGATAGATTTACATGCATATTTTTTGACTTTATATGATGTTTTCATGTTTAACTCAAGCAAACTGACGACAAAAAAAAAAAAAAAAACTCAAGCAAACTAAAAACTATATCGATGATCGTTTGAGTTTTTACTGTCAATTTTGGTCATGCTTGTGTATAATGGTTATTGATCTATATCATCTCTTCTGAGATTCGAAACTTAATGTATAATCTGACAACATAGGTGGCCTTTAAAGTTGGAAATTTGCAACTTAAGGTTGAGATTAAGCTAACTATGGGAAAAAAGCAGGTGAAAGGATTTGTGCTTTTTCAGGCTTTTCTTCAAAGGATATCTTCAACTCGGCCAAAGAATGAGTTGATAAGCTGCTTCAACAAGATTCAGAAAACAATTGATTGGTTGTTTTTTGTACAACCAAAATTCTTATGTCCTTTGATTTGCAAAAAAAAAAACTGGTTTATATATGTAACCTTTGCAATCTTAGTCTTGTCAAAACGCCATCAGAAAGGTATTTTCCTAGGGCGCCTTTTACTGTTGAATTTTAAACAAATAGCAAGAGATCGGAAGTTATTGTTCAGAATGTGTGATAATAAATTGTGGATGGCATGGTTCCGTAATTTGAGAGGGAGACAAAACAAGGAGAGCGGGACTGTATCTGCTTATCAGTCTATATTTCTGTACTTCGGAATTTTTACCTAAGAAATCAGTTTCTCCTTTAGTTGCGTGGAGGACTGGTTTGAATAATAGCGTTTAAAGTAGTGCACCTTTGTTTCTTTTCTTTGTTCTTCCATTCAAGAATTGTCTACGCCTCACCAATTCATTGTTATCTCCCTTCCATATTTTCACCTTTTTCAAAGCAGCCAATACCCAATAATGTATACAACCTCAAATACTACAGTTATCTTTTTTCATACATTGGATCTTCAGGCCAGAAGCCTGGAAAGCAAAATGTTGTTGAGGCGAGCTTCATATGAAGTTAAATAGTCTCTTGTGTACGAAACAATAGTAACTTGGTATATAATTTAAAGACACTCTTAACTGAAAAAAGACAATATAAAAAATGTTTAGAACCAAGACGAGAAAATCAGAGACTTCATAAGAGAAACATGATTGGAAGACCAAAAAACTGCTTTATTCATATTTCCATTCTTTTCTTGACTGTATGTCAATTTCAAGGCTAAGAATCCTAGCTAATTCTTGTTTCTTTTTCATTTTATATATGTATTAAACTATTAATCCATGACTGAACTTGGAGGGCTTGGTGAGAAAGAACCTTAGAAAATGAAAACACAAACCTACATATAAGATATTTAAAGTGGTACTATTTCTTCAAGTTTATCGTCTATATGCCTCAGGTTCCGGGTTTCTAGCAGACCTTAGAAGTTAGAAGTGTGGCCACGAGATTTTGCGATAAAATTATACAATTCCAAGTGACAGTTGCAAATGTATTCACTCTCACTCATTCTCTCCTCTAATTCCTTATACTTGCCACAAATGTTAATCATGTAACTACACAATTAAACCAAAGGTTACTCACACTATCAATCTAAAAATATGTACACAAACTAGACAAAAGAACATATGAGTACAAACCCGCGCGTATGCGCGGGTACTCACCTAGTTCATTTTAATAAAGAAATTTTATTCAATTTACAAAATTTTGATATTTTATTTATTTATATACAAATGGATCTTAAAAGAATAGAAACAATACTTAATCAATCAAAATATCTTATTTATAAACAATATATAAATTCAAAGAGTTTTAAATAATTTTGGGAAAAGAGAAAGAGTATAAATAAATAATTTATTTATTGGGAATGGGTTAAAGCCTACTTGACGAGACTTTAGAAAACAAGTGTAAAACAAGACAAAAAAGTTAAAGACAAGCTTTTAAAACTTTGAAACTAAAAAAGACAACAAATCCTGCTTGGCTAAAAACTATCTGTTAAAGCTATTATAATTTCTAAAACCTTAAAAGACTGTTACCAAGCACCCCTAATAGCTTTGATTTTGCCACATAGGGCAGTTCTAGTTAGTTTCTTAACTCTTAAATTTTTTTGGTTATTTATGAAAATGTGTTTCCTAAATTTTTCAGTTCAAAAACGCTTTGAGAACATGATGAAACTTGTATTTTATTTTTAGAAATGTATTTTCTCAATAGTTGAGAAACAATGATGAGATTACTTGATTAATTTAAGTCACTAGTGTAAAAGTACTTTGAAAATATAGTTTTATAAATTAATTACATTAATAAAAAATTTAATATATGAAAAAACAAAAATAAAATTATCCGGTTTTCACGTCAAAACAATATTACATGCTTGGTATACACCACCTGTGGCGACCTCATTAGTATTTCCATGCCACAATGGTATTGGTTTACGAGTGGGGAACCCATATATCTCTGTTTCGAGAACTGGATGACGTTGAATAACATCAAAATGGACAAGAAGTACGTCGTATATGAAACTTTATATTATAACCGAACCAACATATATAAACACATCTGTTACTTGTCATTATAAGGTCACTCTCATAGAATGACACAAGACTTATTTTATGAAAAATACACACACAAACACCAAAGATACAGACACAGTTAACTACCAAAGAGTTTTTTTGGGTAGATTAACAAGGGACATAGCATATACACTTGTGAGCAGGGAAGACATAGTTGCAAGATCCATGTCGTGCTCCCTCAAGGTTAATGCACTGATTCGTGCATGCATTGCTATTTCCGCACACTCCTGACCGAGTCCCACTTGGCTTTGCACACAACTTTTGCGCTTCCACCGTTGTTGGTTCTGCATATATATACATAACTCAAGGTTAATATCAAAATAAATAAAACGAAACAAAATTTAGGACACATTTTTCTATGTACACATGATAAGTGCATTACTCACCAAAGGCAGCAAAGAGAACAAGAGCAGCGACGAGGAAGGTGATTATGGAAGCAAAATTAGCCATGATGTTTATTACTTTTGTTTTTCAATGTATGTGTATATGTGTAGTGTGAGGAAATAAGATCAACCCTATGTTGTTTCCAAGGTCGGGTGGAGGAAACGTGTTAAGTAAAAAAGAGGGGTCGAGACTTCTGTTAATTAGAACGAACCGGGTCGAGAAATAAACGTAAATAAAACACGGGTGAAAGTACTCGAAATGATCGGTATTGCTCTGAAACGATATTACATGCCCCCTCCTATCAAAATGTGGAGACCAATATATAGTGTTTCCATGTAGAGTTAAATACTAACTATAGTTACATACAATAACTATGACCACATAAAGCACTATGGTTTAGTTACACCAATTTATAAATGAGTTGGTCTTGGGCTTGCTCTTCTAATGGGCCGAAAATAAGGATTTGGGAGACCCAAATCTATGTCCAACAGTAGTCCCCCCCCAAGTCTGTAAATCGAGAGGGTCGCGTTTACTGAGGAGTTGGCCGGTCCAAGAAAAATAAAGCCCGACTGAAATCCTTGTTATTTCACTTGATACAATTTATTTTTCTCCTCTTTTGCTTCTTCTCTCGCCGACACCACTAGGTAAAACTCTTCTCCTTCTTTTTTTTTGTTTTTGGTTCGTCGGGTTACATCACCAAAGCTTTCCCCGGCTCCTGACGACTTGGTCGGGCTTGAGGATTCGCGTCGGGTGGTTAGTCGACGTGTGTTGAAGTTTGGTCGGGGTTGAAGATTCGTGTCGGGTATCGTTTGGTTTGGTTGGCGTGTGTGGACTGATTCGAGTCGGGTTGAAGATTTGCGTCGGGTTGAAGATTGGTTTGGTCGTCGTGAGTGGATTGATTCGAGTAGGGTTGAAGCCAATTTCGGTCGGGTTCGAGAATGTTTCTGGTCAGGTTTTGTTTCGATTGCATCAGATTTTTGGGTCGGCGTTTGTAGTCGCGTCGGGTTTCCGGTTGTGTTGAAGTTGGTTTCGAATTCGTCCGAGATTGGGTCGGTTCTCGGCTTTGACGGGTTCATTTCGAATTTTCCGGTCGGCGCTTTGACACAAGTGTTTGGTCGGGGTTTTGGTGGGTTTCAAGTTCGTTTTGTTTCAAGATTGGGTCAGCGTTTCGGTGAGATTAGAGTCGGAGTTTGGTTCGTTTGAAGAAGGTCGGCGTTCGACGTGTTGGGTCGGCGTTCGACGTGTTTTGGGTCGGTGTTTCTGATTAGATTTGAGTCGGGGTTGCTTGATAGAGATTGGGTCGTCGTTGCTTGATAGAGATTGCGTCGGGTTTTTTGGTTGGCGGAAAACGCCGACCCAAACATAAATTCTCGAACCAAAACTGGTTTGACTTGGAGGAAATTTTGATCGGGTTGACTGAGCTGATTTAGCGAGGTATCTTCTCTTCCTTTCTTGCTACTTTCTTTTTGAATGTTGTAGCGGTGCTGCTGGTTAGAGAGCAAGAGGGGAAAAGAGGGAGATAGGCGTTGACAAAGCTACCCTGGTTGACGCTGCTGACGAGGTCAGGCCTGCTGGTGTGGAGACGGTTGATGAAGAGACTGTTGCTGAGAAGACTTTTGAGACTAAGGGGACTCCTGTGGTTATGCCTGATAGTTATGACTTTGATTATAGATACAGATGAGGGGATCAGCATATCATCCAAGATGAGGAGGCGTGTGGCGAGTTTAGTCGTTCAATTCAGGGTCACAAGACTATTCGCCTCCCGCCGACCGACGACCTTGTTGACAAACCGGTGTACACGGGTTTTGGTAGTCACATGGTGGCGGTGAGTCTTCCTATCTATGCACACTCATTTTCCACCCGGGTTCGTTCGGTTGAGTCGGCATGTCAAAGAGGATGCGAAAGTCAATCGCTTGTCTTCTATGATCAGCCAGGTCGCGGGTCACATCGCCTTATATGAGAAGGTGGAAAAAGACGGGTACAAGGTTCTGGCGAGGACTTATGAGAAGCTTAAGGAGAACCTTGGTGGCTTTGAGAGGGCGTTCGACGAACTTGATGTCCTGGAAGTTACCGAGGAGGATTTTCGATACGTCTCGACCATTTCTATGACCTCCCGTGATGTTGTTAGCATGTCTATAGATACTGCACTTCGAGGGGACCAATTTGGGATACGCGACTCATGGGAGTCGGTCGAGAGTAGAGCTCTGGCCGGTCGTAAGGTGGAGGATAATGCCGACTCTCGCAGCCCGCATGCTCGGATCTCCCTTGGTACCGTCGCTGCCGTTGTTGACCAGGGTGTTGGGAGATCTCCGCATTGTTCTGACCCGGGTTCCCAACCTCTGAGAGGCATTGATTGTGTGGAGACTTGATGTCGTTGTTTCTTTACTCTCTTCTTCTTCTTTTTTTGGTCGTACGCGACTTAGTCTTTTATTATGTATGAACTTGTTACGCTTTTGACCCGCGGGGGTGTTCGTTTGTCATTTTGTACCCTTGGTGGGTTTTCTTTTGCCTTTTGTACTTTGGCGGATTGCTATTTTGGCCGGTAGCTCGGCTTATCGGTTTAATATAATATTTTGTTGGATTCATGATTTTTAGGAAAGATTTGCGATTTTGGTCGGCTTATTTACTTAACCTTAAAATCGAAAGAATCTAACAAAACAAGATAAAATGAGGAAACCCAGGCCGTTTTGCTCGATGGATGGCCGGGTTTGTTTGTGTGTCAGCGGGTCAGAACCCGGCTTATGATGAATTCCGTCTCGTGGCTAAGTGTGCGAGATGTGTTCGGCTTATTATACTTAGACGTTCTTTGGATTTCTTGCGGGTCGGGGCCCGGCTTATTATGATTGTAGGCTAGGTACCTACAGCATTTCTGCGAATGCGTATTTAGTTGTGGTCGGGTACCTGGCCAGGGTACCGATGTGAAATGAGCACGGGGCTGTGAATTTAAATGCGAATAAATGCAAAATATTTTTTTGGAGGTAGCTGAGCCTCCAGAGAGGTTGCCTACGTACCCGGGGTCGGGGTCAAGTACAAAGAGTACCATTTTTTTTTTTTTTTGTAGAAGTAGGTGAGCCTTCGGAGAGGTTGCCTACGTACCCGGAGTCGGGGTCAAGTACAAAGAGTACTATTTTTTTTTTGTAGAAATAGGTGAGCATCTAGAGAGGTTGCCTACGTACCCGGGGTCGGGGTCAAGTACAAAGAGTACCATTTTTTTTTTTTTTTTTTTTGTAGAAATAGGTGAGCCTTCGGAGAGGTTGCCTACGTACCCGGGGTCGGGGTCAAGTACAAAGAGTACCATTTTTTTTTTTTTTGTAGAAGTAGGTGAGCCTTCGGAGAGGTTGCCTACGTACCCGGAGTCGGGGTCAAGTACAAAGAGTACCATTTTTTTTATAGAAGTAAGTGAGCATCCGGAGAGGTTGCCTACGTACCCGGAGTCGGGGTCAAGCCGACCGTAGCTTAAGTACAAAGAGTACGGTTTTTTTGTTTTTGTTTAGAAGTAGCTGAGCCTCCGGAGAGGTTGCCTACGTACCCGAAGTCCGGAAAAAGCTGACTGTAGTTCAAGTACAAAGTGTACAGTTTTTTTTTTCTTTTAGAAGTAGAAGTAGCTGAGCCTCCGGAGAGGTTGCTCCTACGTACCCGGGGTCGGGGTCAAGCCGACCGTAGTTCAAGTACAAAGAGTACCGTTTTTTTTTTTTTTTTTTTTTTGTAGAAGTAGCTGAGCCTCCGGAGAGGTTGCCTACGTACCCGGAGTCGGGATCAAGCCGACCGTAGTTCAAGTACAAAGAGTACCCTTTTTTTCTTCTTTTTTTACCGAGGGTCGGGATTGAGCCGACCGTGGGTATTACACTTGTCAAAAAAAGTTAAAACGAGGTTGCGCGTGAGGCAATGGTGAGGCAATCAGTGAAGATAACGCAGACACGCCAATTGCCATTCTTTTTCTTGACTACGACCGGGTTGGCCAACCATTCCGGGTATTGAACCGGCTTCCAATAGCTTGGTGACTTTTTCGTTGACGGCGCGGGCTCTTTCGTCATGACATCTTTTTGGTCGCCTCTTATGGTGTGAACTCCGGTCGGGGACGGGAATTTGACGCACTGATGGTAAATGGAAGCTATCGCTCTGAGAGAGAATAACCAAGGTGTTCCCATGATAACGTTTTACACCGCAAGTTTGTCTACGACCAAGAGTTTGACGTCTCTGATTAGGCCGACCACGTAGACTTTTAATTTGATCGACCCGACAGTCACTGTAGTGATGCCGTCGAAACCGACGAGGGGTCTTACACTTGGTTTGACTTTGCTGTCTGGGATGTCCATTCTTTTGAGTGTGTCTTTAAAGATAACGTCTACCGCGCTTCCAGTATCGATCAGAACGCGCGTGACGTCGCAGTCCTCAACCTTAAGTTCGACGACCAGGGGGTCGTTGTGGGGCATTGCGAGGTCCTTAGTATCAGCTTCAGAAAAGATGATTGGCATGTCTACTTCTGCTCGACCGTAGCAATCTTGGTCTGCCTGACTCTTCTTCTCGTACTTCTTAAGAGATTGCACCGAGGGGTGAATTGGCTGGAGACCGCCCATGATAACCAACACTCTACGCTTCGAGGTCGGCGGACCGTTACGCGAATCTTGTTTCGGTGGCAACGGTTGGTTAGGGTTATTGTTCGGACGTTGTTCATTTTGTCCTGAGTTTTCTCCTCCTTTCCGCTTTTCGCTGCGGTCGGGAGGGCTATCCACCTTTATCTCTCCGCGCTGGTAACTGGTAAGTAGGGCGTCTTTGAGGCCCCGACACTGTGTTGTAGAGTGACCGAATACCTGATGGTAATCGCAGTACAACTTGGTGTCTTTCAAGTCCTGCCCTCGTATCCACTTGTTCGATTATCGCTGAGGTGGTTGGTCTGTTCCAACTTGATGCACTGAGAGTTTTTTTGGCTTTGTACTCTTGGTCAAAATGCTGGCGGGGTTCCTGGTACTCGCCGTCGTTCTTTGGTTTCGCTTTTTGCGCTGGAGGCTTTGCGGGAGAGTGTTTTTGCGTGTTAATGGTGTTGTCATCTTCAAGATGGATGTATCGCATAGACCGATGCATCGCGTCTTCTAAGCTGGTCGGTGGGGTGAGGACAAGATTATCCCTGAACTTAGATTCGTACCACAATCCTTGTTTTGGCGCTGAGATCGCGGAGTTGTCACTGACCGCGACCCTCGAGAGCACCGCTTTGAACCTGTCCATGTATCCTCGCAGCGTTTCGTCCTCCTTCTGGACCAGAGGTTCGAGATACATAGAATAATGCTTGAGGAAGGCTTTGGACAGTTGTGGGAAACTGTCGATTGATCGCAGACTAAGATGGGCGAACCACTCTATAGCGGGTCCTGAGAGATGTTTGACGAAATGTTGGCAGCAACCCGCATCTTTTTCCTCTGGGGGGAAATGGGTACGTCCCATCGCTAGATTGAACTTCCTTAAGTGTTGCATCGGGTCGGTGTCTCCGGTGTAATGTGGAATGCGGAGTTTACTGGAATCTCTGACCGGGGTCGACATGATGCGGTCGGTGAAGGGTGTTTGCTGCGTTTCCGCCTGCACGCGTTCGATTTCTGGGGCAGAGCTAATCACATGGTGCACCTTCGAGGTTATTTCGGTAAGCTTTGCTCGGAGATCTTCCATTTCGAAATCTTGATCGGTTCTTGGTTCCTGCGACCGGGACCTGGCATGCCTGGCGTGTTGAGAGACGGTCGGGTTAACTAAGGGAGGAATGACAGTTTCATTTTGGTTGGTTCGCCGACCCAATCTCTCGAAGATGTCCGTTGATCTGCCCAATCTGTCAAAAACATCTGTCGGGCGGTCCAATCTGTCAAAGACATCTGGTTGTCGACCCAATCTATCAAAAATTATCTGCGACGTGCTAGCTCCGAGCTGCGGGGAGTCATGGTTGGGACGGTTGTTGCCGACCTCGCCCGCTCGCGAGTGGCCTCTCGAGAAATTTGTAAATCTTCAAGACGGGAGTTGGTCTGGCGAGTTAGCTGATCCTGGTCGTCGAGGCGTCGCATGATGACACCCATCATCCTGGTCAGGTCGACTTGTTCATCAGCGATCCGGATAGTCCCCTGCTGGACGACGCCGGGAGTGTTGACAGTTGCAGGCTGGTGGACGTTGGTACTGCCGTTCAGAGCTGACCTTTCGGTAGCGAGTTCGACCGGGGTCTGCTGAACAGGTCCTGGGGTCGCGCTGCGAATGGTCGGGGTGGCGACCCTGTCCTCTTGCGAATGAGGACCGGATTCGGTGACCGGGTTCATTCTTTGGAGTATAAGAGAATCTCTATGCCCCTACCTGGCGCGCCAATTGTTGTTTCCAAGGTCGGGTGGAGGAAACGTGCTAAGTAAAAAAGAGGGGTCGAGACTTCTGTTAATTAGAACGAACCGGGTCGAGAAATAAACGTAAATAAAACACGGGTGAAAGTACTCGAAATGATCGGTATTGCTCTGAAATGATATTACATGCCCCCTCCTATCAAAATGTGGAGACCAATATATAGTGTTTCCATGTAGAGTTAAATACTAACTATAGTTACATACAATAACTATGACCACATAAAGCACTATGGTTTAGTTACACCAATTTATAAATGAGTTGGTCTTGGGCTTGCTCTTCTAATGGGCCGAAAATAAGGATTTGGGAGACCCAAATCTATGTCCAACACCCTATACTTATAGTGAAATGACAATAAGTTAGTCGTTTTACTTGTGCAATCGTAAAATTACGTGGTGGTAACCCCACAAATAAAATACACATGTGCTTCCAATGCAAGTAGCTAAGAATAGAAGATAAGATGTTTGACTACTCATCATAGTTGATGGCTGGTTTCTCAGCCACGTATATGAGGCTGCCTATCTATCTAATGTAATTTAAGCGGCTGCTTTGGCTTTGCGTCCAGTGTTTACTTTCAATTTTTGGAACTGAGAATTGCAAAGGAACATGTGGACCACATGAACGATGATTAGGGTGTCTCAAGCCGAAAATACTTGAACTCTTTAATCATGTGTGCTTCGGGGTACGTATACTAATTCTCTACGATTTTAGAGTAAGCAATTTTAGATTTTTATTTTTATTTTTATTGACTGAATCTCTACGATTTATTCAGGCTGATAATAATTATAAGTGTTAAATATGAGGAATTGTAGAGTAAGGGTTTAAGAATGAACGCTTACTTGTGAATCAAATACTGGTAAGAAACGATAAACTAAAGATTGAGATCAAAGGAAGAAAATTTAGTTAGATAATCTGACCTTTAAGCTTGTAAGAATCATCCATAGTTAAAGAAGCAAAACATAAGTAAGATGAGCAAATCTGAAGAAAGACATTATCATCCAAAATACTGTATCTCAGGCTAAACCAAAAAGCTTAGTCTATAAAAATGCTATTGCAATTCTTAAAGCTAACCCTACACTGATGTTCAATGAAAATGCTCACCGGCATAAGCATATGCATGTCGATGGACGATAACTTGACATTCTGGAGAGAGCATAGTAGGTGTAAGAAGCTCCTTGTAGATCTCGGACTCTTGATTACTTATACATATAGAATCATGTGTCAAACTCAGAGTCAGTTTCTTGAGGACTGCTGAATTCTCAAGAAAGTAATTAACTAGTTTAATCCCAGTTTCCTCCTTCATTATCAATTTCTTAATCGTAACACACTTCAGAGTCGATGATAAACATCGAGGTACATTGGTAAAGAGTACTTCCCTTGGCTTCTTGAAACCAGAAAAGAACGTCTGAAAACTGACTTGAAATGGCTGCGTTGAAACAGTGACGTTTGGCGAGAAATCGAAATCCTCTTGCTCGCTTGAAACAGGAAAGTCCTGAGAGAGAAAAATAAAGCGAGTTAACATATACATTCCAATCAAATTTTTAAGCTTCAGAGTATTGATGAGACAAGAGTTTGTACAAAATCATTAAAATGGTTTACCAAGTTAAGTTCTTCAAGATTAGGAGAGGCTGAGATGAGCTTCCCAATGATTAAAAACCCATTTGTCTTGTAGTAAATCATTTCTAGATGCATTATCTTGAGACGAGGTAGCGAAACAACGAACTTGGGATCCTCAAGCCCAACGTTTACGAGCTTTAAAGTCACCAATGTCTTGCTCACATACATATACTTTGGCATGAAACCTACAACAGGAGGAGGCCTTTGGCGGCGCCCAATATTATGCTCAATCACGCTTCTTTCGGTCTCAACATCTAGATGTTCAACTCCTCGATCAACCACTTCAGATATCCACTCCATGACACTCTTGCTAAAGTCTATTGGATCTTCATGCGTTTCCATCGGGTGATAAAACTGCGAAAATCTGCGATTTGCCTCTCTCTGATTTTGATAATGAGAGTACTTTATCTTAAACTTTTGTAGGCATGATCGTCGGTTAAAATCTAGAATTCTTTCCATAAAAACCACCAAGGCTTCTCCGTAATTAATGAAATTAGTGACGTTTAAGTCCAATCCGGATACTTTTAGCCAAAGAAATTCCCATCTCTTCGATAAAACGCTCGTTTTAACCGAATCTCTTATCGGAAGGTATAAGAGTATCTTAGCTAGCAAAGAATCCGGCAATGTACTGATTTTATCGCAATCCATACCTAGAGCATGATAAACAACAACATCATCATCAAAATTCTGATCGGAATCTTCAACGAGCACGTAATCTGGTTCTTCTTCATCATCATAACCTGTTTCCGTATAGAGCATGTCACAGTCGGAATCCATGAGATGTAGAGGCAGAGTTTCTCTTCTCTCGGGAGAATGGAGGGTTTACCAACAAAATAAATCTTATATAGAAACAAAAATTTGAGAAAATATTATACAAACCTCACACTAAAGGAATTTGGAAACTTTGGAGTCATAAAAAAAGTACATTTTAGGGTTTAAGTTGCGTGGGGTTTAAGTGAAGTAGAGACAAAATTTATATTTTGTGGCGCAAGCTTCTCTTATGAAAAAACGGGCTTCTTTTGCCCCAAAATACTAAAAATAAATGTTAGAAACCCAAATAACTTGTATGACAAGTAAAATATAGGGCAATTTCCAAAAATATCACTTTTTAAGTTTTTTTTCCAAAAATAAAACCCTAAAATATGAATCAAGTGTTTCAAGATGTCGAATTGTTGAAGAAGGGTTGAAGGATGAACGCTTAGTTGTGAATCGATTTAAAGGCATAAATTTGTTTAGTTCTAAACGGCAAAACCAGTTCAAAGAAAATTGGATGACACAAAACAATAAAAGTGCATATAGCTTTATACTGCAATTATCAGTAGGAAATATAAACTAAGATCGAGATCAAATTAAGAAAAGTGAATTATCTAATGGGCAATTTCCAAAAAGTAAATTAATCTGACCTTCAAGCGTATAATCAAGAAGTATCCATGCTTAACGAATCCAAACATAAGTAGTAAGAATTGACAATATACTCTGTGTCTCAAGCTACACAAAAAATAGCCTTGTCTATAAAATGCTACTTATCCTAGTTGCAATTTTTAAAGCTAAATCTACATAAGCATCTGCATCTCCATAAACGAAAACATGACATTCTTGAGAAATCTTAGTAGATGTTAGAAGCTTCTTGTAGGTTTCTGGCTCTTGGTCTCTCAAAGTAATTAACTAGTTTAATCCGATTTTCCTCCTCCATAATCAGTTTGTTAATCGTAACACGTTCCAGAGTCGATGATAAACACCATCCATTAGTCTTGTAACAAATCTTTTCTAGATGCATCATCTTGAGACGAGGTAGCGAAACAACAAACTTGGGATCCTCAAGCCCTACGTTTAGGAGCTTTAAATACACCAATGTCTTGCTCACGTCTTGCTCACATACATATACTTAGGCATGGAATCTATAGCAGGAGGAGGCCTCTGGCGGCGGCGCCCAACATGTAGATGCTCAATCACGCTTGTTTCGGTCTCGACATCTATATGTTCAACTCCTCGATGAACCACTTCAGATAACCATTCCATGACTGCTGCTGTAGTCTATGGGATCTTCATGCGTTCTCATCATGTTAAAAAACTGTGAATCTCTCTTTCTTTTATATGTGGATACTTTATCTTAAACTTTTGTAGGCATGATCCGCGGTTAAACTCGAGAAATCTTTTCACCAAAACCGCCAAGGCATCGCCGTAAGGAAGGAAATCAGTGGCGTTTAACTCCAACTCGGGTACCTTTAGCCAGAGAAATTTCCATCTCTTTGATAAAACGCTCGTTTTAACCGAATCGCGGATCGGAAGATATACAAGTATCTTAGCTAGCAAAGGTTCCGGTAATGTGCTGATTCTATCACAACCCATCACATTAAACCAATGATTTCTCCATTTGGTCGATAAAACACTTGTCTTAGCCAAATCTTTGGTCGTAAGGCTTAAGAGTATCTGAGTTATCAAACAATCCGGCAATCCGGTGAATCTATCGCATACCATCCCTAAGGATTCTTAATCTGCTGAACAACAACTACATCAAATTCTTGATCGAAATCTTAAGAAACCCTAGAATCTTGATTGGATTCTAGGGTTTCAAGGCGGTTAAAAAACCATTTAGGTAAAGAAACAAACAATTACGTACTGAGAAAGGAACTTGGGTATGAAGGACTAACCGTTGATTCGATTTGCCGGCAGATTATCGCCAGAGTTATAATTCACCTTATGCGTTGAGTTTCTCAATTTCAACCTAAAACCCCGGTTGTATTGAAAACCCAGCAAATATAGTATTATTGGTTTAATATTTTGAAATCCTCTTAGGGTTAATTTCACACATAAACACTTTTCGAGTTTCTTTTTTCAGTAAAGACACTTTTTCCGAGTGAAGTCCTTTTTCCACTGTTTTAACAATTTTTGCACGAATTTACCCTCTAGTTAAGCGTTGGAGAAGCAACCCTTGCAAACATATTCAGTTAGCATATATATTTTGGGTCGTTGGATGCAAAACTATAAGTTAGAGATATATGATGAGGATTGATCTTTAAAACATTATTTTTCATTTTCCCTCTTTCACAATTTTGCAATATTTTGTAAACTCAAGGAGATTTCAATAGATGAGATATTCTAGTCTTGGAAGATACTGATGCTAGCTAACCCAAAACTACCAAATTGAAATTTAAACCAAATTATTACTTAAAAATATTTTTTCGCCGTTTTTCGAAAGCAAAATCAAATGTTTCAAAATTGAGATTTCTAA
This sequence comes from Arabis alpina, assembly GCA_900128785.1. Taxonomy (NCBI): domain Eukaryota; kingdom Viridiplantae; phylum Streptophyta; class Magnoliopsida; order Brassicales; family Brassicaceae; genus Arabis; species Arabis alpina. The sequence goes on along the minus strand of LT669793.1, from coordinate 8,972,490 downwards.
GCAACGAATTTCGGTTACGTTTTTCTAAAACAAATTAAAGTGTCCCACTAGTTTCCAAATTAGTTTGTTTTAGGAATCATGTTTCTAAAGTAATGGTTTTAAGAAACACATATCCATACAAATTCCAAGAGTTATCAAGGATTTAGCAAAGGAAGTAGGCTCGGAAAACCACTTGTTGGGGTCTGATCTCAGTCCAGTAGAGATCGTCAAGAAAATGACTAAGTACCAGAGGTGGGCGCGCAGTTATCTGGACCAGCTCTGTTTACGGGACCAGCTCTTGTCTTCTGGGACGAGGTCTCCAAAGTGACTGGGACCAGGACTAGCTCTCTTGCTTTCTGGGACGAGCTCTCTAAAAATGACTAAGTACCAGAGGTAGGGGCGCAGTGATCTGGACCAGCTCTGTCTCAGGGACCAGCTCTGTCTCTGGGACAGGCTCTCCAGAGTAACTGGGACTGGGATCGGCACCTTTCCAGGACGACGTCTGTAGTGGTCATTTAGACTCCAAAAAACCGTTGAGATCATTTCAGAGAATGGGCCGAGCTCAGAAGGCCCACATTGGAGAGAACGAGTCGGGAGCCCACTAGTAACAAGTCACGCCGACCTCTACTACAAGACTGGGCCCAGAAGACGAGCTCTCGGATTTGGGCCCATGACGAGGACGAGGTCAAGACCTAGAAGCGGCCGCCGACAACTTAGGGGGAGAATCCCGAAGATTCAGGGATTCGAACTTATCTCTTTAGGCGTAGACCTAGGCCGACTTAGATTTGTATAAATAGACTTTGTACACCTCGAAAGAGGGGATCCGCAATTTTACACAGAAACTACTTGTAACGATTGCAAAACCTTAATAACAAACTCTCTTGAGATCTTCGCTAAGTGTTTCTCATCTCAGAGCTTTCAGACCTAGACCATGGATTATTTCAACTATGCAGGTTTCCACTACCACACCACTATATTAACAAAAACTCAGTGTATTAACGATCATACATGGACGGTTATTATGGTGGAAAAAATGATAGGGTAGGTGGTGTAACGCCCCCGTTCATAACCTAAACCGGAGCGCCACTGATGAACGCTCGGGCATCCGATCAGAGGTTCCCGGAACACATCCAAAATCCCTAGACTAGACTCCCAAGTGTTCACCCCCGTCGGATACACCTCAAGGCTTGCCAACCCGAGACATACCCGATGGTTTGTTCGTCCGGACAAGGACTAATATCTTATGAAACCCGAGATATTTTAAAAACTTACTTTTATATATCTTTTACATAAGATTTCCAACGGTTTACAAAGTATAAACGTTACGAGTCTAATACTCCAAAATGATCATGTACATAATAAATACTAATCATTTACCAAAAGGCGAAACAATCTACCACTGATTATCCTAACGTTCCTTCGTGTGCTCCCCAAAGGTCTACCCGCTAAAGGTTACCTGCAAAACAAGTTGAGTCGTGAGCACTAATTGCTCAGTGAGTCTAGGGTTTCCCTAAACAATTTCATTTCCCATCCAAACCCAAAATAACAATCAACACACAAGCAAGCAAAACAATCAACGATCGGTTATTAACGTTTTAATTCATAAGGCCTACGTGTAGACTATTCCCATCACGTGTATCCAAAGGCATCGTCCAGTCCATAACAACAAAGGTTAAAGACCTAGAATCCTTAATCATTCCTGTGGCCTTAATCATAAGGAAACCACATCGGGAATATGCATCGTCATGCATCACACGGCCCCAAGCTTCAATCCCGTCTCTCCGTGTCCTCGTGTACTTAACCGAAATATTTATCGGTCAAAACACGGCCAAAGGGAATATCTTTCCATGTTCAATAGTTTTTATAAGTTTTACTAACACTTCGGTTAAGAGTAAACTTATACGATTCATACTTAGCATTCATTAAGTATTTTCTTCACTTAGGAAATACTTAACAACGCAACATGAACCTCAATCAAATAATATTCAACAATACTTAGCAAAATTCTAGATTTCGTGCTTGAACCTCTACGATTATAAATTCAAATGATCAAGCAAGCAAACACGAAAACTCACACAATTGTTTGCAGTAAAACAACAAACATAACCAAAGACTCACCGATTACTTGGTGAAAGTATGCGATTCGATTCACTCAATGAATCCTACTCTCGGCTGCCTTACGATCAAACTGATGATCTTTCGGAGTGATGATCTGTCCCATTAGATCACACGAACATTACTAAGGCAACACTTAGAGTTTTCTTAAGGAAACTTATGGAAATTATTCGGACATTACCTAGATCGGAACATAATGGTTTCAAGGGTCTTCAGTGATTGTCTGGAATCAAACTGAAACTGATCCTACGAGTTTGAGATGGATCCAGCCATCGGATCAAGAAACTAAGGTCAGATTCAAGATCAACACGAAAAATCCAGTCGGACAAGACAAGATTTGGATCAAGAAACTTACCCTAAGTTTTTCCCAAAATTGCTCTAGAACGGTTCGCGGTGGCTAAAGATTTCGGACTGATCGGACAGAGTATCGCTTGGATAAACTGATCTGATCAAGGTGATTGGACAAGATTTTGGTTCGGACAAAGTATCCGCGGTGGTTTAGAAATGTTCGGACAAAGGTTCGCGGTGGTTAAAGATTACGGACTGATTTGTTTAGCATAAGGCTGCGAGTTTCTATGGATAAAACAAGGTCCAAGGCCTTGTTTATATAGGCTCGGCCAAGCTGGTGAAGCAGCTGGACACTAGGCGGATCGGATCCACCGAGGAAACTTCCTGCTGCAACATGTGGCAATGGACAAGCTTGCAGCTGCTTGTCATTGCTTCGGCCAAGGGTTTCGTAGGCACCTCCTACTTGAGCTTGCTTCACCCGTGGGTTTGCTTGGTCAGTCACCAAGCAACCAGGCAGGCAGCTTACTCACCAAGCACCCTAGCACGCAGCTTAGTCACTGAGTAACCAAGCAAGTAGCTTAGTCATCAAGGTGCTTGGCTAGGTTTTGGCCAAAATCTAAGGGACTAATGGACTGATCCACACCTTGCATCGAGTCTTTCCTCGAGCGCGGTTTACCCTTAAGAGAGGGTCATTACATTCCCTCCCCCTTAAAAGAATTCGTCCCGAGTTAGATGGCCGGCTTCCTGAGTTCTATCAGTTTCTAGGAAGAGTTCTGGGTTAGACTTCCGAAGTCTTGCTTCATCTTCCCAAGAAACAACATCTCTATGTTGTTTTCTTCTAATAACCTTAATCTGAAAGATTTCTCGTCCCTTCAAAAATCTAGATCGCCTCTCACCGATCCTTAAGGGTTCAGGTGAAGGAGGTCTGGGTTCAGTTCTGGGATCGGGTAGCCTTTCTGGCTGTGGTACATCCGGTCCACGGACATACTTTCGCAGCATAGATACGTGGAATACATTATGTAATCCCTTATCAGCTGGAAGGTCTAACTCATAGGCTACCTCTCCTACTCTCCTCTTAATGCGATAAGGACCCATATTTCGCGGGTTTAACTTACCAGGCTTAGCAAATCTATCCTTCCCTTTCTCAGCAGCCGCTTTTAACCATACCCAATCATCAACCTCATAAACAACATGTCTTCTATGTTGGTCAACATATGTCTTTTGTCGATCTTGGGCTTTCTTCATATTAGCCCGAATAAGACTAATTTTCTCTGTGGTTTCCTTTACTATGGCTGGCCCAATTTCTCTTCCTGCTCCTAGTTCGGTCCAACACATAGGTGATCGACAAGGGCGTCCGTATAAGGCTTCATACGGTGACATACCAATACTAGCATGGTAGCTATTATTGTATGCAAATTCCACTAACGGTAAGTGGACATCCCAAGTCTTTTTCCAATCTAACATACACATCCGAAGTAAATCCTCGAGAGTCCTGATGGTTCGCTCTGTCTGACCATCCGTCTCAGGATGGAATGCTGTACTCATAAATAGATCGGTTCCAAGTGCTTTTTGTAAACCTCGCCAAAGTCTAGCCGCAAATCTGGAATCACAGTCAGACACTATGTTGGCTGGAACCCCATGAAGCTTCACGATCTCATTCAAGTATTGCTTAGCCAATGTTTCTATATTATCGTCAAGTCTCATTGGCAAAAAGTGAGCACTCTTAGTTAAATGATCCACAATTACCCAAATTGAATCGTTTCCCCGTCCTGGGGTTACTGGTAATCATGTAACAAAGTCCATAGCTATCGCATCCCATTTCCATTCTGGGATTGGTAAGCTCTGTAGCAATCCCGCTGGCACCTGATGCTCTATCTTTATTTGTTGACAAGTTTGGCACTGCGCTACCCACTTTGCAACAGACCGCTTCATCCCCGGCCAATGATAGTACTGGTGAATATCTCGGTACATCTTAGTACTCCCCGGATGAATACTAAGAAAGGATTGATGAGCTGTTTTTAAGATCTCATCCCGTAAGCCTTGTCCTTTAGGCACGGTTATCCTTTTGTTCTGAAGCAGGGTACCATCTGCGGCCAAATGGTAACCGCTTGCGTTTGGCTCTTCACGATTATCTAACTCCTCGATAATCTTCTTCAGGTTCTCATCCTCCCTTTGTTCTTGTCGAATACGCTGTAGTAAACTTGCTTGGTTTACCGCCTGTAAACCTAATGGTTCACTACTCTCGCCCTCTAAGGTCGATAAGCTAACCATTTTGAGTTCTGCGGTTAGGCTCATAAAGTCCTTCTCAACATCAATCTTTACCCTACGACGGCTCAAGGCATCTGCAACCACATTTGCTTTTCCCGGATGGTAAGCAAATTTCATATCATAATCCGCTATAAATTCCATCCACCTTCTCTGTCTTGCATTAAGATCAGGTTGGGTGTATAGATATTTTTAGCTTTGATGATCCGTCATCATTTCTACCGTCTCCCCGTAGAGATAAGATCGCCAAATCTTAAGGGCATGTACAACTGCAGCCAATTCCAAATCGTGCACGCGGTAATTCTCCTCGTGTTTCCTCAACTGCCGTGATGCATAGGCAATGACCTTCTTGCCTTGCATCAAAACACATCCTAATCCTGTTCCACATGCATCCGCATAAACTGTATATGGCTGGTTTGGCTCAGGTAAGGCTAAGACCGGTGCGGTGGTCAAAGCCTTCTTTAATAGATTAAACGCATTCTCCGCTTCTTCGGTCCTCACAAAGACTACGCCCTTTCCTGTCAGACGAGTCATTGGCTTGGATATGCTAGAAAATCCTTTTACAAACTTCCTATAGTATCCCGCGAGTCCTAAGAAACTGCGGACCTCTGTAGCGTTTATCGGTTGTGGCCAATCTTGTATAGCCACGATCTTCTCTGGGTCAACCGAAACTCCTTGTTCCGATACCCGATGTCCTAAGAATCCTATCTCTCGTTTCCAAAAGCTACACTTGCTAAACTTAGCAAAAAGCTTTTGACTCCTTAAACGCTCTAACACTTTTCTCAAGTGTATTTCATGCTCCTCAGCTCTCTTAGAGTAGATAAGTATGTCATCAATGAATATGATAACAAACTCATCTAGATAATCATGAAAGACTTCATTCATCAACCGCATAAATGCTGCTGGAGCATTAGTTAGGCCAAACGGCATGACCACAAATTCATAATGGCCATATCGTGTCCTAAATGCGGTCTTTACGACATCCTTCTCAGAGATTCGAATTTGATGATAGCCTGATGTTAAATCAATCTTCGAAAACCAACTAGCTCCTTGTAGTTGATCTAGCAATTCATCTATCCTCGGTAGTGGGTACTTATCCTTGATGGTAACGTTGTTGATTCCTCGATAATCTATACACAACCTCATGCTACCATCCTTCTTCTTAACAAATAATACCGGTGCTCCCCATGGCCATGAACTGGGTCTAATGAATCCTTTTTCCATTAGATCCTCTAATTGTTTCTTTAATTCAGCTAGTTCTGCTGGAGCCATCCGGTAAGGTGCCTTAGCTATTGGAGCTGCTCCCGGTTCCAAAGAAATTGAGAAAAGATCATTACGAGATGGTGGTAACCCTTCCAGAGGTTTAAACACATCATCGTATCCTTGAACTACCGGAATCTCCTCTAGATTAGGTTCCTCCGATGCACTATCACCCTTGATACTAAGGGTGACAAGGTAAACCTCACCTTCATCAATGTTCTTTTCTGCTCTTAAGGCCGTTACGAAGGATACGGTGGGGTTGGTTTGAATTCCATGATAGGTTAAGGAAGGTTTTCCGACTATCTCAAAGGTTACTCTTCCTCGACCACAATCTAGATGCGCCATGTACGCGGATAACCAACCCATTCCTAAAATGATCTCAGAATGGTCTAAGGGTGTGACTAGGAGATTGGTTAGGAATGTGTGGTTTTCAATGATAATCGGAATTCCTATATAGCAACTCGTTGCTATAAGGATCTGGTCACCGGGTGTAAGGATAGGAACGTGAACCTTTACTATCGTAAAGATCCCCTTAAAACGAGAGGTGACCTCGGGTGATGCAAAACTATGCGTCGCTCCCGTGTCAAAAAATAGGTGTGTGGGAACACCACAAACTTGTATTGTTCCTAGATATAAGTGCAATAAACTCTTGTTCAAAAACTTTCATATATATATTAAACAAAGTTTTACACTATACCACACTATTAACAATACAAAAGATTCGAGTTAAAACCCTTATTTACCTGAAATCGGACCTTTAGAAGGTCGAGATGGTTCAGGTTTATCTAAGGAATACACGCGTCTTGTGATAACTTGACGCTTGGGTGGTGCCTCGATTGCTGGCTGAACCTCTAATGCATGGGCAGCCGCTGGTCGGTATGTCCTAACTGGGCAGGAGGTTGAGTAGTGCCCGGGTTGGTTATAGATAAAACACACAACATTGGCTGGCACAGGTCATGGTTTTCCCTCGTTGGGGCATGCTCTTGAGTAATGGCCACGTCGGCCACACTTATAGCATTCGGGTAGGATTTCTATCGCTGGTGTCCCTCTACCAGCGGGTCCCCTACCACGACCCCGACCAAAGGCTCCAAAGCCTCGACCTTACCCTCGGCCTACATTTCCAGGTCGTGCCACTTGGTTACTTGGCCCTGGCCTCTGTGCTTGTTGCTGCGGTACTTGCGGTGTTGGCGGTTTGTCGTAGAAGGCTCGTTCAATCTCAATGCGTTCTTCCACATTCACTGCCCGCTCCACAAGCTGGAACAGGCTATGATACTCTACTGCCAACAGCCGGTTCATTATATCCGGTCTCAACCCACGCAAAAACTTTCTAATAACCGCTGCCTCACTATGTACACCAAAATGTGCGTAACGTCGAAGCCGAGTAAACTCAGCTTCATACTGACGCACCGAAGACTGTCCCTAGTTCAACTCCAGGAACTTCCTCTCTAGTCTATCCTTAGCTTCTGGTGGGAAATACTTCCTCTCAAATTCCCGTCGGAAAGTATCCCATGAGAGTTCCACACTCATGTAGTGATCTTTCACACTACTCCACCAGTTGTTCGCATCTGCCATCAAATAGTGTGCGGCTACGTCAGATTTAAAATCTTCTGGACATCGGATTGCAGCAAAGGTCCTCTCGATATGCTGCATCAATGAGTCCGCATCAAATGGATCCGTATTACCAAAGAACCTTCTGGTTCCTAGGTTCTTCATCATCATCACCATTTTTAGAAAATCTGGTGGTGATGGTGGAGGATCCTGTTGATGTCCACGAGGATTTCGTCGACGATCTCCTAGACGTCCCGCTAAATCATGGATCACACTCATTAGTTGGTCCTCGATACCTCTCCCTTCACGTCTCGGTCCAGTGGGCCTCGTCCTACTTGGTCCAGCTCCCTCAGGATTAGGACGGTTAGGACGATTCCGTCCATGACTTCCCGGTTCAACCGGTTCATCATGTCCTGGATACCTACGACGGGAGGTAACTGATCCGCCAGGACTCTCTAATGGTGATCCTCTATAACCCGATCTACTGGGCCCTTCAAAGCTTGTGTCTTCCCGATGAGCAATGGGCCAGGACTCCGATGACTCGGTGGATAACCATCCACCATGTGAGGGGGATATCCATCCTCCAACATGTGATCCCTCGAGTCCAGGATCACTAATTTCACGGAGTCCTAACTCCGCCATAGAATGTGGGGAGTTTTCATCGGTATAGTCGTGGTACCGAATCCGCGGCATATACTCCGACACATCCTCTGACAGCTCTGAATCCGAAATATATCTAACCATAGGAGATCCACTATGTCGTCTCGGATTTTCCTCGTTATGTGGCATCACAGGCCAATCTCTATACACAGAAATACGACGGTGCAGTGGAGTACCCATCTGCCACAAATAACACGGTAAGTCTAATCCCATCTTATATAACCCAATAGCACAGGAACGTAATCAGTTTATCTTAATTGCCTTTTGCGACATTTTGACTCGATAAAACGTTTGAAAACCAAGTCCCATTCAAGCATCGTAAAAACAATGCTCTGATACCACTTTTTGTAACGCCCCCGTTCATAACCTAAATCGGAGCGCCACTGATGAACGCTCGGGCATCCGATCAGAGGTTCCCGAAACACATCCAAAATCCCTAGACTAGACTCCCAAGTGTTCACCCCCGTCGGATGCACCTCAAGGCTTGCCAACCCGAGACATACCCGATGGTTTGTTCGTCCGGACAAGGACTAATATCTTATGAAACCCGAGATATTTTAAAAACTTACTTTTATATATCTTTTACATAAGATTTCCAACGGTTTACAAAGTATAAACGTTACGAGTCTAATACTCCAAAATGATCATGTACATAATTAATACTAATCATTTACCAAAAGGCGAAACAATCTACCACTGATTATTCTAACGTTCCTTCGTGTGCTCCCCAAAGGTCTACCCGCTAAAGGTTACCTGCAAAACAAGTTGAGTCGTGAGCACTAATTGCTCAGTGAGTCTAGGGTTTCCCTAAACAATTTCATTTCCCATCCAAACCCAAAATAACAATCAACACACAAGCAAGCAAAACAATCAACGATCGGTTATTAACGTTTTAATTCATAAGGCCTACGTGTAGACTATTCCCATCACGTGTATCCAAAGGCATCGTCCAGTCCATAACCACAAAGGCTTAAGACCTAGAATCCTTAATCATTCATGTGGCCTTAATCATAAGGAAACCACATCGGGAATATGCATCGTCATGCATCACACGGCCCCAGGTTGCAATCCTGTCTCTCCGTGTCCTCATGTACTTAACCGAAATCTTTATCGGTCAAAACACGGCCAAAGGGAATATCTTTCCACGTTCAATAGTTTTTATAAGTTTTACTAACACTTCGGTTAAGAGTAAACTTATACGATTCATACTTAGCATTCATTAAGTATTTTCTTCACTTAGGAAAATACTTAACAACGCAACATGAACCTCAATCAAATAATATTCAACAATACTTAGCAAAATTCTAGATTTCGTGCTTGAACCTCTACGAATATAAATTCAAATGATCAAGCAAGCAAACACGAAAACCCACACAATTGTTTGCAGTAAAACAACAAACATAACCAAAGACTCACCGATTACTTGGTGAAAGTATGCGATTCAATTCACTCAATGAATCCTACTCTCGGCTGCCTTACGATCAAATTGATGATCTTTCGGAGTGATGATCTGTCCCATTAGATCACACGAACATTACTAAGGCAACACTTAGAGTTTTCTTAAGGAAACTTATGGAAATTATTCGGACATTACCTAGATCGGAACATAATGGTTTCAAGGGTCTTCGGTGATTGTCTGGAATCAAATTGAAACTGATCCTACGAGTTTGAGATGGATCCAGCCATCGGATCAAGAAACTAAGGTCAGATTCAAGATCAACACGAAAAATCAAGTCGGACAAGACAAGATTTGGATCAAGAAACTTACCCTAAGTTTTACCCAAAATTGCTCTAGAACGGTTCGCGGTGGCTAAAGATTTCGGACTGATCGGACAGAGTATCGCTTGGATAAACTGATCTGATCAAGGTGATCGGACAAGATTTTGGTTCGGACAAAGTATCCGCGGTGGTTTAGAAATGTTCGGACAAAGGTTCGCGGTGGTTTAGAAATGTTCGGACAAAGGTTCGCAGTGGTTAAAGATTACGGACTGATTTGTTTAGCATAAGGCTGCGAGTTTCTATGGATAAAACAAGGTCCAGGGCCTTGTTTATATAGGCTTGGCCAAGCTGGTGAAGCAGCTGGACACTAGGCGGATCGGATCCACCGAGGAAACTTCCTGCCGCAACATGTGGCAATGGACAAGCTTGCAGCTGCTTGTCATTGCTTCGGCCAAGGGTTTAGTAGGCACCTCCTACTTGAGCTTGCTTCACCCGTGGGTTTGCTTGGTGAGTCACCAAGCAACCAGGCAGGCAGCTTATTCACCAAGCACCCTAGCACGCAGCTTAGTCACCGAGTAACCAAGCAAGTAGCTTAGTCATCGAGGTGCTTGGCTAGGTTTTGGCCAAAATCTAAGGGACTAATGGACTGATCCACACCTTGCATCGAGTCTTTCCTCGAGCGCGGTTTACCCTTAAGAGAGGGTCATTACAGGTGGCCCCAAATATGGATTGGTTTAAGCTGAATATAGGTGGTGCATCTCATGACAATCCGGATTTGGTTACTGCCAGTTGGGTATTGAGAAATAGTGAAGGAAATTGGTGTGATGATTTTGCGGTGAATATTGGGAGGTACTCGGCTCCATTGACATAACTATAGGTAGTTTATTACGGCCTTTACATAGCCTAGGAGAAGAGGGCTATGAGATTGAAGTTTGAGGTGGATTCTGAAATGGTGGTGGGGTTTCAAAAGACAGGGATATGTAATTAACATTCGTTGTCCTTCCTGGTATGTGTGTGTCATGACTTCTTATCAAAGGGTTGGACTGGATAGTTTGGTTTTCTCACTTGTATAGGGAAACAAACCGTTTTGTTGATGGTTTAGCCAACTATACTTTTCTTTACCTCTAGGTTTTCATGGTTTACGTTATGTTCTTGAGGAATTTATTTCGATCTTGAGAAATGATATCTCTGGACTAAGTCGATCAAGCCAAGTTTACATGTAACTTTAAAGAAGTTTTTAATAAAATTTAAATCTCTTGTGGTTCCCCCAAAAATACAAAAATCCAAGAGTTTTGCTTTCGAAAACATTTTTTTAAAGGGGAAAGGCATATTGGAAAAGTTTTCATGCAAACTTAGGTACAACTATACTATCCGGTATACCGTTAACTTAAATTTAAATGTTTTAGATTTTGTTTTATTAAAGTTTAAAGAAAACGTAATAAATTTTGAATCCTACAGTCGTAAGGATAAGCAGATTATATATTGAACAAAATATAAAAGTAGATTACATATGTGCTTAATTTTGGCCACGTGGCTCCATTTGTAATATGATGAAGCCCTAATTAGCTCTTCATTAGTAATATGATGAAGCCCTAATTAGCCGCCGCCCCTTGTGATGACTATATATTCTATCTTATCCCATTATATATCTAATATCTTTTTGCTTCATTTTGAGCCATCCAAAATATAATATTCTTTGTCTTTAATCTTGTTTTACTTGAAGCTCCGGTCACAAATGTTGCTGAATTCTCAGGCCAGCGAGCTTCACGTAGGATGCTATTTCATTCGATGTCATAGCATCTCGTATCACCCCCAAGATGATTAAATGTAATTATGATTGTTGAAGAAAAACAAAAAAAAATCATGTGTTTACCATTTTCGGTTCGTAATTGTTTGTTCAGTGTGAAAATTCTCGTTCTTTCCGGTGATGCCTTACACATGACTCGGATGTTTTCGTCACCGGAAACCACCGCAAGAGGCGGAGGATCCATCAACAAAGGAAGGAGATGGGATCAACGAACTGAGAGATTGGCACGACGGGAAAACCTTGGAGCTGCCGGTTTAACAACGATGAACTTTGTTGATGGATCAACTTGAAAATCAAGGTGAAGCCATTGAACGGTTCAACTTGAAATGGAAGGTGAAATGAGTAAACTCGATTGCAGTTACGAAATTAAGAAACCAAAGATTTTTAGTGGTAGAGAGATGATTATCATTGTAACTGTTAAGATTGATGAGTTATTTATAAATTATCAGGTCTAGCACGTATAAAAGTTGGAGAAGGTGAGAGGTCTGTAAACGTACGGTGAAACCCTCTTAAAAGGGAAGACGAGCAGAAGAAAAACAAAGATCTGAGAGAATTGAAAAGGTAAGCCACATGTGTCAATATATAAGAAAAGGAAATGGGTGACGTGACGTCTCATGGAGAGTGTCATGACCTAAAAACGCTTTGAATCGATTAATCTATCATTTTATTGCATGTTATATAGTACTAGAGCTAATGCATATAGTAGTAGTACTAAATCATGGATAGTACTAGAGCTAATGCATATATTCCACCAAAAAAAAGAGCTAATGCAATATAGTCTAATGGATTATTAAAAATATTGATTAAGTCTAGAATATAGAATGCATACACGGAACAAAATATAGAATGCTAGTAAAGTGACATTATGCATATTAACATAAACATTTTGTTAGCATTATCGGTCATTTATAACTTGCTGCTGGAAAGAGCATTTTCAATGTAGAATCTCGCTAAAATGTCATAATATTAATAAAGAAATATATAATTAAATATAGAAAAATCTAAACCAATCATTAATAGACACATAAGCAGAAAGTGTCTTTAACTTTTTTTTTTTAAGTTCCTCTAGCAGAATCGTTCTTCGCTTCTCTCTCATCGTTTATGAGAAATTTTGAGAATTGCCACATTCCACATGCCACAAAGCAAAAATGCCATGGACAAAAACACTTTCACAAAAATGCCACAATTTTTTTAAAATATTCCGAGATTACCCTCTCTTAATTTTTTTTCTTATTTTGTGGTTTTGAGAAAAAATAATTACTCTCTCAATCTTGCCGTCGCCGTCGTTACATCTCACCGGCGACACCGTCGCTGTTGATCTCCGGAGCTCGCCACCGTCGTTGTCTCGTCTCGTCACGGTTGATAGTCTTACCGCCGATGGTCGTATTCTCTCTCGTTACATGAGATCTGAGTCCATCGGCGATCTCGCCGTCTTCATCGCGAAAGAAAATCTCCGTTATAATTGTACTAGAACACATCTCATCTTGCAGATAATCGAGAAGATCAAAGAAGAAACGTGGAGAGAAAAATGGTGAAACCGTTGGGTACACTGGAGAATTTTCCGGCAAAGAGATGAGTGGAGGAAGCATCCAATGCTAACGAATCAAATGAGAACAACTACTCCAGTTTAATTGATGTGTTGAATGCTTATTCTTGGTGGAATGTGTGGGTTCTAGTTTAATCTCTGTAAAATCGAAGAAAGGTCCATCGAATTCAGCGAAATCGCTTAAAGGTAGCAAAAGTTTTATTTCTTGTTTTTGGGGAATTTAGAGGTTAGAGATTGTTCTTCTATGGAAACAGTAGTTTGTATTGATTGTGTAATTCTTAAGCCATCATGTTTAATTGGAACTTAAGATATGAGGTTTCATAGAAACAAAACCATATGATTTGTGATTTCTTTGCAAATCCAATGTTAATGTTCGTTGATTGTTCGAATTGTCTTATTTTGCTGTCTCTTAAGGTAATACAAGGTGATCTGCTCAAAATCGAGCTTCCTCGGACAAGAAATCACAGATCAATAGCCCATTGTTTTTGGATTCTCAGGATGATAATAGGTAAAATGTTAGAAGAGGAGTTCATCTTACACTGAAGCGTGCAGAAAAAGCTCGTGTTCTTGTCAATAAACTTCCTGGTAACATTCTTGTACTCTAGACTACATTACAAAACCCACAAAAACCATAACCTTGATTATCTTGAAACTGGGATTATGATCATTTGCACATTTGTTTGGGCTGCTATTGATGCAGGGATGGTGGAGGCTTTGACTGCTAAAGTCATTGCTTGGGAAGATGAAAGAGGCAATGAATTCTTATACGATGGTGTAAGTATCTTTATTGATCAATGACTATGTTTTTACATACTTTTAAATCAACATCTTTTACACAAAAGCACGCTCCATTCTTCAGGTTTGAGTTTTAACTATGCTTGAGCAATGCAAGACTCTATGGAAAAAGAAAAAGCTTGAAAAACAGACAGAGAGTAAGGGAATTTTTGTGTCTATAGATTCATGTATTGATGCAACAAAAATCTGACTTATATACGTTGTTTCATATGGTCTTGTTTGTGTGTGTTTTGTACTTGAACATTCTGAGCATGAACGAGCGGCGACAAAAAGCGTTTTTTTTCTTACGACAAAGAGTCGTCCTCGCGTAGTACACAATTTCAGGGTAAAGAGGTAACTGACATTCTTATAGAGTCTCAAGAACTGCAAGCGGAGAGTATTGATGATAAAATTGCACGAAAGTACGTGAAGGGTAGTGGACAAAAACAATTCAATTTGTTTTGCCGTGAACTAATTCATCCTTTGTGTTTCCATTATATCTTTCATAGTGTTTTCTTTCTGTGATCTCGTAATCTATTTCTTTCATTTGTAAGTACAAGCTGTAAGATATGATAATCTATTTTACTTTCTTTGATTTGTTGATCTTGAAGCTAATTGGTTTTGGTGTAATGTGATATTAATTGTGTGTTTAGTAAAAGGGAATAGAGTCCTTACGAAATTGAAGTACTTTACAAAATCTTATAAACTTTATAAAAACCTTATAATATAGAATTCATTTAAAGTCGTGTTTGGCAAAACAATGAAAATCAACTAATAAAACCTTTTAAATACCTTATAATCCTTACAAAAACCTTATAATATACAATTTTATAAATCGATTTTTAAAACCATTTGAAGTCCTGTTTGGCGAAACAATGAGAATCAACTAATACAACCTTTTAAATACCTTATAAACTTTACAAAAACCTTATAATATAGAATTCATTTAAAGTCGTGTTTGGCAAAACAATGAAAATCAACTAATAAAACCTTTTATTTACCTTATAATCCTTACAAAAACCTTATAATATACAATTTTATAAATCAATTTTTAAAACCATTTGAAGTCCTGTTTGGCGAAACAATGAGAATCAACTAATACAACCTTTTAAATACCTTATAAACTTTACAAAAACCTTATAATATAGAATTCATTTAAAGTCGTGTTTGGCAAAACAATGAAAATCAACTAATAAAACCTTTTAAATACCTTATAATCCTTACAAAAACCTTATAATATACAATTTTATAGATCAATTTTTAAATACCTTATAAACCTTACAAGAACCTTATAATATACAATTTTATAGATCGATTTTTAAATACCTTATAAACCTTACAAAAATCTTATAATATACAATTTTATAGATCAATTTTTAAATACCTTATAATCGTTACAAAAACTTTATAATATACAATTTTATAGATCAATTTTTAAATGCCTTATAAACCTTATAAGAACCTTATAATATACAATTTTATAGATCGATTTTTAAAACCATTTGAAGTCCTGTTTGGCGAAACAATGAGAATCAACTAATACAACATTATAAATACCTTATAAACTTTACAAAAACCTTATAATATAAAATTCATTTAAAGTCGTGTTTGGAAAAACAATGAAAATCAACTAATAAAACCTTTTAAATACCTTATAATCCTTACAAAAACCTTATAATATACAATTTTCTTATCCCTTGTGCTGTAAAAATACCATTCCATGTCGTTCCCCGGCAAAAATGACTTCTCTGTTCATGGTTATACAATGTACAATAAGATTACATTCAATTAAAAAACCATCTATGTATCTTAGTTCTTTTTTTTGGTTTTAATGTTAGATCGAGAAGCTCGACTAAAAAGAATTGGCGGAGAAATTTAAGTACATATATGTAGTTAAGTGCTCTCTAGATTAAAAAGCCCTATAGAAATGGATTGGTTCATATTTCATTCAAGAAATCTCTCATACATTGCACACAAAAACATTAAAAAAAAACAAGATCCATCACTATATGAATTCACCGGTTCAATAATCACAACAGAGGGAAGAAATCAAATCATATGTCTCAAAAGAAAGCAAATAGTTATATATGTCCCTCCATTCGCAATCAGCAAACCACCATTTAAAACCTACATTTCAGAGCATCGTATCATTAGCCAAGAGAAGAAAAGAAGACCATGAAGATATCTACATATTAGGGAGGATTTCTTACCATTTATGTCAAGTAATGTGGACTAGAGACCATCCCAAACCAATCTCCATGCGGAATTACGTACTCTTTCACTTGGGCTAGGATTTTCCCAAACCAATTTCTGTTATGCAACAATGACTTCTTTCTCAGCTATTTTATAGAGCTATGAAGCTTAAGGCCCATTTTGTTCACAATCTCTGCAATGGCTAAGTAATCAGACCACTTTCTCAGCTACTCCCCAAAAGATAGGAAGCTCAACGCCTTCTACACCAAGAAGCTTCAAAGCTCTGAGTCCTGCAAAACAATGGCTTACAATCTGAAATTGTGTCTAAAGGAATACCAACGAATAATCTTACGCTCTCGAGCTGTAAACAAAATAAAAAATTTCAGATTCGGAGCCAAGCGATTTCGCTTTAATCTAAAGAGATTTGATTAAAAAAATTACCGACCCAGATCTTGTAGATGGTTTCAAGGACGGAGCTTTATCGAAGACGACGCATCTGATAGGTCTCTGCGAGCAACAAATCTAGATCTGAAAAACGAAATCGAAGAAATGGCAATCTTAATAAAGAATAAGAGAGATGTAAAGAGTAATCTTGTAATTTCGGAAAATCTTCGGTGAAATACAGAGATTTTTCCTGTGAAAAAACCCAGATTTTGATGGAGACGATTAGGGTTGAAAAAAGTTTAGAGAGAAACACAAAGAGAAAGAGAAAGAGAGAGAGAAAAACAGAAAAATGAATTATTTGTGGGTAACCCCGTGTTTTCTGCCAGGGGTAATTTC
The DNA here is from genome assembly GCA_900128785.1 of Arabis alpina. NCBI lineage: Eukaryota > Viridiplantae > Streptophyta > Magnoliopsida > Brassicales > Brassicaceae > Arabis > Arabis alpina. Next base: position 8,955,556 of record LT669793.1, on the reverse strand, counting down.
GTCCGAAATGACGAAATTCGTGGCATATTTGTGAACAGTATTTTTGCTGTGGCAGTTTTGCATAGTGTAATTCATATGTGGCATTATTGCAATTGCCCCAGTTTATTCCTTTTTCTCATTTTTTTAATGATATGAAACTTACAAAGGGTAACCAATAAGGATGCTCTCAATGTTTCAAGAATGAGTATATATATACTAGATTAGGCCTCACATATTATGCGGCTATTAAATATTCAAATTGATAATTTGTATGATAATAATCCGTATTGTTATATTTTAATTTAAAATCGGTTTATTTATCTTTAAACTATATTTTGTTTACTGTAAATAGAAAAAAATAGATTTTGCTCCAAATCACTCATATTTTTTTTAAAAATCATTCTAAATAAATGTTAAAATTTTAAAAACATATTTCGAAAACATTTCTTTTTTCTTAAAATGAAATTTTATATATTTTATCATCTTAAATAAAGAATTCAATTACGTAACGTGTAAAATTTTACCGGAATCTTTATATTAGTGTAAAAATTTCATAAAATACAATTAAATGCAATTACAAAATAGTTTGAAAATATGTAACATCAACAAAAATTACTACCTTAACTATTTTATGATAATTAATATCTATATATTTTGATGCTAAATACTTAGAAAAAGTGTGTATTTATTATTACTTTTTATTATTTAACATTATAAATCTTAAATTATAGTTTCCGTTTTTTTGTTCTTCTTTTTTGTTTTGTTTATTATTTCCTTTTTTTAAACCAATTTTTCCCCTTTTTAATATAGAAAAGTTTATATTAATTATATTTAATACTTGTCATAACCTTGATTAACAATAATACGTGGCAAGATCTAGTGAGTTACAATTTTACAAACTCTCTTTTATATAATAAGATTATTGGTTCTAAAATTTTAATACATAAAAATAAATAGTTCGTATTTACCGTTGGATTCATAAGATAAAATATAGGTTTGGTAAAATATAGTTTTAGGTCTGCCCCTTCAATTACTATAATTATTTTAATTGGATGGTAACTATTTGGTATAAAATATTCATGTTCACCTAAATTTAAATGTTTTAATTTTTTATTATTAAAGTTTTCTTTAAAGGAAACATAATAATTTGTGAATCGTATTGTGTATCTTAAGAGATAAGTAGATTACATATTGACCATATATTACATATGAGCTTAAAGTTTGCCACGTGGCTTGATTAGTGATGATCATCATTATCCATATATCATCCTATAATTGGTTTTTGTTTTCATAATTACATCAAATATTTTCATAATTGGTATATGATGATATATGGATGATGATGTGGATGCATTAGAAAAGAGAAAAGCTAATTATATATATATAGATTTCAAAAATGATAGCTCTATATAATTAAAGAGTACATGTAAATGAAAAAGAGATATACACATATATGATGAAGCTAAAGAAGAAGAAGAAAATATGTAATTGTCAAAGATAAAAAATAACATAAAAACACATAAGAAGAATATAAAGAAGACGAAAATTGATAAATAATCATGCTGTTAAAAGAGATTGAAAAACAATTCATATTTTTTTATTTTCACAATGTTAATCAGTTATTTAGATAACATGATTTCTTTAGTACTAAATAAATGTAGATAAGAAAGTTTCAAATAAACATATTTATTTCAAATAGTAACCATCGATGTCAAATAGACAAAGAACCATGCACATCTTAGATTTTTGTTGTCTACTAAAAAAAATGGAAAATGAAATAAGCTCAAGAGTGAAAAAGTTAAATTATTTTGGTGACTTTTAGAAATATCTTCAAGAAACACACAACTTTTCTAAAATCAAAAAGCGAACAAAAACAATGTCGAGATAATTTTGATTACTACAATTCTAAGACCAGCTTTGGAATTGTCGTTTGAATATTCAAAACTAACTTGCATGGTTGTATAAATAGATCACAAACATGTTTGTCGTTAGACCTATACGCGCATTCACAATCATATGTAAAACACGAAAAAGGTTTAATGTTGTATTTTATCCTACGAACAGATAATAATAAAAGTAAAGAAATGGATCTATAGACAATAAAAAGGGGTTAAAAATGATGAAAATAACCCAAAAGAACAACTTTTAAAATTTCATTATACACTCACATTTGTTTGATAAAGTCAAATTGACAAAACTAAGAGAAAGCTCAACAAAATAAAAAAGGTTAATAATTTGATAAAAGTCATACACTCACATAAAAGTCATAACCAATAATTTATATTACACTAATTTAAGTACTTTAATTTCATCACCAAAGTAGAACCATCTATCAAAAACCGCCAAATTTTTGTTTTATGAGTTATGAACCGAATTTTAACTTAACCTAACTACAACCAAACGAAACATAACTAACTTTAGTAAAAGAAAATTACAATTAAACTAAAGTTCACCTAACCAAATTAGCAATATAAACATTCAATATAAATAATTTACATATTCACCTAGTTAATTATAAAGTTAGGCGGTAAGCAGAATATGCGGGATATGAGATCATGAACATTTTGGTTGATTTTAGTATAATTCGGCCATCCTTTCGATTATAAGCTAAGATGAGACACGATAGGAAGATCGGAGAGGAAATGATCTAATGAAATCACAACTATGAATTGTTGTTTCCCACGATTTTGATACGAGGAGAAACTTAACTACGGATTTTGCTCGCACCCATTTGAAAATCTCGACCACAAGATCCGTAGGTAATGGATCTAGAGATTGTGTATTCGTCTTGTTGTGGGCATGTCTTTCCATGGATAATCTCTATGGATTCCTCAACACCATAATCTCCTCTTTTAAATACAAATGATAATTGTGATATCTGTAAATCTCATATCCAAAATATGTGGTTGATAAGTATAAAAGATATCAACAACATATTTTGCGTTTTTGATTTACATATATCACAATTATTATTTGTATACAAAAGAAAAGATTAGTATGTTGAGGAATCCATAAAGATTATCCATGGAAAGCCCTGACATTAAAAAGACGAAGACACGATTGCTAGATCTATTACCGATCCTAAAGTGATTGCCCGTAAAATTCGTAGTTAAGTTTCTCCTCGTTTCAAAATCATAGAAAACAATAATCTTTAGTCGTGATTTCATCTGATCGTTTCCTCTTCGATCTTCCTCTTCGTGTCTCATCTTAGCATATAAAAGAAAAATGACAAAACTAAACGTCAAAGTTGGTTCTTCTTCTCCTTTACAGGAATCAACCATGATGCTCTTGATCTGATATCTCGTACGTCATTCCATGTTTTAGAATCAGCCTTTGGTTCAAGCTTTTATATGACATTAACATCAAGTGGTATTTCTATAAGCTTATGTTCCCTAACCCTGCAACCTTCCTCCATCCACTATTTCACCACCATCATAATCTCACCTTTGACACCTTAAAACCCATCAAAACAAGTATAAATAAGAAAATGAAGTGCCTTAATCTTGAAGAAGATTACATATTCTTTTGCACTAGAAGTTCTGAGATTCGAAACCTAGATAATACGATTTATTATATTTGCAAATTAATTGTGACAACCTTGAAAAAGATCTTCAGCGGAGAGCAGGTAAAATCGTCTTACGTGGATCAAGAAGGAAGACATGTTTGTTGTTTAATCGATGTAACATTTCTCATAATTTATAATAAAATAATAAATCACGACGCTTTAAAATAACAAATCTAGTTCGATGAAATTTCTTTTCTTTTTTTTTGGTTTAGATTTGATTATGTTTGTATTACTAAGTTTAAGTAAACTAATATATAATCGCAATATATTATGATTAATTTTTATTAAATTTCCGTTTAATGTCTCTAGGAAGATATTCAATCAAATTGAAACAATACAAAGAAGTTTAGCATGGCTTCATGAGTACAAGTACATGAAAAAATCTAAGAGTTGTAAACAGATTTAGTTAACAAACAAAAAAATTCATTTAATTGATTTGATAGGTTGCAGAAAATTCGGATTCGGTTTCAATTCGTTTTGGTTGGAAATTATAATTAACTAGGTGATGAATATTATCTAGGTTTCGAAGATTACATATTCTTTCGAACGGACTTGAGAATATTTCATATTCCTTTTGTATAAGAAAATATAACAAGGCGTCAATATGTAATCTTCGAAACCTAGATAATATTCATCATCTAGTTAATAATAATTTCCAACCAAAACGAATTGAAACCGAATCCGAATTTTCTGCAACTATTCAAATCAATTAAATGAAATTTTTTGTTTCATAAAAGAAGAAGAACAAAGACATTACCTTACCATTTGACACACGTGATGTTGCTGATCCTTGAGCGTGGGGCCCATAAAGGAATTGCTATTGCACATACATCACGTGTGTTACTCTTCCTTCTGCTCTCCTCTCGTGTTCTTAGTATTGCACTTCATATCTTTCCACCATTTATTTTTATTGGCCTTCTTTGTTTCTAGTGGAACCTTAAAGAACAATATGAAATTGTTCTTATAATTTATTTCTCGTAGAACCTAAAGAAAAGTATGTTTAGCTTATGATGTCCCTCTTTCTTTTGTCTTTATTTGAGCACATGGTGGAGGCAGGCCTGGTCCTAGACAAATTTTTATAAAACATTGGTATTGGACTTCATAATTTTTCGCAATTTTTAGGTCCAATTTTATTTTTATGAAATAATGGTGGAAATGAGAATTGTACGGATAATTTTGCAATTGTGAGCTTATTTAAAAAAAAGGTAAATGAAAAATAACTTTCCTTTTTCATCTTAACAGTAGGAAATAGGAAAAAAGTAAAGACTAATACATCAAGTAATATTTATTATTTAAAATATGGGGTCAGATAAATTTAAACTACAGTGGAACCTCCATAAATTAATATTCTATAAATTAATAATCACCATAAATTAATAAAAAAATTCGGTCCCGAGTCGGGTCATTAGACCTTATCTTTAAGTTTACGTATTACATCAAAAACTTTTATAATTGTTTTCTCGGTCTTTATCATAAACTTGTGAAAAATTATAAGCAAAATAATTGATTCTTTATACATAACTTTTTATAAATGTATCCATCGATATTAGGGATAATAACTATGATTTCTTCTAAATTGTATACATAGTATACCATTTTAATTTAATCGTATCTATTATGATAATATCATCCACTCTATGGCGATAATCGGAATTTTTAATCAAAATTTCATGTCTTTTTTACAAATAGATTCATTAAATTTCATAATATAACATCATTCGAAAAATTAAATTAAGAAAAATCTTACCTAAAAAAAATTTCTCTCTGTAAATTAATAAATATTAATATATCGATAAATTAATATCTCAGTAAAATAATAATTTTCAAGGTCCCAACATTATTAATTTATAGAGGTTTTAATGTATTTGTTTAATTGGAAATAAATTAGTCATGGCCGATAAAGCTTTGAAATCTTATTTCAATTTTCTTTTATTATTTAATTTTCATTTGTTGATTGATAAAATTTAGTTTATAATCAAATATGTCATAGAAAAAACTAAACGGTTAGTCATATTATCGATTTAAAAAGACATATTTTTTGCAGCAAAAAATGTAAGAGTTATTTTCAAAATTGATAGATTTCTATTAGTTTTCAATATAATAGATTTCGTTTTCGACTTTTTGCAAATGGGCTTTTTAATAATAATTTTATATTTTTATTTTTTATAGGGCTTCAATTTTTAATTTTGTATTAGGCCTCAAATAACTCAGGACCGGCTCTGTGTGGTGGACAAAGACTTTGTACGTGCCTTATTCTTTCCTCTTTTTGTTTGTATTCTGCGTGGGACTTTGAACACTACCATACTTTTGGGGTTTATTACCCTCAAACATACTTTCCCAAACAGTATTTACGAAACACATACTTTAAGTTGAAAGTATACTTTTTGTGTATTGTTCAAGAAATCTTTTAGTTTATTTCCAAAAACTACCCTTATTAAATTAATCTCTTGGTTTGCCTTGTTTTCTCCATCGTCTCTACTTGACATCAATCTCACCGCCGGCAAGCTGAGATCTCTATTTTGTTACCGGATTTCTTCACCGAGGCTCTATCTCCGATGCCGACATCTCTATTTTGGGCTCTCAGAATTTCTTCTAATACATTTCAATTTAACCACCGGAAAGCATCCGTGTCATTTATTAAAGCATTCGTCCGGGTTCGAGATCGGGATTCAGCTCGCGCGCAATGGGTGATTTCGTCTGGGCTTAATCCCATGTTTGGGTGAAGCACCTGTTTTGTTTTGGGTTTGCATGGTTGATTTCGGGATCTATGAATTGAACGGATCTGAGTATGTCGACGTTAATTCCCCGTCTTGTTGCGTCCACGGAGTCTTTGACGAAATGGGAATATTATGTGTTGTCTCTGGTGATGTCCGGAGGTGAGAGCGAACATTGCAGTGGAAACAAAGATTTACCAAGGACTATTGGAGTGAAAACTACCCTTAGTAAATTAATCTAAACACCCGTCTGTATATTGGTGTCCACGGAGTACTGGAAACAAAAGAATCGCTATGTAAATTTGTAAGGAAAATTGTTATTCGGGTAAATGGGTTTCTAATAAACAAGGCCCAAGCCCAGTAGGTATTTGCTCGCGCAATTGACCCGTCATTTTATCCGTTGCGAACAAGTTAGCGGTGTAAATGCTGGAGTTAATACAATAACCTACCAACATTAAAGTCTCAACCAAGCAACCACTCTCTTGCCTGGGTTTGCTTAATAAAAGCATAAGTTTTGTTGGTGTTTCTAAACCTAGTTCGGAAATGGGTTTACCCAATTTACCTCACGATGTACTAAAAATAATCGTTAAGAAAGTAGGAGCAAGATCGTGTGGTGAGCTTCTTCCATTCTTACTGGCCGGGACTGGAGGGCGTGACATGATGTATGAAGCGGAAGTCCTGAAATTGTCTAACATCAATCCTTTATTTTTTTAGCATGGAGATATTGACTGGAATGGTCATGCTCTTGCGTATTTCGAGAAGTGCTTGGCCATTGGTCACGAGACAACCATTTACTTCGAGGCTATAAGGCTTGCTGCAAAGGTTACCAATTTGTTAGGTGCGATTAACTTGCTAAATCAATATGTTCCTTTAGATGCGGAGTCAACCTTGCTTGTTGATGTTTTTGTGTTTGTTTTGGAGACGTGGAGGCAGCGTCAACGCATTTTGCGAGGTTGTTTGGTACATTTCCGACGTATGGATCTAGAGAATTGCACCGAATGGGTTCGGAGCTGTTGAAGCTGATTTTATTGTTCGACCCAAGTTACTTAGGAAATTTCGAGGATGTGTTTGCCTTCCCTACTAGTGCATCTAATGACATTTTAGATCATAATGGGTTTAAGAACAAATACGAAGAATGTTATGTTTATGTGTGAGCATGTAGCTGAAATGTTGTAAGAAACACTAACGCAATGTAATAGATGACATAAATTAATGAAAATGTTATTGTTTGGTGGGGGGGGCGGTGTATAAAAGAAGTGACCAAATTTTCATAACCAGAAAAATCCGACCACTAGAAGTTATCGGAAGTACTCCACAATATGAACATTAAATGAGAGAACATAGAATTAAGTTCTTAATTAACTAAATTCTATGACTGTTAATAGGTGTACTAACAAAGAGAAGATCAACGGTTCTAATGGGCTGCCTTTAACAGTTTACCACGATGGCATTAAATGAAATACAGATCTCGTGGTAACTTTAATCCATCGTGTGGCTGTTATTAATAGTTAGTACAAATTGCTGGAGAAGTGGTTGTGGTTACAAACCTAATCCGCCAACCTCAGAGGTGAAAGCTTATGGTCAGTGAACTCTTGAAAACTTTGCTTGCTCTCTCTGATTCAAAAAGGAGGTTTCATCTAACGGTGGATGGAGAGGCATTGTTTTGTTTTATGTGGTCAGTGGAGATCCTCAGATAAGGGGGACTGGGATTTCGTGAGGCTGTTATTAATAGTTAGTACAAATTGCTGAGAAGCGGTTGTGGTTACAAACCTAATCCGCCAACCTCAGAGGTGAAAGCTTATGGTTAGTGAACTCTTGAAAACTTTGCTTGCTCTCTCTTATTCAAAAAGGAGGTTTCATCTAACGGTGGATGGAGAGGCATTGTTTTGTTCTATGTGGTCAGTGGAGATCCTCAGATGAGGGGGACTGGGATTTCGTATTGCAGAAGCATACTCTTGCTAGGGTTGTATTTCTACGTCCTAAGATGACTATCTGAGATTGGAAGCGTAGTTTGTTCTGAGTTTAGCTTAGAAGAGGATTTATCGTTATCTTTCTCCCCAAACAAAGGTTTAGAAGGTAGTGGGAATGATAAGACTCCATCAGTATTACTTTCCAGTGATAATTCTGTTGCGTTCTTCTTGCGATGCCATGGAAAATCCCCTGGTTTGAACAAGCTCGTAACTAGGACTCGCGATGGTGCACAAGCAAGGTTGCAAAAAAATGCAAGGTTAGAAACTGCTGAATCTTCAAGGAAGAGGTTATGTGGGGAGGATTTGTTTGGGAAGATAATAGAGTGTTTTGAACCGGATGATACACCAGCCAGTTTGAAAACAGCAGCCTCAAAGACAAGGGATGGAGGTGATTTTTCCCTGATTTTGGCTTCACTACAGTGGATGATGGTTTACTACAAAGGCGTAGGGGAGTTGGTAGCGTCAACAACGTACCAACTAGTGCTGAGCAAGGGCCATCACCTAGGAAGTGTAACAATGCTAGTTTTGGGTCTTTATCAGACGGCGACGATGGTTTGGTGGCTGCTGTAGAGGAAATTGAGAAAGCTTATAGCCTCCAAACATCGTTTGAAGGTGAAGAAGATGAAGAGGGTATTTGGAATTTTGAGACGCCAGAGGATGTTGTTGTTCCATTACGTGGTTATGATTTAGAGTTTTGGGAGGATATAATAACAGAGGAACATGGAGGTTCAAAGGCTGCTGAGCTTCTAAAAGGGGTTTTTGGGGAGGGTGTGGGTGTGAACACAGTTAAACTAAAGAAGGGGCAGTATGGAGGTCGCAAGGTGCCTCAAAGAACAAAAGAACAATGTCAGGATAAGGGCATAGGACAAAGTTTGGAAACGGAAGAGGCTCCTCGTCCCACTCGAAGCCTCGTCGATATTGATGATGAAGAGTTTGACATTCCTCCTTTGTATGATGATACTGACTACGAGAGATATTTATACCTGATTTAGATGTTGATTGTGATGGGTGCGAGCCTTATCTGGGTAAGCCGTATGCAAACAAGCTGGATTGCCAAATTTCGTTAGCTATTTATGCAATTAAGGAGCAGTTTCATTTTACGCAAACGACAACAAAGAGGCACAGTTTTGTAGTGTCGTGTTCAGATAGAAGCTGCAATTGGCGCGTGTTGGCTGCCGAGAGGAAGACGACTTACATGTACGAAATCAGGAAAGTGCACCTAGACTGGGAAAAAGGCCAAATTGAACCCAGATTATTGGGAATGTGCCGATTTGGATCCGATCTTTTGCTTAGGGTCAATTCAGACCTGAACCTAAAGTTAATTTAAATTATGTATCCAGACTAACTTATTTTGTGTCAAAATGAACATTGACCAACTTTCCGTTTGTCAACACTAACAGAACAGTGAATAAGGCGACAGCTTGGCAAGTGTTTCAGTTTAATCGGCCAAAACGACATAGTTTTAATTTGGGAGAAAATTAAAAAATGAAATTCCTAATTTTTTTCTCTTGTCGATACTTCTTCTTCTTCTTCTTCGAAACACCAAACTCAATGTCTGCAAAAATCAAGAGAAAAGAGATGAGGCAGCGCTCAAAGAGAGTAAGAAGAATAAGAATCCAAGTCATCTAAGATTCTAATTCTATTAATTTATCGATCTTCTTCTTCCCTTCTCTTAAACCACGAACTCAAAATATGCAAAAAAAAGAGAAATGAAATAATCAATTAAAAGTAGAGAGAAGTAATTGAAAACAAAAACACTTCAAAATCGAGTTTGTAGTTTGGAAAAACGTTCTTCAAAATCGAGTTTGGTTCTTCACCGAACCAAAAATGAGGTAATATGGGAGTTTGAATCGAGTTTGAACCGAGTATTCTTTTCGTTTTGTTATAGTAATCCTAGAGTTCTTACACATGTGTATATATATACGTATATAGGTTCATATGGTTTCAGTTTTTCTTGAATAGAGAAAAAAATGTTATTTAGAACCCTATGTGTTCGATGAAATGTCTATGAAATGTCTGTGAGGCATAATTACATCTTTTTAATTATTTTGTTTTTGAAGGTGCATAAGTGGTGTGGCAAATGCAGGACTAAAGCACTCAAGATTACAACTGAAACATATGGTAAATGTTAACCAAAACAAACACAATTTTTTTTTAAAAATACTCATGCCAAAGCCAAATGAAAGCAACATACATTTTTCAGGAGTTACATCAATGAGGTTGGAGGGAGAAGATCAAGAGCAGCTGATCGTGGAGGGACATCGAGTGGAAATAGACAAGCTTGTTCAGAAACTGAAGAAGAAAGTAGTCTACATGATAGACCCACGATGTGTACAAGAAGAAGAAGTTGAGTTAAGGAGGAAAAGGAGTAACTGGAATTGAAGTGGTTTGTAGATAACGGGTTGGTTAAAGAGTTTGTTGGATCTGTTAGTGAATTTGGATAAGGTTGTTTTTCATTGTATTATCAAGCGTGCTTATGTTTTCTTAATTTCTTGTTTGTGTTTCTTTCCTTTGATGTTTTGTGTTTGTCTTTCTCTTGTATCAAAAATCAAGAATTTCTAGTTAGAGCTTTCTTCAATGTCAACAATATTCCATCACAGGGGCAAAAACTTTCTACAACATAGCAAGTTTGAGTTGTTTGATGCAAAGTATGTACTTTAACTTCGGTTAATGATCTAGTTTAATTTATAGAGGAAAAATCTGTCCAAATTAATAGTCACGCCATGACCAAAAGAAATCGTCATAACACAAGGAAGCTCCATAGACAAAACAAGGGAGTTTTAGAAGGAAACACAAAAGAGGGAAATAAACATAAGTAGAGTTAGAGTCTTAATTAGATGACTTGGACTCATTCTTCGTACTCTCTTTGAGCGCTGCCTCATCTCTCTTCTCTTGATTTTTGCAGATATCAATCTCAATATCTGCAAAAATCAAGAGAAGAGAGATGATGGATCTTCTTCTTCTTCGATACTTCTTCAATTACTCCTCTCTACTCTTAATTGATCATTTCACTTCTTCCCCTTTTTTCCAGATTTTGAGTTCGTGGTTTGAGAGAAGGGAAGAAGAAGAAGATCGATAAATTAATAGAATTAGAATCTTAGATGACTTGGATTCTTATTCTTCTTACTCTCTTTTAGTGCTACCTCATCTCTTTTCTCTTGATTTTTGCAGACATTGAGTTTGGTGTTTCAAAGAAGAAGAAGAAGTATCGACAAAACAAAAAAATTAGGGATTTAATTTTTTTATTTTCTCCCAACTTAAAACTACGTCGTTTTGGCCGATTAAACTGAACCACTTGCCAATGTATCGTCCTAATCACTGTTCTGTTAGTGTTGACTAACGGAAAGTTGGTCAATGTTCATTTTGGCACAAAAAAAGTTAGTTTGGATACATAATTTAAATTAACTTTAGGTTCATGTGTAAATTGACCCTAAGCAAAAAATCGGGTCCAAATCGGCATATTCCCAATAGTCTGGGTTCAATTTGGCCTTTTCCCCCACCTAGACCATACTTGTACACTTGACACACGGAATAGTTACATTGATAAAGTTAACTCGCGCCTTATTGCATCTGTGTATAAAGCGAAGTATGGGGAGCCATCTGCTGGCCCAAGGCCCATGGATTTGCAGCAACTAGTCCTTGAAGATTTGGGTGTTTCAGCAACATACATGCAATGTTGGCGTGCAAGAGCAAAGACATCTTACCTAGCCTTACCAAAGCATCTCCGCCAGTTGAAACATGCCAATCTAGGTAATGTCTATCATTTAGAGACTGAGAAAGATGAGGATGGGATGGATAAGTTATTGTATATGTTCTTATCGTTTAGAGCTTCGATCCGAGGTTTTAGACTTCTTAGGAGAGTGTTGGTTTTAGATGGTACCCATTTGTCCGGGAAATACCAAGGGGTATTACTAACAGCTAGCGGGCATGACCCTGCGATGCAGTGGGAGTGCAAACCTTTGCAATCACATACAGAAGCATCTCAAGTACTGGAACCATAAATCTCTTCACCTTACGGTCAACATAAAGTGATGGAGCAGAGTCAAATATCTCAACTACTCACATGGAAAGATGTATAGCCAAGCCAACCCAATGCTTCCCTTCCCAACACATTGGCACGTACACTGTCTGGACATCATCAAACCATCTCTTCCCTTCCGATGTTAGATACTGGGTCAACCTAGAGTCAAAGCGTACCCTTTCCCTCAGTTTTGCCTTATTGAATGCCGCATATTTCCCTTGTAGGCAATTGACAAACCAAGGCGTCTCGAATAGCGACTTCTTAGCTGCCAAAACACCAGCATGACGATCCCTAAGCATGGACATCAGTACCTCCATATGCTGCAGACAGTCATGTAAGTTATTAAACCGGAAAACGAGTATAGTATTCTTAAAAGTAAACAGAAAACCTTTATTAGTTGGGTACTTACTGTTGTGGAGACCCACTCCTCTGATTCAGCAAGGTCCAGCAAAAACTTACTAGTAATTACGAATCCTCCTTTTGTTATTTGTTCCCTACTTCAATGAACGTGACACCTCTTACGCGTTCGTCTACTAAAAAAATTGCACAAACTCAAGTGTGGTGAAACTCAGAATTTGGATTTACATTTCTGCAGATTCCTCAAGGGTGGCGTTGATCTCCTCGAATTCATCAATATCTACACATGGCAATAGGTCCATCACAACTTTTCGAGGCTTCTCTTTAAACAACCCTTGTTAATTTCAACTCTCTCTTTGACGGAACAGAACATTGTACGTCTTCCGCGAGGGCAGAGTCACTCACTTCTACAGTGGGAGTCCCATCCTCTTCCAAAGAAACACCGCCATGGGCGCTAACGATTTTGTCCTCCTGCTTATCAGAATACATTGCAATCGTCCCCATTACGGTTGCATTAACAGCAAGTCGAACCTCTTCCAGTTCCCTAGCTTCATTAGCACTCTCCTGATCCGACCCCTGCATTCAAATCATACTCAGTTATTAGTTACTTTACCAGATGTTTGCTGTTTTTAGATACAATATTTTTACCCACTCCACATACCTTGTTAGCGGGTTTCCCTTTGCAGACCATTTTAGCTGACTCCACGATAGGTAGAACCTCTTCCAGATACCTATCTTCCTTCACACTGTCATGCTTTGGACCCTAAAAGCAAGAGTACTCACGTTACATTTACTTCAACGTAACATACAAACAAATAGTTATCGTCTTTAGCTACACCGTGTTTAGAAACAACACTTACCACATCAGCGGAATCACCATTTGAGGCCAGTTTCTCTTCCACCAACTGCAAATTTCAAAACGCAAATAAATATAACCACACTTCTACAGACCAACGTAAGCTAAAAGCCACAAAACAATAAACTTACATCAGACGGGGTGTGTTCTGCAACGTCCCAACTAGAATGGGTGGGTCCAAGATCCATGTTATGTCCTCTAGAAACATCGTCTGCTTGAGCACGTACCCCTGGTGGGTCTGCAACATCCATTATATCATCAACTCCAAATTCCTCACCAGCAGCACTCTCAACAGTTTTATTATCCTACAAAAACAAACAAGGTACAATGATAAAACACTCTTACCTTTATCAGCACACATCTAAAGGGACATTATAGAAAAACAATAACCTTCTTTTTCTCCTTGCACCAATCTGCACACCCATTACTAGAATAACACTTATTATCCACAAATCCAGCCTGATACAGTGCGAAACAAAGTAAATTAGGACAAGTCACAGTACATATCAATTACATAACAAAACACCTCCTCAACCATATTTGTAACATATTCCCCAATTCCACTAGAATCACCCTTAGTCTCCCCTGAGGGAGAACCAATTAACCCCTTTCCCACACCAAAACCCACATATGAGTCACGTTTCCCTCTTCCCGTTTTGCAATGTCTAATAAAGCGTCCACTACGGCCAACACTCCTACCAACCATACCAACACTAGGGCGCCGTTTCCTACAGCTATTTTGCTTCTTCAGGGATGCAAGTTCTTCTGCTTGTTGCTCAATCTTCGTAGTTAGGGTAGTTCGCACTTCAACAATTTTCTTAGCTAACCACTCCTGCATTTTCCGTCCAGACCTTATTATAGGTGGGAAATAGTTGTCTATCTTCTGTTGTTTCCTCTTACTGCGAGAACTTCTTAACTTCCTGCCTTTCCTCTTACCAACACGCTTACCCGATTCATAAACCTCCTCTCCAGTCGCTTTCCGGTCCACCACATGCCTTTCATGTTCCACGACTGCACTTTTTTCATCTACATCAACTACATCTAACCCTACAAAACCACCAGGCGTATACAAAATTCACTACTTACAACATCTAACTTTTTTCATCTACATCAACAACCTCTAATTTGCCCCTCCATGTATAGTACATTCTTATCCCAGTCTTCATCATCCCACTCCTCCCCAACCATCATTGCAGCTCCCTAAATCCCCTAGTGGGATAATGGGCATGACAGTCAACTGCAAAATGTTGAACAAATTCGGTTAAAGAGAAATACCAAGCGTATACAAAATTCACTACTTACAAAACACATACACTAACCTCTGGATCATGTTCAACCGCTAAAATATCACTCATAGCAAATGTGGTCAGCTTTAGTATCCCAACAAACGATGCATCCATAAATGTCTTACCATCGTTGGCATTCGGGACATTACGCAGCAGTAACGGGATAGCCTTGTAAGCCATCAACTGCCGTACCAAGGGGAAACCTTGCAACCAAACCGAATGCTGCTGCAACTTAGAGCAGAAAAACTCCACCGGGTCCACACACTTCTCGATGTCTAACATTGGTGGTCTCAATGTACTGATTGTTTTCAAGAATGATTCACGGCCCCAGGGGAAATTTAAGAACGCATCAGTGTCGTCCAACATTCTAACATACTTCTGCGTTGGCTTGTTTATCTGCAAATTCCCAATCAGCACTCCATCCACTATTAAAATGAGAGCAATAGCAAGCTTCCTCCAATCAGCCATGTCACCAGCACTCTTCAATTGTTTTCCCAAATCTCCAAGACTCGTGTCCTTGTTACCACATATTATCCTCTGCCAAACTTCATCCTTCTTCAGTTTGATATCACAACCTTTTTTAGGATCGTATCCGTCAGGGAAATAACCACAAGGGAGACCCGATATCTCACGGAACTCCGACAGTGAAAATCGTTGGGGGTGACCACCAAATACAGTCCACAACTCATATTTCTTCCTCGTCACTAACTGTCGGGTAAGTAACGCATGAATCAATTTACAAGAAATCGGGCCTTACTCACCGGTAAATCGAACAAAACCTCCAACGGAGATCTCCTATTTCGCCAAAAAACCGGGGAGTCACCAAGTGCATCGCGGACAAACGTGAGTAGGTCCGGCTTCGAATAGTCGTTTAGCCGGCGGTTGGGATATCTATCCGTCGTAAACAGGCTTGGAGGAAGCCGCTTATCCACCATTGATTCCGGTTCTCGGTTATCTCCTACAACATTTAAGAACACATGAAGTCACCTTCAAATGAGGTTTGTCTCTATGATTATCCTCTAAACACTAACCTTCATCATCAGTCATCACTTGAGATGGAAACAAGATCTAGCCGAAAATTCTGATACACCGTCGCCACTTCAGATCTGTATCTAGGGTTTTCGGTGAGAAAAAGTAACCGCGTGGTCTTTAGGAGTAAAACATGATGTTTTATCTCATTTACCCAATCCACTAGAGGCTCCTTTCGTTATTTCCTTAAGTTAAAGTATACCTTCAATTTAAAGTATGTGTTTCGTAAAATACTGTTTGGGAAAGTATGTCTAAGGGTAATAAACCCCATACTTTTGCTATCTTTCTTTCTCTTCTCTCTTTTTTTTCCCCTTCTTTTCATTTATTTTTCATGGGACCCAATGAATACTAGTAACTGCACATTTGCCTTAGTTCTCCCTAGGAATGGACATATAGAAGTACGATCGGGTGCGGTACTATTATTTCAGATTTTTAGATTTTTGTATTGAGGATTAGAGATACTATTCAGATTATTGTATTTTTCATACAGGATCAGATTCATCCGGGTTCGGTGTGGATCAAGTGTTGTATATGAGATCTATAACTCAAGCAAACTAGAACTGGATTAGGATCGGATTTAGTTTTATCCGAATCCACAACAGAATGTGCAACGTAACAATTAAAAAATTGCAAATCAAAATGAGCCAAAAACACTTAAATTCATAATAGGTTCAAATGTAAAAAAAACAATAGAACATAATTCTAAATAGGCCATAACTAAAATTGAAAATGTCTTAAAGAATAAGCATTATTTTTTTTATCGCAAATATCGATTTCATATCTTTGTTCTTATCTTAGCATATAAAAGAAAAATGACAAAACTAAACGTTAAAGTTGGTTCTTCTTCTCCTTTACCGGAATCAACCATGATGCTCCTGATCTGAAATCTCGTACGTCATTCCATGTTTTAGAATCAGTCTTTGGTTCAAGCTTTTATATGACATTAACATCATGTGGTATTTCTATAAGCTTATGTTCCCTAACCCTGCAACCTTCCTCCATCCACTATTACACCACCATCATAATCTCACCTTTGACACCATAAAACCCATCAAAACACGTATAAATAAGAAAATGAAGTGCCTTAATCTTGAAGAAGATTACACTGATCATAAACATGGAGATTTAATGTCATATTGATCAAATCGCTAACTAACAAGAAAGCTATTTGTTTTTTATTCACATGAAAACTTCAACAAATCCTACTTCCATAAGAAATTTCTTGTTGGCTTCACCCAAATGATATGAAGCCATAAACGAGTTCCAGTGGAGATGGATTAGGATCACCATTGCATCAGATTTTCACACAGCAAAGACTTCCGAGATTTGTTTAGTTTCTTTCATAATTATTTTCTAACGGAATCGAGAATATTTCATATTCCTTTTGTATAAGAAAATATAACAAGGCGTCTGATGATGATGAAAGCAATCGCACAAATCTCTGAAGTCTTCGATGTGTCAAAATCCAATGCAGTCATGATCTTAGTCCGTCTCTGTTCAAACTAATTTCAGGCTTCAAATAGTTTGGGTAAAGACAATGAGAAATTTTTGACGAAAGTAGGGTTGGTTCAAGTTGTCATATGAATAAAAACGAATAGTTTACTTGTTAGTTAGCGATTTGATCTACAGTAGAACCTCGATAAATTAATATTCGATAAATTAATAAACACCATAAATTAATAAATTATCCCGGTCCCGAGTCGGGCCAATGTAAAAATCAACTCAATTTGATAAAATGATAAGATAATAATTTTTTTGAAACTCCTATGTAAAATATGGTCCCAATAATAGTATAAATTAATAATCATATATAATTATGTATATATATATATATATGATAATGTACTAAACATGGTTTTAGTGATTTTTTTTAACTTAAAAATGAAAATCTCATTAGACCTTATCTTTTAATTTAAGTGTTACATCAAAAAAATTTATAATTTTTTTTTCGATCTTTACCATAAACTTGTAAAAATTATAGGCAAAATAATTGATTCTTTATAATAACGCTTTATAAATGTATTCATCGATATTAGGGATAATAACTATGATTTTTTCTAAATTTTATACATAGTATACCATTTTAGTTTGATCGTCTATTATGATAATATCATCCACTCTATTGCGATAATCAAAAATTTTAATCAAAATTTCATCAATTTGCAAATAGATTCATTAAATTTCATAATATAACATTATTCGAAAAAACAAATTAAGAAGAATCTTACCTAAAATGGATTTCTCTGTATAAATTATAATTATTAATTTATCGATAAAATAATATTCTCTCTAAATTAATAAATTATCTCGGTCCCAACATTATTAATTTATAGAGGTTTTACTGTATATGGGATTGAATCTCCGATGTTTATGATTAATGTCATCTTTTCAAGGTTAAGGCGTCTCATTTTCTTACTTACACGTGTTACACGTATCTTTATTTTTTTGCTAAAATTTTCCATTTTCTTTTAGTGAGGGAAATAAGTAAAATCTAAGGAAATTGGCAGCAATAATAGGTTTTTGGCCAATAATTAAGTATGTAACAACATCAGAAATCTAATTAGATGTATAACATTCAGGTCATGCTAAAAGTCTATAATACCATTTTTTGTTTACCCGATAATTTAAAGGAAAACATGATTTAAAACTTGACTACAACCCTTAATGTTTTACCATTCTCGCCGCACACCAATACTCGGACTGAGACTCGGCGGAGTAGATTATTTAGTTCTATGAAATTACTTGCGTGCACCAAAATCATCGAAGACAAAAACCCAACTATGTTATTCTTATAACAAACCTCCAATTCTCTCTTTTTTGATTTCTTATTTCATCGATACAAATCTCTATTTTGATATCTCTATACCATTCATTTTCAATCAACTTATTCTTGGAGATGAGAGATCAGCTTCCCAAACGACAATTTCGCCATGGTCTAGAACCAGACAGTAAAAATGTTAATGATTATTGTTTCATCAAATACTATATGGTTGTGTTGAAATGTCTTCACAAAAATCCAGAACAAAAGAAGACACTCTTCGATTCTGAATTTGGAAAATTATTGAAATATGGGTTCAAAGTGTCCTCGTCGGCTTCGTTTCTCCATTACCTGTTCTCTCCATTATCTTATAGTCGCCTCCTTGCGCTTTAATGTAAACGATCATAGTGAACTATTATGTATATGTATAGTTA
The DNA here is from genome assembly GCA_900128785.1 of Arabis alpina. NCBI lineage: Eukaryota > Viridiplantae > Streptophyta > Magnoliopsida > Brassicales > Brassicaceae > Arabis > Arabis alpina. Next base: position 8,936,587 of record LT669793.1, on the reverse strand, counting down.
ACAAATATAGTCAAAAATATATGCTATTATAGTTGAGTATCACCATGCTTTGCATGACCTACTAACCAAGAGTGTGATGGGCGTTGTAAGTGAATTACTTGCTGACGGAGGAGTAACTACAAATCCCATTGTAACCGATCAGAATGGTGCACAACCAATACAAACAGAGCATGCACAACCAAAAGTAATTATATTTTATTTTGCTAATTACTATGTTAACTATTCTCTTTTGTGTAATTGACTTTTTATAGAATTCATCAATTCCTAAACCATATAAGTTATTGTTTTTGTTATAATTGTAGGAGCAATTCTCGACGGGAAATGTATTAAAGCTGCAGGGAAGAACTATGTCATCAAGCTTTATGAGAAATAGAATTCTCCTATCCCATTACGTTGAGTTTAGGTTGTCATTGCACGGATTTCTTAAAACGTTTTCATATTAGCAGCATGTTCATTTTGTTGCTTTGGGCTCTTATTACTTACGCTTATGGTGACATAAATGGTTTTCGTATTACCTGCATTTTCTCCTCTCCCATCTAATGCTTTGATTGTTGATCAATATTGATAGTTCAATATTTATTTGACAACATAGAGAAATTTTATAGATTTGGTATACCACTATTTTTTATCAGTATATAGTGAACTATCTCTAATAACTATAACGACAATATGAATAGTGAATTATATCTAATAGATATAATCAACTATACTAATAGGATATAATCAACTATACTACTATATCTCTAATAACTATAACGATAATCTGGATAGTGAATTATATCTAATAGATATAGGGTATGTTCGATTACCAGCCGTATGCGGTTGCGGCTGTGTCATGCACTAGCCGCTCCAATTGTTGTTCGTTTGACAACCGCAACATCTAGTCGCTGTTCGTTTGTCTGCCGCTACGGTTGCATCCGAAATTTTAGCCGCGACGCTAATTTTTAAACGCAGACGCTGAATTTAGCTGCGGCCAAAAATTCGTGATGCGAGATGCAACGTCTGGCCGCATGACGAAACCGCAGGTATTTGCTGCACGCAAACAACAATATTTTTCCGCATGACGCAGCCGCAAGCCGTTGCGGCTGCCAAACGAACATGCCTATAATCAACAATACTAATAAATATATTCAATTATACTACTATATCAGTTCACTACATCTTTATCTACTATCTATAATGAACTATATCAAAGTAATTGTAGTTAATTATATTACTATTTTGATTAACCATCGTAACTTCACTAAGTCCAACTATGATGTCAAAAAACAATAAGAGCTTAAATAAGTCAAACTACTCAAGTTCATAACATAAGGCCAAATCAAAACGTCAATTTACTTAATGGATTTGGTAGTTCACTATTTTTGATCAGCAGATAGTGAACTATCTCTAATAACTATAACGATAATTTGAATAGTGAATTATATCTAATAGATATACTCGACTATATTCCTATTTGACTCATCGCATGTAGTCCACTACAATTACCTCTCCAACCTTGTTCGAACTGCTTCCAATCTCCTTCACCACCTGCTTCACCATTGCAATAACATCTAAACTTCGTAAGAGTTTTCCTACTTCGTAAGAGTTTTTCTAAAAAAGATTTGTGGTGCGGAAGAGAAATCATCACGATCGTTTTTATATCCATCCAAAGAACTGATACAAAAAATCAATTTGATTTACACAATCAATCACCAATCCTTAGATGATTCACTCAAAATCAATCGCTTTTACTTCATATTACGATTTTTAAGATCTACATAATTATAATTACTCATAATTACAATTATTTAGATTTGCATCATTGAAATATCTAGACCAAATCAAAAGGATTATCACCGACAAATTAATAAGATAATCAGATTTTGTAGGATTTTTTTTAGTGTCTACGATTCTCAAATTACATAGGGCTATAATCATCATAAATTTCATTCTCACAGCTATAGACCTAAATAAAAATCACATGCTGTTATAAAGCTAATTTTGGACCAAAATGTTATAAAGCTAATTTTGGACCAAAATTCTATTATTCAGCTAATTCACCCTAAAATCTATTAGAGAAATAATTCCAAATAGACAAATCAATTAATTATAATTTCCAACCAAAACGAATTGAAACCGAATCCGAATTATGTGCAACCTATCAAATCAATTAAATGAAATTTTTTGTTTGTTAACTAAATCTGTTTACAACTCTTAGATTTTTCCATGTACTTGTACTCATGAAGCCATGCTAATCTTCTTTGTATTGTTTCAATTTGATTGAATATATTCTAAGAGACATTAAACGGAAATTTAATAAAAATTAATCATAATATATTGCGATTATATATTAGTTTACTTAAATGAGTCCGCATCAAATGGATCCGTATTACCAAAGAACCTTCTGGTTCCTAGGTTCTTCATCATCATCACCATTTTTAGAAAATCTGGTGGTGATGGTGGAGGATCCTGTTGATGTCCACGAGGATTTCGTCGACGGTCTCCTAGACGTCCCGCTAAATCATGGATCACACTCATTAGTTGGTCCTCGATACCTCTCCCTTCACGTCTCGGTCCAGTGGGCCTCGTCCTACCTCGTCCCGCTAAATCGGAATTTTTAATCAAAATTTCATGTCTTTTTTACAAATAGATTCATTAAATTTCATAATATAACATCATTCGAAAAATTAAATTAAGAAAAATCTTACCTAAAAAAAATTTCTCTCTGTAAATTAATAAATATTAATATATCGATAAATTAATATCTCAGTAAAATAATAATTTTCAAGGTCCCAACATTATTAATTTATAGAGGTTTTAATGTATTTGTTTAATTGGAAATAAATTAGTCATGGCCGATAAAGCTTTGAAATCTTATTTCAATTTTCTTTTATTATTTAATTTTCATTTGTTGATTGATAAAATTTAGTTTATAATCAAATATGTCATAGAAAAAACTAAACGGTTAGTCATATTATCGATTTAAAAAGACATATTTTTTGCAGCAAAAAATGTAAGAGTTATTTTCAAAATTGATAGATTTCTATTAGTTTTCAATATAATAGATTTCGTTTTCGACTTTTTGCAAATGGGCTTTTTAATAATAATTTTATATTTTTATTTTTTATAGGGCTTCAATTTTTAATTTTGTATTAGGCCTCAAATAACTCAGGACCGGCTCTGTGTGGTGGACAAAGACTTTGTACGTGCCTTATTCTTTCCTCTTTTTGTTTGTATTCTGCGTGGGACTTTGAACACTACCATACTTTTGGGGTTTATTACCCTCAAACATACTTTCCCAAACAGTATTTACGAAACACATACTTTAAGTTGAAAGTATACTTTTTGTGTATTGTTCAAGAAATCTTTTAGTTTATTTCCAAAAACTACCCTTATTAAATTAATCTCTTGGTTTGCCTTGTTTTCTCCGTCGTCTCTACTTGACATCAATCTCACCGCCGGCAAGCTGAGATCTCTATTTTGTTACCGGATTTCTTCACCGAGGCTCTATCTCCGATGCCGACATCTCTATTTTGGGCTCTCAGAATTTCTTCTAATACATTTCAATTTAACCACCGGAAAGCATCCGTGTCATTTATTAAAGCATTCGTCCGGGTTCGAGATCGGGATTCAGCTCGCGCGCAATGGGTGATTTCGTCTGGGCTTAATCCCATGTTTGGGTGAAGCACCTGTTTTGTTTTGGGTTTGCATGGTTGATTTCGGGATCTATGAATTGAACGGATCTGAGTATGTCGACGTTAATTTCCCGTCTTGTTGCGTCCACAGAGTCTTTGACGAAATGGGAATATTATGTGTTGTCTCTGGTGATGTCCGGAGGTGAGAGCGAACATTGCAGTGGAAACAAAGATTTACCAAGGACTATTGGAGTGAAAACTACCCTTAGTAAATTAATCTAAACACCCGTCTGTATATTGGTGTCCACGGAGTACTGGAAACAAAAGAATCGCTATGTAAATTTGTAAGGAAAATTGTTATTCGGGTAAATGGGTTTCTAATAAACAAGGCCCAAGCCCAGTAGGTATTTGCTCGCGCAATTGACCCGTCATTTTATCCGTTGCGAACAAGTTAGCGGTGTAAATGCTGGAGTTAATACAATAACCTACCAACATTAAAGTCTCAACCAAGCAACCACTCTCTTGCCTGGGTTTGCTTAATAAAAGCATAAGTTTTGTTGGTGTTTCTAAACCTAGTTCGGAAATGGGTTTACCCAATTTACCTCACGATGTACTAAAAATAATCGTTAAGAAAGTAGGAGCAAGATCGTGTGGTGAGCTTCTTCCATTCTTACTGGCCGGGACTGGAGGGCGTGACATGATGTATGAAGCGGAAGTCCTGAAATTGTCTAACATCAATCCTTTATTTTTTTAGCATGGAGATATTGACTGGAATGGTCATGCTCTTGCGTATTTCGAGAAGTGCTTGGCCGTTGGTCACAAGACAACCATTTACTTCGAGGCTATAAGGCTTGCTGCAAAGGTTACCAATTTGTTAGGTGCGATTAACTTGCTAAATCAATATGTTCCTTTAGATGCGGAGTCAACCTTGCTTGTTGATGTTTTTGTGTTTGTTTTGGAGACGTGGAGGCAGCGTCAACGCATTTTGCGAGGTTGTTTGGTACATTTCCGACGTATGGATCTAGAGAATTGCACCGAATGGGTTCGGAGCTGTTGAAGCTGATTTTATTGTTTGACCCAAGTTACTTAGGAAATTTCGAGGATGTGTTTGCCTTCCCTACTAGTGCATCTAATGACATTTTAGATCATAATGGGTTTAAGAACAAATACGAAGAATGTTATGTTTATGTGTGAGCATGTAGCTGAAATGTTGTAAGAAACACTAACGCAATGTAATAGATGACATAAATTAATGAAAATGTTATTGTTTGGTGGGGGGGCGGTGTATAAAAGAAGTGACCAAATTTTCATAACCAGAAAAATCCGACCACTAGAAGTTATCGGAAGTACTCCACAATATGAACATTAAATGAGAGAACATAGAATTAAGTTCTTAATTAACTAAATTCTATGACTGTTAATAGGTGTACTAACAAAGAGAAGATCAACGGTTCTAATGGGCTGCCTTTAACAGTTTACCACGATGGCATTAAATGAAATACAGATCTCGTGGTAACTTTAATCCATCGTGTGGCTGTTATTAATAGTTAGTACAAATTGCTGGAGAAGTGGTTGTGGTTACAAACCTAATCCGCCAACCTCAGAGGTGAAAGCTTATGGTCAGTGAACTCTTGAAAACTTTGCTTGCTCTCTCTTATTCAAAAAGGAGGTTTCATCTAACGGTGGATGGAGAGGCATTGTTTTGTTCTATGTGGTCAGTGGAGATCCTCAGATGAGGGGGACTGGGATTTCGTGAGGCTGTTATTAATAGTTAGTACAAATTGCTGAGAAGCGGTTGTGGTTACAAACCTAATCCGCCAACCTCAGAGGTGAAAGCTTATGGTTAGTGAACTCTTGAAAACTTTGCTTGCTCTCTCTTATTCAAAAAGGAGGTTTCATCTAACGGTGGATGGAGAGGCATTGTTTTGTTCTATGTGGTCAGTGGAGATCCTCAGATGAGGGGGACTGGGATTTCGTATTGCAGAAGCATACTCTTGCTAGGGTTGTATTTCTACGTCCTAAGATGACTATCTGAGATTGGAAGCGTAGTTTGTTCTGAGTTTAGCTTAGAAGAGGATTTATCGTTATCTTTCTCCCCAAACAAAGGTTTAGAAGGTAGTGGGAATGATAAGACTCCATCAGTATTACTTTCCAGTGATAATTCTGTTGCGTTCTTCTTGCGATGCCATGGAAAATCCCCTGGTTTGAACAAGCTCGTAACTAGGACTCGCGATGGTGCACAAGCAAGGTTGCAAAAAAATGCAAGGTTAGAAACTGCTGAATCTTCAAGGAAGAGGTTATGTGGGGAGGATTTGTTTGGGAAGATAATAGAGTGTTTTGAACCGGATGATACACCAGCCAGTTTGAAAACAGCAGCCTCAAAGACAAGGGATGGAGGTGATTTTTCCCTGATTTTGGCTTCACTACAGTGGATGATGGTTTACTACAAAGGCGTAGGGGAGTTGGTAGCGTCAACAACGTACCAACTAGTGCTGAGCAAGGGCCATCACCTAGGAAGTGTAACAATGCTAGTTTTGGGTCTTTATCAGACGGCGACGATGGTTTGGTGGCTGCTGTAGAGGAAATTGAGAAAGCTTATAGCCTCCAAACATCGTTTGAAGGTGAAGAAGATGAAGAGGGTATTTGGAATTTTGAGACGCCAGAGGATGTTGTTGTTCCATTACGTGGTTATGATTTAGAGTTTTGGGAGGATATAATAACAGAGGAACATGGAGGTTCAAAGGCTGCTGAGCTTCTAAAAGGGGTTTTTGGGGAGGGTGTGGGTGTGAACACAGTTAAACTAAAGAAGGGGCAGTATGGAGGTCGCAAGGTGCCTCAAAGAACAAAAGAACAATGTCAGGATAAGGGCATAGGACAAAGTTTGGAAACGGAAGAGGCTCCTCGTCCCACTCGAAGCCTCGTCGATATTGATGATGAAGAGTTTGACATTCCTCCTTTGTATGATGATACTGACTACGAGAGATATTTATACCTGATTTAGATGTTGATTGTGATGGGTGCGAGCCTTATCTGGGTAAGCCGTATGCAAACAAGCTGGATTGCCAAATTTCGTTAGCTATTTATGCAATTAAGGAGCAGTTTCATTTTACGCAAACGACAACAAAGAGGCACAGTTTTGTAGTGTCGTGTTCAGATAGAAGCTGCAATTGGCGCGTGTTGGCTGCCGAGAGGAAGACGACTTACATGTACGAAATCAGGAAAGTGCACCTAGACTGGGAAAAAGGCCAAATTGAACCCAGATTATTGGGAATGTGCCGATTTGGATCCGATCTTTTGCTTAGGGTCAATTCAGACCTGAACCTAAAGTTAATTTAAATTATGTATCCAGACTAACTTATTTTGTGTCAAAATGAACATTGACCAACTTTCCGTTTGTCAACACTAACAGAACAGTGAATAAGGCGACAGCTTGGCAAGTGTTTCAGTTTAATCGGCCAAAACGACATAGTTTTAATTTGGGAGAAAATTAAAAAATGAAATTCCTAATTTTTTTCTCTTGTCGATACTTCTTCTTCTTCTTCTTCGAAACACCAAACTCAATGTCTGCAAAAATCAAGAGAAAAGAGATGAGGCAGCGCTCAAAGAGAGTAAGAAGAATAAGAATCCAAGTCATCTAAGATTCTAATTCTATTAATTTATCGATCTTCTTCTTCCCTTCTCTTAAACCACGAACTCAAAATATGCAAAAAAAAGAGAAATGAAATAATCAATTAAAAGTAGAGAGAAGTAATTGAAAACAAAAACACTTCAAAATCGAGTTTGTAGTTTGGAAAAACGTTCTTCAAAATCGAGTTTGGTTCTTCACCGAACCAAAAATGAGGTAATATGGGAGTTTGAATCGAGTTTGAACCGAGTATTCTTTTCGTTTTGTTATAGTAATCCTAGAGTTCTTACACATGTGTATATATATACGTATATAGGTTCATATGGTTTCAGTTTTTCTTGAATAGAGAAAAAAATGTTATTTAGAACCCTATGTGTTCGATGAAATGTCTATGAAATGTCTGTGAGGCATAATTACATCTTTTTAATTATTTTGTTTTTGAAGGTGCATAAGTGGTGTGGCAAATGCAGGACTAAAGCACTCAAGATTACAACTGAAACATATGGTAAATGTTAACCAAAACAAACACAATTTTTTTTTTAAAATACTCATGCCAAAGCCAAATGAAAGCAACATACATTTTTCAGGAGTTACATCAATGAGGTTGGAGGGAGAAGATCAAGAGCAGCTGATCGTGGAGGGACATCGAGTGGAAATAGACAAGCTTGTTCAGAAACTGAAGAAGAAAGTAGTCTACATGATAGACCCACGATGTGTACAAGAAGAAGAAGTTGAGTTAAGGAGGAAAAGGAGTAACTGGAGTTGAAGTGGTTTGTAGATAACGGGTTGGTTAAAGAGTTTGTTGGATCTGTTAGTGAATTTGGATAAGGTTGTTTTTCATTGTATTATCAAGCGTGCTTATGTTTTCTTAATTTCTTGTTTGTGTTTCTTTCCTTTGATGTTTTGTGTTTGTCTTTCTCTTGTATCAAAAATCAAGAATTTCTAGTTAGAGCTTTCTTCAATGTCAACAATATTCCATCACAGGGGCAAAAACTTTCTACAACATAGCAAGTTTGAGTTGTTTGATGCAAAGTATGTACTTTAACTTCGGTTAATGATCTAGTTTAATTTATAGAGGAAAAATCTGTCCAAATTAATAGTCACGCCATGACCAAAAGAAATCGTCATAACACAAGGAAGCTCCATAGACAAAACAAGGGAGTTTTAGAAGGAAACACAAAAGAGGGAAATAAACATAAGTAGAGTTAGAGTCTTAATTAGATGACTTGGACTCATTCTTCATACTCTCTTTGAGCGCTGCCTCATCTCTCTTCTCTTGATTTTTGCAGATATCAATCTCAATATCTGCAAAAATCAAGAGAAGAGAGATGATGGATCTTCTTCTTCTTCGATACTTCTTCAATTACTCCTCTCTACTCTTAATTGATCATTTCACTTCTTCCCCTTTTTTCCAGATTTTGAGTTCGTGGTTTGAGAGAAGGGAAGAAGAAGAAGATCGATAAATTAATAGAATTAGAATCTTAGATGACTTGGATTCTTATTCTTCTTACTCTCTTTTAGTGCTACCTCATCTCTTTTCTCTTGATTTTTGCAGACATTGAGTTTGGTGTTTCAAAGAAGAAGAAGAAGTATCGACAAAACAAAAAAATTAGGGATTTAATTTTTTTATTTTCTCCCAACTTAAAACTACGTCGTTTTGGCCGATTAAACTGAACCACTTGCCAATGTATCGTCCTAATCACTGTTCTGTTAGTGTTGACTAACGGAAAGTTGGTCAATGTTCATTTTGGCACAAAAAAAGTTAGTTTGGATACATAATTTAAATTAACTTTAGGTTCATGTGTAAATTGACCCTAAGCAAAAAATCGGGTCCAAATCGGCATATTCCCAATAGTCTGGGTTCAATTTGGCCTTTTCCCCCACCTAGACCATACTTGTACACTTGACACACGGAATAGTTACATTGATAAAGTTAACTCGCGCCTTATTGCATCTGTGTATAAAGCGAAGTATGGGGAGCCATCTGCTGGCCCAAGGCCCATGGATTTGCAGCAACTAGTCCTTGAAGATTTGGGTGTTTCAGCAACATACATGCAATGTTGGCGTGCAAGAGCAAAGACATCTTACCTAGCCTTACCAAAGCATCTCCGCCAGTTGAAACATGCCAATCTAGGTAATGTCTATCATTTAGAGACTGAGAAAGATGAGGATGGGATGGATAAGTTATTGTATATGTTCTTATCGTTTAGAGCTTCGATCCGAGGTTTTAGACTTCTTAGGAGAGTGTTGGTTTTAGATGGTACCCATTTGTCCGGGAAATACCAAGGGGTATTACTAACAGCTAGCGGGCATGACCCTGCGATGCAGTGGGAGTGCAAACCTTTGCAATCACATACAGAAGCATCTCAAGTACTGGAACCATAAATCTCTTCACCTTACGGTCAACATAAAGTGATGGAGCAGAGTCAAATATCTCAACTACTCACATGGAAAGATGTATAGCCAAGCCAACCCAATGCTTCCCTTCCCAACACATTGGCACGTACACTGTCTGGACATCATCAAACCATCTCTTCCCTTCCGATGTTAGATACTGGGTCAACCTAGAGTCAAAGCGTACCCTTTCCCTCAGTTTTGCCTTATTGAATGCCGCATATTTCCCTTGTAGGCAATTGACAAACCAAGGCGTCTCGAATAGCGACTTCTTAGCTGCCAAAACACCAGCATGACGATCCCTAAGCATGGACATCAGTACCTCCATATGCTGCAGACAGTCATGTAAGTTATTAAACCGGAAAACGAGTATAGTATTCTTAAAAGTAAACAGAAAACCTTTATTAGTTGGGTACTTACTGTTGTGGAGACCCACTCCTCTGATTCAGCAAGGTCCAGCAAAAACTTACTAGTAATTACGAATCCTCCTTTTGTTATTTGTTCCCTACTTCAATGAACGTGACACCTCTTACGCGTTCGTCTACTAAAAAAATTGCACAAACTCAAGTGTGGTGAAACTCAGAATTTGGATTTACATTTCTGCAGATTCCTCAAGGGTGGCGTTGATCTCCTCGAATTCATCAATATCTACACATGGCAATAGGTCCATCACAACTTTTCGAGGCTTCTCTTTAAACAACCCTTGTTAATTTCAACTCTCTCTTTGACGGAACAGAACATTGTACGTCTTCCGCGAGGGCAGAGTCACTCACTTCTACAGTGGGAGTCCCATCCTCTTCCAAAGAAACACCGCCATGGGCGCTAACGATTTTGTCCTCCTGCTTATCAGAATACATTGCAATCGTCCCCATTACGGTTGCATTAACAGCAAGTCGAACCTCTTCCAGTTCCCTAGCTTCATTAGCACTCTCCTGATCCGACCCCTGCATTCAAATCATACTCAGTTATTAGTTACTTTACCAGATGTTTGCTGTTTTTAGATACAATATTTTTACCCACTCCACATACCTTGTTAGCGGGTTTCCCTTTGCAGACCATTTTAGCTGACTCCACGATAGGTAGAACCTCTTCCAGATACCTATCTTCCTTCACACTGTCATGCTTTGGACCCTAAAAGCAAGAGTACTCACGTTACATTTACTTCAACGTAACATACAAACAAATAGTTATCGTCTTTAGCTACACCGTGTTTAGAAACAACACTTACCACATCAGCGGAATCACCATTTGAGGCCAGTTTCTCTTCCACCAACTGCAAATTTCAAAACGCAAATAAATATAACCACACTTCTACAGACCAACGTAAGCTAAAAGCCACAAAACAATAAACTTACATCAGACGGGGTGTGTTCTGCAACGTCCCAACTAGAATGGGTGGGTCCAAGATCCATGTTATGTCCTCTAGAAACATCGTCTGCTTGAGCACGTACCCCTGGTGGGTCTGCAACATCCATTATATCATCAACTCCAAATTCCTCACCAGCAGCACTCTCAACAGTTTTATTATCCTACAAAAACAAACAAGGTACAATGATAAAACACTCTTACCTTTATCAGCACACATCTAAAGGGACATTATAGAAAAACAATAACCTTCTTTTTCTCCTTGCACCAATCTGCACACCCATTACTAGAATAACACTTATTATCCACAAATCCAGCCTGATACAGTGCGAAACAAAGTAAATTAGGACAAGTCACAGTACATATCAATTACAGAACAAAACACCTCCTCAACCATATTTGTAACATATTCCCCAATTCCACTAGAATCACCCTTAGTCTCCCCTGAGGGAGAACCAATTAACCCCTTTCCCACACCAAAACCCACATATGAGTCACGTTTCCCTCTTCCCGTTTTGCAATGTCTAATAAAGCGTCCACTACGGCCAACACTCCTACCAACCATACCAACACTAGGGCGCCGTTTCCTACAGCTATTTTGCTTCTTCAGGGATGCAAGTTCTTCTGCTTGTTGCTCAATCTTCGTAGTTAGGGTAGTTCTCACTTCAACAATTTTCTTAGCTAACCACTCCTGCATTTTCCGTCCAGACCTTATTATAGGTGGGAAATAGTTGTCTATCTTCTGTTGTTTCCTCTTACTGCGAGAACTTCTTAACTTCCTGCCTTTCCTCTTACCAACACGCTTACCCGATTCATAAACCTCCTCTCCAGTCGCTTTCCGGTCCACCACATGCCTTTCATGTTCCACGACTGCACTTTTTTCATCTACATCAACTACATCTAACCCTACAAAACCACCAGGCGTATACAAAATTCACTACTTACAACATCTAACTTTTTTCATCTACATCAACAACCTCTAATTTGCCCCTCCATGTATAGTACATTCTTATCCCAGTCTTCATCATCCCACTCCTCCCCAACCATCATTGCAGCTCCCTAAATCCCCTAGTGGGATAATGGGCATGACAGTCAACTGCAAAATGTTGAACAAATTCGGTTAAAGAGAAATACCAAGCGTATACAAAATTCACTACTTACAAAACACATACACTAACCTCTGGATCATGTTCAACCGCTAAAATATCACTCATAGCAAATGTGGTCAGCTTTAGTATCCCAACAAACGATGCATCCATAAATGTCTTACCATCGTTGGCATTCGGGACATTACGCAGCAGTAACGGGATAGCCTTGTAAGCCATCAACTGCCGTACCAAGGGGAAACCTTGCAACCAAACCGAATGCTGCTGCAACTTAGAGCAGAAAAACTCCACCGGGTCCACACACTTCTCGATGTCTAACATTGGTGGTCTCAATGTACTGATTGTTTTCAAGAATGATTCACGGCCCCAGGGGAAATTTAAGAACGCATCAGTGTCGTCCAACATTCTAACATACTTCTGCGTTGGCTTGTTTATCTGCAAATTCCCAATCAGCACTCCATCCACTATTAAAATGAGAGCAATAGCAAGCTTCCTCCAATCAGCCATGTCACCAGCACTCTTCAATTGTTTTCCCAAATCTCCAAGACTCGTGTCCTTGTTACCACATATTATCCTCTGCCAAACTTCATCCTTCTTCAGTTTGATATCACAACCTTTTTTAGGATCGTATCCGTCAGGGAAATAACCACAAGGGAGACCCGATATCTCACGGAACTCCGACAGTGAAAATCGTTGGGGGTGACCACCAAATACAGTCCACAACTCATATTTCTTCCTCGTCACTAACTGTCGGGTAAGTAACGCATGAATCAATTTACAAGAAATCGGGCCTTACTCACCGGTAAATCGAACAAAACCTCCAACGGAGATCTCCTATTTCGCCAAAAAACCGGGGAGTCACCAAGTGCATCGCGGACAAACGTGAGTAGGTCCGGCTTCGAATAGTCGTTTAGCCGGCGGTTGGGATATCTATCCGTCGTAAACAGGCTTGGAGGAAGCCGCTTATCCACCATTGATTCCGGTTCTCGGTTATCTCCTACAACATTTAAGAACACATGAAGTCACCTTCAAATGAGGTTTGTCTCTATGATTATCCTCTAAACACTAACCTTCATCATCAGTCATCACTTGAGATGGAAACAAGATCTAGCCGAAAATTCTGATACACCGTCGCCACTTCAGATCTGTATCTAGGGTTTTCGGTGAGAAAAAGTAACCGCGTGGTCTTTAGGAGTAAAACATGATGTTTTATCTCATTTACCCAATCCACTAGAGGCTCCTTTCGTTATTTCCTTAAGTTAAAGTATACCTTCAATTTAAAGTATGTGTTTCGTAAAATACTGTTTGGGAAAGTATGTCTAAGGGTAATAAACCCCATACTTTTGCTATCTTTCTTTCTCTTCTCTCTTTTTTTTCCCCTTCTTTTCATTTATTTTTCATGGGACCCAATGAATACTAGTAACTGCACATTTGCCTTAGTTCTCCCTAGGAATGGACATATAGAAGTACGATCGGGTGCGGTACTATTATTTCAGATTTTTAGATTTTTGTATTGAGGATTAGAGATACTATTCAGATTATTGTATTTTTCATACAGGATCAGATTCATCCGGGTTCGGTGTGGATCAAGTGTTGTATATGAGATCTATAACTCAAGCAAACTAGAACTGGATTAGGATCGGATTTAGTTTTATCCGAATCCACAACAGAATGTGCAACGTAACAATTAAAAAATTGCAAATCAAAATGAGCCAAAAACACTTAAATTCATAATAGGTTCAAATGTAAAAAAAACAATAGAACATAATTCTAAATAGGCCATAACTAAAATTGAAAATGTCTTAAAGAATAAGCATTATTTTTTTTATCGCAAATATCGATTTCATATCTTTGTTCTTATCTTAGCATATAAAAGAAAAATGACAAAACTAAACGTTAAAGTTGGTTCTTCTTCTCCTTTACCGGAATCAACCATGATGCTCCTGATCTGAAATCTCGTACGTCATTCCATGTTTTAGAATCAGTCTTTGGTTCAAGCTTTTATATGACATTAACATCATGTGGTATTTCTATAAGCTTATGTTCCCTAACCCTGCAACCTTCCTCCATCCACTATTACACCACCATCATAATCTCACCTTTGACACCATAAAACCCATCAAAACACGTATAAATAAGAAAATGAAGTGCCTTAATCTTGAAGAAGATTACACTGATCATAAACATGGAGATTTAATGTCATATTGATCAAATCGCTAACTAACAAGAAAGCTATTTGTTTTTTATTCACATGAAAACTTCAACAAATCCTACTTCCATAAGAAATTTCTTGTTGGCTTCACCCAAATGATATGAAGCCATAAACGAGTTCCAGTGGAGATGGATTAGGATCACCATTGCATCAGATTTTCACACAGCAAAGACTTCCGAGATTTGTTTAGTTTCTTTCATAATTATTTTCTAACGGAATCGAGAATATTTCATATTCCTTTTGTATAAGAAAATATAACAAGGCGTCTGATGATGATGAAAGCAATCGCACAAATCTCTGAAGTCTTCGATGTGTCAAAATCCAATGCAGTCATGATCTTAGTCCGTCTCTGTTCAAACTAATTTCAGGCTTCAAATAGTTTGGGTAAAGACAATGAGAAATTTTTGACGAAAGTAGGGTTGGTTCAAGTTGTCATATGAATAAAAACGAATAGTTTACTTGTTAGTTAGCGATTTGATCTACAGTAGAACCTCGATAAATTAATATTCGATAAATTAATAAACACCATAAATTAATAAATTATCCCGGTCCCGAGTCGGGCCAATGTAAAAATCAACTCAATTTGATAAAATGATAAGATAATAATTTTTTTGAAACTCCTATGTAAAATATGGTCCCAATAATAGTATAAATTAATAATCATATATAATTATGTATATATATATATATATGATAATGTACTAAACATGGTTTTAGTGATTTTTTTTAACTTAAAAATGAAAATCTCATTAGACCTTATCTTTTAATTTAAGTGTTACATCAAAAAAATTTATAATTTTTTTTTCGATCTTTACCATAAACTTGTAAAAATTATAGGCAAAATAATTGATTCTTTATAATAACGCTTTATAAATGTATTCATCGATATTAGGGATAATAACTATGATTTTTTCTAAATTTTATACATAGTATACCATTTTAGTTTGATCGTCTATTATGATAATATCATCCACTCTATTGCGATAATCAAAAATTTTAATCAAAATTTCATCAATTTGCAAATAGATTCATTAAATTTCATAATATAACATTATTCGAAAAAACAAATTAAGAAGAATCTTACCTAAAATGGATTTCTCTGTATAAATTATAATTATTAATTTATCGATAAAATAATATTCTCTCTAAATTAATAAATTATCTCGGTCCCAACATTATTAATTTATAGAGGTTTTACTGTATATGGGATTGAATCTCCGATGTTTATGATTAATGTCATCTTTTCAAGGTTAAGGCGTCTCATTTTCTTACTTACACGTGTTACACGTATCTTTATTTTTTTGCTAAAATTTTCCATTTCTTTTAGTGAGGGAAATAAGTAAAATCTAAGGAAATTGGCAGCAATAATAGGTTTTTGGCCAATAATTAAGTATGTAACAACATCAGAAATCTAATTAGATGTATAACATTCAGGTCATGCTAAAAGTCTATAATACCATTTTTTGTTTACCCGATAATTTAAAGGAAAACATGATTTAAAACTTGACTACAACCCTTAATGTTTTACCATTCTCGCCGCACACCAATACTCGGACTGAGACTCGGCGGAGTAGATTATTTAGTTCTATGAAATTACTTGCGTGCACCAAAATCATCGAAGACAAAAACCCAACTATGTTATTCTTATAACAAACCTCCAATTCTCTCTTTTTTGATTTCTTATTTCATCGATACAAATCTCTATTTTGATATCTCTATACCATTCATTTTCAATCAACTTATTCTTGGAGATGAGAGATCAGCTTCCCAAACGACAATTTCGCCATGGTCTAGAACCAGACAGTAAAAATGTTAATGATTATTGTTTCATCAAATACTATATGGTTGTGTTGAAATGTCTTCACAAAAATCCAGAACAAAAGAAGACACTCTTCGATTCTGAATTTGGAAAATTATTGAAATATGGGTTCAAAGTGTCCTCGTCGGCTTCGTTTCTCCATTACCTGTTCTCTCCATTATCTTATAGTCGCCTCCTTGCGCTTTAATGTAAACGATCATAGTGAACTATTATGTATATGTATAGTTAACAAATATAGTCAAAAATATATGCTATTATAGTTGAGTATCACCATGCTTTGCATGACCTACTAACCAAGAGTGTGATGGGCGTTGTAAGTGAATTACTTGCTGACGGAGGAGTAACTACAAATCCCATTGTAACCGATCAGAATGGTGCACAACCAATACAAACAGAGCATGCACAACCAAAAGTAATTATATTTTATTTTGCTAATTACTATGTTAACTATTCTCTTTTGTGTAATTGACTTTTTATAGAATTCATCAATTCCTAAACCATATAAGTTATTGTTTTTGTTATAATTGTAGGAGCAATTCTCGACGGGAAATGTATTAAAGCTGCAGGGAAGAACTATGTCATCAAGCTTTATGAGAAATAGAATTCTCCTATCCCATTACGTTGAGTTTAGGTTGTCATTGCACGGATTTCTTAAAACGTTTTCATATTAGCAGCATGTTCATTTTGTTGCTTTGGGCTCTTATTACTTACGCTTATGGTGACATAAATGGTTTTCGTATTACCTGCATTTTCTCCTCTCCCATCTAATGCTTTGATTGTTGATCAATATTGATAGTTCAATATTTATTTGACAACATAGAGAAATTTTATAGATTTGGTATACCACTATTTTTTATCAGTATATAGTGAACTATCTCTAATAACTATAACGACAATATGAATAGTGAATTATATCTAATAGATATAATCAACTATACTAATAGGATATAATCAACTATACTACTATATCTCTAATAACTATAACGATAATCTGGATAGTGAATTATATCTAATAGATATAGGGTATGTTCGATTACCAGCCGTATGCGGTTGCGGCTGTGTCATGCACTAGCCGCTCCAATTGTTGTTCGTTTGACAACCGCAACATCTAGTCGCTGTTCGTTTGTCTGCCGCTACGGTTGCATCCGAAATTTTAGCCGCGACGCTAATTTTTAAACGCAGACGCTGAATTTAGCTGCGGCCAAAAATTCGTGATGCGAGATGCAACGTCTGGCCGCATGACGAAACCGCAGGTATTTGCTGCACGCAAACAACAATATTTTTCCGCATGACGCAGCCGCAAGCCGTTGCGGCTGCCAAACGAACATGCCTATAATCAACAATACTAATAAATATATTCAATTATACTACTATATCAGTTCACTACATCTTTATCTACTATCTATAATGAACTATATCAAAGTAATTGTAGTTAATTATATTACTATTTTGATTAACCATCGTAACTTCACTAAGTCCAACTATGATGTCAAAAAACAATAAGAGCTTAAATAAGTCAAACTACTCAAGTTCATAACATAAGGCCAAATCAAAACGTCAATTTACTTAATGGATTTGGTAGTTCACTATTTTTGATCAGCAGATAGTGAACTATCTCTAATAACTATAACGATAATTTGAATAGTGAATTATATCTAATAGATATACTCGACTATATTCCTATTTGACTCATCGCATGTAGTCCACTACAATTACCTCTCCAACCTTGTTCGAACTGCTTCCAATCTCCTTCACCACCTGCTTCACCATTGCAATAACATCTAAACTTCGTAAGAGTTTTCCTACTTCGTAAGAGTTTTTCTAAAAAAGATTTGTGGTGCGGAAGAGAAATCATCACGATCGTTTTTATATCCATCCAAAGAACTGATACAAAAAATCAATTTGATTTACACAATCAATCACCAATCCTTAGATGATTCACTCAAAATCAATCGCTTTTACTTCATATTACGATTTTTAAGATCTACATAATTATAATTACTCATAATTACAATTATTTAGATTTGCATCATTGAAATATCTAGACCAAATCAAAAGGATTATCACCGACAAATTAATAAGATAATCAGATTTTGTAGGATTTTTTTTAGTGTCTACGATTCTCAAATTACATAGGGCTATAATCATCATAAATTTCATTCTCACAGCTATAGACCTAAATAAAAATCACATGCTGTTATAAAGCTAATTTTGGACCAAAATGTTATAAAGCTAATTTTGGACCAAAATTCTATTATTCAGCTAATTCACCCTAAAATCTATTAGAGAAATAATTCCAAATAGACAAATCAATTAATTATAATTTCCAACCAAAACGAATTGAAACCGAATCCGAATTATGTGCAACCTATCAAATCAATTAAATGAAATTTTTTGTTTGTTAACTAAATCTGTTTACAACTCTTAGATTTTTCCATGTACTTGTACTCATGAAGCCATGCTAATCTTCTTTGTATTGTTTCAATTTGATTGAATATATTCTAAGAGACATTAAACGGAAATTTAATAAAAATTAATCATAATATATTGCGATTATATATTAGTTTACTTAAATGAGTCCGCATCAAATGGATCCGTATTACCAAAGAACCTTCTGGTTCCTAGGTTCTTCATCATCATCACCATTTTTAGAAAATCTGGTGGTGATGGTGGAGGATCCTGTTGATGTCCACGAGGATTTCGTCGACGGTCTCCTAGACGTCCCGCTAAATCATGGATCACACTCATTAGTTGGTCCTCGATACCTCTCCCTTCACGTCTCGGTCCAGTGGGCCTCGTCCTACCTCGTCCCGCTAAATCGGAATTTTTAATCAAAATTTCATGTCTTTTTTACAAATAGATTCATTAAATTTCATAATATAACATCATTCGAAAAATTAAATTAAGAAAAATCTTACCTAAAAAAAATTTCTCTCTGTAAATTAATAAATATTAATATATCGATAAATTAATATCTCAGTAAAATAATAATTTTCAAGGTCCCAACATTATTAATTTATAGAGGTTTTAATGTATTTGTTTAATTGGAAATAAATTAGTCATGGCCGATAAAGCTTTGAAATCTTATTTCAATTTTCTTTTATTATTTAATTTTCATTTGTTGATTGATAAAATTTAGTTTATAATCAAATATGTCATAGAAAAAACTAAACGGTTAGTCATATTATCGATTTAAAAAGACATATTTTTTGCAGCAAAAAATGTAAGAGTTATTTTCAAATTGATAGATTTCTATTAGTTTTCAATATAATAGATTTCGTTTTCGACTTTTTGCAAATGGGCTTTTTAATAATAATTTTATATTTTTATTTTTTATAGGGCTTCAATTTTTAATTTTGTATTAGGCCTCAAATAACTCAGGACCGGCTCTGTGTGGTGGACAAAGACTTTGTACGTGCCTTATTCTTTCCTCTTTTTGTTTGTATTCTGCGTGGGACTTTGAACACTACCATACTTTTGGGGTTTATTACCCTCAAACATACTTTCCCAAACAGTATTTACGAAACACATACTTTAAGTTGAAAGTATACTTTTTGTGTATTGTTCAAGAAATCTTTTAGTTTATTTCCAAAAACTACCCTTATTAAATTAATCTCTTGGTTTGCCTTGTTTTCTCCGTCGTCTCTACTTGACATCAATCTCACCGCCGGCAAGCTGAGATCTCTATTTTGTTACCGGATTTCTTCACCGAGGCTCTATCTCCGATGCCGACATCTCTATTTTGGGCTCTCAGAATTTCTTCTAATACATTTCAATTTAACCACCGGAAAGCATCCGTGTCATTTATTAAAGCATTCGTCCGGGTTCGAGATCGGGATTCAGCTCGCGCGCAATGGGTGATTTCGTCTGGGCTTAATCCCATGTTTGGGTGAAGCACCTGTTTTGTTTTGGGTTTGCATGGTTGATTTCGGGATCTATGAATTGAACGGATCTGAGTATGTCGACGTTAATTTCCCGTCTTGTTGCGTCCACAGAGTCTTTGACGAAATGGGAATATTATGTGTTGTCTCTGGTGATGTCCGGAGGTGAGAGCGAACATTGCAGTGGAAACAAAGATTTACCAAGGACTATTGGAGTGAAAACTACCCTTAGTAAATTAATCTAAACACCCGTCTGTATATTGGTGTCCACGGAGTACTGGAAACAAAAGAATCGCTATGTAAATTTGTAAGGAAAATTGTTATTCGGGTAAATGGGTTTCTAATAAACAAGGCCAAGCCCAGTAGGTATTTGCTCGCGCAATTGACCCGTCATTTTATCCGTTGCGAACAAGTTAGCGGTGTAAATGCTGGAGTTAATACAATAACCTACCAACATTAAAGTCTCAACCAAGCAACCACTCTCTTGCCTGGGTTTGCTTAATAAAAGCATAAGTTTTGTTGGTGTTTCTAAACCTAGTTCGGAAATGGGTTTACCCAATTTACCTCACGATGTACTAAAAATAATCGTTAAGAAAGTAGGAGCAAGATCGTGTGGTGAGCTTCTTCCATTCTTACTGGCCGGGACTGGAGGGCGTGACATGATGTATGAAGCGGAAGTCCTGAAATTGTCTAACATCAATCCTTTATTTTTTTAGCATGGAGATATTGACTGGAATGGTCATGCTCTTGCGTATTTCGAGAAGTGCTTGGCCGTTGGTCACACAACCATTTACTTCGAGGCTATAAGGCTTGCTGCAAAGGTTACCAATTTGTTAGGTGCGATTAACTTGCTAAATCAATATGTTCCTTTAGATGCGGAGTCAACCTTGCTTGTTGATGTTTTTGTGTTTGTTTTGGAGACGTGGAGGCAGCGTCAACGCATTTTGCGAGGTTGTTTGGTACATTTCCGACGTATGGATCTAGAGAATTGCACCGAATGGGTTCGGAGCTGTTGAAGCTGATTTTATTGTTTGACCCAAGTTACTTAGGAAATTTCGAGGATGTGTTTGCCTTCCCTACTAGTGCATCTAATGACATTTTAGATCATAATGGGTTTAAGAACAAATACGAAGAATGTTATGTTTATGTGTGAGCATGTAGCTGAAATGTTGTAAGAAACACTAACGCAATGTAATAGATGACATAAATTAATGAAAATGTTATTGTTTGGTGGGGGGGCGGTGTATAAAAGAAGTGACCAAATTTTCATAACCAGAAAAATCCGACCACTAGAAGTTATCGGAAGTACTCCACAATATGAACATTAAATGAGAGAACATAGAATTAAGTTCTTAATTAACTAAATTCTATGACTGTTAATAGGTGTACTAACAAAGAGAAGATCAACGGTTCTAATGGGCTGCCTTTAACAGTTTACCACGATGGCATTAAATGAAATACAGATCTCGTGGTAACTTTAATCCATCGTGTGGCTGTTATTAATAGTTAGTACAAATTGCTGGAGAAGTGGTTGTGGTTACAAACCTAATCCGCCAACCTCAGAGGTGAAAGCTTATGGTCAGTGAACTCTTGAAAACTTTGCTTGCTCTCTCTGATTCAAAAAGGAGGTTTCATCTAACGGTGGATGGAGAGGCATTGTTTTGTTTTATGTGGTCAGTGGAGATCCTCAGATAGGGGGACTGGGATTTCGTGAGGCTGTTATTAATAGTTAGTACAAATTGCTGAGAAGCGGTTGTGGTTACAAACCTAATCCGCCAACCTCAGAGGTGAAAGCTTATGGTTAGTGAACTCTTGAAAACTTTGCTTGCTCTCTCTTATTCAAAAAGGAGGTTTCATCTAACGGTGGATGGAGAGGCATTGTTTTGTTCTATGTGGTCAGTGGAGATCCTCAGATGAGGGGGACTGGGATTTCGTATTGCAGAAGCATACTCTTGCTAGGGTTGTATTTCTACGTCCTAAGATGACTATCTGAGATTGGAAGCGTAGTTTGTTCTGAGTTTAGCTTAGAAGAGGATTTATCGTTATCTTTCTCCCCAAACAAAGGTTTAGAAGGTAGTGGGAATGATAAGACTCCATCAGTATTACTTTCCAGTGATAATTCTGTTGCGTTCTTCTTGCGATGCCATGGAAAATCCCCTGGTTTGAACAAGCTCGTAACTAGGACTCGCGATGGTGCACAAGCAAGGTTGCAAAAAAATGCAAGGTTAGAAACTGCTGAATCTTCAAGGAAGAGGTTATGTGGGGAGGATTTGTTTGGGAAGATAATAGAGTGTTTTGAACCGGATGATACACCAGCCAGTTTGAAAACAGCAGCCTCAAAGACAAGGGATGGAGGTGATTTTTCCCTGATTTTGGCTTCACTACAGTGGATGATGGTTTACTACAAAGGCGTAGGGGAGTTGGTAGCGTCAACAACGTACCAACTAGTGCTGAGCAAGGGCCATCACCTAGGAAGTGTAACAATGCTAGTTTTGGGTCTTTATCAGACGGCGACGATGGTTTGGTGGCTGCTGTAGAGGAAATTGAGAAAGCTTATAGCCTCCAAACATCGTTTGAAGGTGAAGAAGATGAAGAGGGTATTTGGAATTTTGAGACGCCAGAGGATGTTGTTGTTCCATTACGTGGTTATGATTTAGAGTTTTGGGAGGATATAATAACAGAGGAACATGGAGGTTCAAAGGCTGCTGAGCTTCTAAAAGGGGTTTTTGGGGAGGGTGTGGGTGTGAACACAGTTAAACTAAAGAAGGGGCAGTATGGAGGTCGCAAGGTGCCTCAAAGAACAAAAGAACAATGTCAGGATAAGGGCATAGGACAAAGTTTGGAAACGGAAGAGGCTCCTCGTCCCACTCGAAGCCTCGTCGATATTGATGATGAAGAGTTTGACATTCCTCCTTTGTATGATGATACTGACTACGAGAGATATTTATACCTGATTTAGATGTTGATTGTGATGGGTGCGAGCCTTATCTGGGTAAGCCGTATGCAAACAAGCTGGATTGCCAAATTTCGTTAGCTATTTATGCAATTAAGGAGCAGTTTCATTTTACGCAAACGACAACAAAGAGGCACAGTTTTGTAGTGTCGTGTTCAGATAGAAGCTGCAATTGGCGCGTGTTGGCTGCCGAGAGGAAGACGACTTACATGTACGAAATCAGGAAAGTGCACCTAGACTGGGAAAAAGGCCAAATTGAACCCAGATTATTGGGAATGTGCCGATTTGGATCCGATCTTTTGCTTAGGGTCAATTCAGACCTGAACCTAAAGTTAATTTAAATTATGTATCCAGACTAACTTATTTTGTGTCAAAATGAACATTGACCAACTTTCCGTTTGTCAACACTAACAGAACAGTGAATAAGGCGACAGCTTGGCAAGTGTTTCAGTTTAATCGGCCAAAACGACATAGTTTTAATTTGGGAGAAAATTAAAAAATGAAATTCCTAATTTTTTTCTCTTGTCGATACTTCTTCTTCTTCTTCTTCGAAACACCAAACTCAATGTCTGCAAAAATCAAGAGAAAAGAGATGAGGCAGCGCTCAAAGAGAGTAAGAAGAATAAGAATCCAAGTCATCTAAGATTCTAATTCTATTAATTTATCGATCTTCTTCTTCCCTTCTCTTAAACCACGAACTCAAAATATGCAAAAAAAAGAGAAATGAAATAATCAATTAAAAGTAGAGAGAAGTAATTGAAAACAAAAACACTTCAAAATCGAGTTTGTAGTTTGGAAAAACGTTCTTCAAAATCGAGTTTGGTTCTTCACCGAACCAAAAATGAGGTAATATGGGAGTTTGAATCGAGTTTGAACCGAGTATTCTTTTCGTTTTGTTATAGTAATCCTAGAGTTCTTACACATGTGTATATATATACGTATATAGGTTCATATGGTTTCAGTTTTTCTTGAATAGAGAAAAAAATGTTATTTAGAACCCTATGTGTTCGATGAAATGTCTATGAAATGTCTGTGAGGCATAATTACATCTTTTTAATTATTTTGTTTTTGAAGGTGCATAAGTGGTGTGGCAAATGCAGGACTAAAGCACTCAAGATTACAACTGAAACATATGGTAAATGTTAACCAAAACAAACACAATTTTTTTTTTAAAAATACTCATGCCAAAGCCAAATGAAAGCAACATACATTTTTCAGGAGTTACATCAATGAGGTTGGAGGGAGAAGATCAAGAGCAGCTGATCGTGGAGGGACATCGAGTGGAAATAGACAAGCTTGTTCAGAAACTGAAGAAGAAAGTAGTCTACATGATAGACCCACGATGTGTACAAGAAGAAGAAGTTGAGTTAAGGAGGAAAAGGAGTAACTGGAATTGAAGTGGTTTGTAGATAACGGGTTGGTTAAAGAGTTTGTTGGATCTGTTAGTGAATTTGGATAAGGTTGTTTTTCATTGTATTATCAAGCGTGCTTATGTTTTCTTAATTTCTTGTTTGTGTTTCTTTCCTTTGATGTTTTGTGTTTGTCTTTCTCTTGTATCAAAAATCAAGAATTTCTAGTTAGAGCTTTCTTCAATGTCAACAATATTCCATCACAGGGGCAAAAACTTTCTACAACATAGCAAGTTTGAGTTGTTTGATGCAAAGTATGTACTTTAACTTCGGTTAATGATCTAGTTTAATTTATAGAGGAAAAATCTGTCCAAATTAATAGTCACGCCATGACCAAAAAAATCGTCATAACACAAGGAAGCTCCATAGACAAAACAAGGGAGTTTTAGAAGGAAACACAAAAGAGGGAAATAAACATAAGTAGAGTTAGAGTCTTAATTAGATGACTTGGACTCATTCTTCGTACTCTCTTTGAGCGCTGCCTCATCTCTCTTCTCTTGATTTTTGCAGATATCAATCTCAATATCTGCAAAAATCAAGAGAAGAGAGATGATGGATCTTCTTCTTCTTCGATACTTCTTCAATTACTCCTCTCTACTCTTAATTGATCATTTCACTTCTTCCCCTTTTTTCCAGATTTTGAGTTCGTGGTTTGAGAGAAGGGAAGAAGAAGAAGATCGATAAATTAATAGAATTAGAATCTTAGATGACTTGGATTCTTATTCTTCTTACTCTCTTTTAGTGCTACCTCATCTCTTTTCTCTTGATTTTTGCAGACATTGAGTTTGGTGTTTCAAAGAAGAAGAAGAAGTATCGACAAAACAAAAAAATTAGGGATTTAATTTTTTTATTTTCTCCCAACTTAAAACTACGTCGTTTTGGCCGATTAAACTGAACCACTTGCCAATGTATCGTCCTAATCACTGTTCTGTTAGTGTTGACTAACGGAAAGTTGGTCAATGTTCATTTTGGCACAAAAAAAGTTAGTTTGGATACATAATTTAAATTAACTTTAGGTTCATGTGTAAATTGACCCTAAGCAAAAAATCGGGTCCAAATCGGCATATTCCCAATAGTCTGGGTTCAATTTGGCCTTTTCCCCCACCTAGACCATACTTGTACACTTGACACACGGAATAGTTACATTGATAAAGTTAACTCGCGCCTTATTGCATCTGTGTATAAAGCGAAGTATGGGGAGCCATCTGCTGGCCCAAGGCCCATGGATTTGCAGCAACTAGTCCTTGAAGATTTGGGTGTTTCAGCAACATACATGCAATGTTGGCGTGCAAGAGCAAAGACATCTTACCTAGCCTTACCAAAGCATCTCCGCCAGTTGAAACATGCCAATCTAGGTAATGTCTATCATTTAGAGACTGAGAAAGATGAGGATGGGATGGATAAGTTATTGTATATGTTCTTATCGTTTAGAGCTTCGATCCGAGGTTTTAGACTTCTTAGGAGAGTGTTGGTTTTAGATGGTACCCATTTGTCCGGGAAATACCAAGGGGTATTACTAACAGCTAGCGGGCATGACCCTGCGATGCAGTGGGAGTGCAAACCTTTGCAATCACATACAGAAGCATCTCAAGTACTGGAACCATAAATCTCTTCACCTTACGGTCAACATAAAGTGATGGAGCAGAGTCAAATATCTCAACTACTCACATGGAAAGATGTATAGCCAAGCCAACCCAATGCTTCCCTTCCCAACACATTGGCACGTACACTGTCTGGACATCATCAAACCATCTCTTCCCTTCCGATGTTAGATACTGGGTCAACCTAGAGTCAAAGCGTACCCTTTCCCTCAGTTTTGCCTTATTGAATGCCGCATATTTCCCTTGTAGGCAATTGACAAACCAAGGCGTCTCGAATAGCGACTTCTTAGCTGCCAAAACACCAGCATGACGATCCCTAAGCATGGACATCAGTACCTCCATATGCTGCAGACAGT